>OX384530.1:18015000-18537500 GCA_947538915.1 Tenthredo distinguenda | reverse complement strand
CTATATACTGCTGTGGATCTTTTTATTTTTTTCATTTTTTCATTGAATATTGAAATTATAATAATATAACATATTATAATATACATATATTATACGTATGTAAATTAGAAATTTGATAATAATTATGGTACAATACATAATATCATTGCAGTTTAATGTTTAATTATTCATTTTACTTTGTTTCATTTCATTTAATTTCATTTCATCACCTGCAAGCACTCGCGATCCTCCCCAACCGCTAATATACCTATAATATATATATATACGCAATATACTATATAAATTTAAATAATAATCAAACTTTCTATAATTAATTAACTTTAGCTATTTATACCTATATATGTATACGTACATATATATACGTAAATATATATATATATATATATATATTTATATATATATTAAATATATATTAAATATTATACTTACGAGTCTACATAATTCTACCAATGCTACAACGCTAGGGTAGGTAGACAACAACATTTATTTAAGGTATACCTTAACTTATATTTGTATGCCTCATTATTATCATCATCATCATCATCATCACCACCATTATTGTTATTATTATTATTATTATCATTATCATTATCATTATTATTATTATAAATATATTTTGTAAAAATTTTCTTCATATATATATATAATATATATAAAGAGACTGCGGGTAGGTACATATATATATATATACATACATATACATACATACATACATACATACATATATATGTACATTGAGAAAGAAAAATAATGATTTTATATAATATTACCGACGATGATGAATGATAACAGTAATAATAACAACAGCAACAACAACAACAACAACCAACAATAACAACAACAACAACAGCAACAATGATAACAAGAACAATAATAACAATAATAATAATAATGATATTAATAATGATATTAATAATAATAAACTATCGTCTTACGATTTATATTCGATAATAATAATAATAATCTAATAATCGTACTAACTATTCAATATAATATAATTATATCTGCTATACATAATATCTATACCTATATATATATATAGAATATTTTCAACATCGCTTTTTTATTCATTTATTTATTTTCATTAATATTATATTACTATTATTATTATTATTTTTTATTTTTTTTTGATATGTGCGTGAATCGTGCTTCGTAAATATCATCATCATCGTCATTATTATTATTATTATTATTATTATTATTATTATTATTATCATCATCATCATCATTATTTATATGAATCAATATAATATAATACACTACATATATGATGTATCGAATGATTTTGTTACCACGCGCGCGTATAGGTATATATACGAAATATTGTAAATAGCTGCTGTTATTATTATGATTATTATTATGATTATTATTATTGTTATTGTTATTATTATTAGTCGTCAACTGCAGCCTATACCTATACAAGATACATGAGTATATAATTACCTTACACATGTTAGGTATATATGTAATCTTTCTCATCATCGGTAACAATTGTTGTTGTTTTTTTTTCTTTCTCTATTTCCCCCTCCCTCCCCCCTTATGATTATATATTCATAACTATTTAATGTATAAACAACAATTATAATAATATAATATTATATATCCATATATATATATACATGTACGTATATAAATTTATTTATAGTAATTGTCCTAAATATTGGAACGGCTCTCCTCGTCACCTCAGCTACATATAATATACCTACTATACCTATATTAGTATATAAATGTCTGTATTATATCATATAATATATATATATATATTATATAATGTTAGATTATGATTTTAATTTTACAATGTATAGAATGATGATTAAGTTTTTTTTTTTTTTGGGTTTTTCTTTTATTTTCATTTTTGTTCGTTTATATATGTATATTTATATATGTATAACCAACCGGAATAGTATAACGCCACGATCTATTATCAAATCTTGATCATATATTTTATAATAGTATTTATATGTGTTCATGTATGTGTGTACTCTATCAGTATATATATATATATATATATATATATATGTGTGTGTGTGTGTGTGTGTTATCATACTACATGTATGTTGTTGTTGTTGTTGTTATTATTATTATTATTATTATTATTATTATTATTATTATACACATATGTTACGTACAAAAACACGAACTTTTCCGAGTAAAAGTTTTTTATTTTTGTTTTTTTTCTCTCCTTTTTTCTTTCTTCAAATTCTACTTTTTTTTCTTCTTCCGAATATATTATATGCAGAAAGAGAGAGAGAGAGAGATAGATATCTTATAATGACATGATGATCGATCGAAGAAAAAACAAAACAAAATTGATCGAAGTGGAACAAACTCGGAACATTGATTCTCAATTTTTTGATGCTTTCATTCTTTACTTCTGTTGTTTTTTTTTCTTTATTTTTTCCAACAACTTTTTTAACAAACTTTCCATACGTATTATTTTATGTAAACGAGTTCTATGATACTAAATAAATACGGGAGGTCCGCACGCGTGATTATTTCCGGTTTTTCCTTTTTTCCTTTTTTTTTCCGGTATTTCGAGTTCTACAATACCTTATATACCTATACCTATATCTATATAGGTACAATATAACCGTATAGTAGGTATATACATACATATATATTATATATATATATGTACACACACACATGTTATAAAATCATATGTTGTGTTAGAATTATTATTATTATTATTATTATTATTATTATTATTATTATTATTGTTCCTACGTTCTGCTGCGATTTGACTATATATATATTTTATAATGATAATAATAATACTAATATATCATACATCATTCAAATTTTGATATATTATCTTTATCATCTCGCGTTTGCCTAATTATTCTTTTTTTTTTTTTCTGTCTTCTCCATTGTTCTCATTTCTCTCCCTTGTTCTCCCTTGTCTTTCAATTTAACTCAATTACGGTCATTCTGTTTTAATAATATAGGCTGTATTGCGTCTCCGGTATTATCAACTATAAACTATACATCTATAAGACAACACAATTACCGTGATTGTTACTACTATTATTATTATCATTATTTTTATTATTATTACCATCATTGTTAACATTATTTTCTTCGATCGCGTATATTTTTGTTGTCGTCTTTTTTTTTTCTTTTTTTCCTCTCTCTCTCTCTCTCTCCTTTATAATTGAAAAAGCTGCGCGCGCGCGTGTGTGTATGTGTGTGTGTGCGCGTGTGTGTAGGCCGTGTCTAGGCATTTCTCTCACTACCGAATTATATAATTATATTAATAAATTATTATCTTTAATATTATTATTATTATTATTATTATTATTATTATTTATTAATTAAACAATGTGCGTCGCTATATATATTATATATATGTATATGTGTATGCTGTCTTCTCGTTTTCATTAATTTTTTTTTTACGTTTTTTTACGTTTTTTTCTCTTCTCTTTCATATCAACAACGCGATTCATTATCTGAGTTTAATGAATAATAATGATAATAATAACAATAATAACAACAACAACAATAATAATAATAATAATGATGATACTAAGATTAATAATGATAATAATTAATCAATGAACATAGTATGTTTTATCTTCAGGTCATATATTCACACATATATATATATATATATGTATATATATATAATTGTTAATTTATTGTATGCATATATAGCTGTAGGTATAGGTAAATATTATGTCGATTTCATTTCTTCACCGGTTCTGCTATACATACATGTATGTATGTATATAATAACAATCGTATATCTACAATATACAATATCTATGTATACTATTCACACTATACCTATATATACTATAAGGTATAGGTATGTAAACGTAATTGTCGTATAGCGTGAGATCGAAGATATCAAAGCACTGAACGTATGTGAGAACTGCAATATTATATATATATATATGTATGAATATTAATTTAAATTTTTATCCATCATTACAGATAATGTAGTGTTGTAGAGAAAATCGGTAGCTATATTACAAGTTGTTTTTATTTATTTTTTTTCTTATTTTTGTTTGTTCGTTCAAGAATTTAGAAAGAGAAACCTTAAAAACAATTGTACGATATTCGGCCGAATTATAAATAATAATTGAAAAAAAACGATTTTTCTTTACTATTTCACGAGGTATACATATACATATATAATATATATATAATATATATATATATATATATATATATACAACACCTCCTACTACATTAGTCGCGAAACCCTTCCGCGATTCAAGGTTAAACCCGCGGTTGCGCCCCGCACAACTCCGCCCCTACATCTCTCTCTCTCTCTCTCTTACTCTTTCTCTTTCTCTCTCTATCTATCTCTATCTCGGTTATAAGGAAACTCCTTGCGATCGAACCAACCCTCCCAACACAACGGCGAGGAGAGAACCGAGGCCGCGAATCGATACCTGCAGGGGTGTTTCACTGCGCCTCTCCCTCTCCTCTCTCTCTCTCTCTCTCTCTCTCTCTCTCTCTCTCTCTCGCTCTTTCCCTCCCTGTGCCAACTCTCTCTCTCGCTTTCTCTCGGTTTAGATTTATTTATACAATAAAACGCTCTGATCGAAGTTACTTGCATATATATATTATATATATATATATACATACATTATACACACACACACACACACACACACACATATATATATACACACATACAGGTGTAGATAGTCGCCGAAGACCTGACTGATTTGTTTTATTATTATTTTTTTTGTAATTTTTTCCGTAATTTTTGTTTTTTCTCTCGCCCTAATGTACTATATGTATGTGACCGTCGTATATATATGTATGTATAATAATCAAATAGAAATTCTATATGTATAATATTATATAATATGCAGTCGCGTTCAGTGCATGATAATATATAGGTATACCTACCTATGTTGTATGATTCAGTTAAACAAGTCAGATGTATACGATGTAACGATATAATATACTATAATAATGATAATAACAATAGTAATAATAATAATAATAACAATTAGGTTTGTACATATTTACATTATTTACCGAACTGCAATACAACGAAGAAGTATAGAGGAACGGGTATATATATATATATATATATATATATCTATATATGTATATATATATCCCTTATCGCGTCCACCTTCTTCGTTTCTATATATGCCTATATATATATATATATGTATATAAATACATATATATATATTTTATTACTCTATATATACTATAACTACGTATGTATATAATTATTATTATATTATATAAAGAATGAAACAATAACTGGGGTATACGTTACCGATGCCGCTGCACTGCAGTCGTGTGTGTGTGTGTATATATATATATATATATATATAATTATTTCTTATTTATATAATAATAATAATAATTATTATTAAACAGGGCATACGAGTATCTCGTATTCAAACATTAGCGATACCGCTACGAAGACGAAGTATAGAAGGAACATTGTGAATCCAAGTCCCTTGTTCATACGCCATCGGAAACATGCTATGCTCATTATAACGAATAGCAACATGCAGAATAGTATCGCTATGCTGCATACCATGCCAACGGAATTAACCTCCACCGGTTTACCGTATATTATACCGTATAGCAGCCAGGGTACCGGAAGTCTTTGCGTAAATGAAATAGAGAAGAAAAATATTTTTAATTAGAAAACGTTGTTTTATTTTATTTATTTTTTTTCTCCTATTTTTTTCTATTTTTTTTTTCTTTGTTACGTTATTTTACGTTATTCGATTAATCTTACCCGACTGTGACGTCGAAGATGTTGCTACCGACCGAACTCGATACGGCCATATCGCCGAAACCCTTTCTCGCTACTATGACGCTAGTTATAAGATCGGGGATGCTTGTACCAGCGGCGAGGAACGTTAGACCCATTACTTCAGGCGGTATTTGTACCGTGTCACCGGCCACGTTGGCCCACCATACCATCAAGTACGAGTAGGCGGCGATCCAGAATATTGAACCGATGAACGTAACCGCGAAAAATTTCTTACCTGCGGAGAGGAAAAAAGAGACAAGTAAAAAGATGAAGAAAAATGAAAAAAATGAAAATCAAAAATAACGAAACGTCAGGAGAGAAATACAAATTCGGGTTGGATAGAAGTGAAAAATAAAAATTCATCAATTACCTCTAGGAGTGCGAGTGTCTGGTAGCGTTAGCCACAGTGGGAAGAGTATTGGTGCAACCAGAATGTACGTCAGCCTTTTTCGGTTGTTGCGCGGCCACCCCATGTCCAGTGCTTCGGGTGGCTCGTCCTCTTCCCCCTATTTCAATGACAATCATATTAATAATAATCGTCTGGAGAAAAATGAGAAAATAAACTGAAATAAACTACCTATACACCAGACAGAGAGAGAGAAACGAATTTTACACACGATTTTCTCTCTTTTATTTCTCTCTTTTTATTTCTTTTCTTTTCTTTTCTTTTTTTTTTGTTTTCGCGAAGCTTTAGGTATTTACATAGTATATAGACGTGTATATGTGTGTATAGTCACTAGCCAGCCAGTCACTCGCTCGCTCGCTCACTCACTCGTCAGTCAGCATTGACCCAGATTCTAAACGCTTTGGAAATGAAAAGACCGGCTCCTCCGCCCAGCTTTCATTCGAGAATATAAAGAACAAAGCTTCTTTTTTTTTTTTTTATTTTACTTCACCAACGTATGTATACGTACATATACATATACATATGGTATGCATCGTCCCGGTTGCGATGCACGACGTTATATGGTTATAAGCTAATATATATCCCGCGAAACGTGCAGTGCAGAAGTATTATAATAGGCGCAATTTTCAAACCACACAGAGTTATATACATACATATAAATATTTATATTAGACCAGTTCGAAACAATCGACTATTTTTATTTTTCAAAACTACCACTGAAATACTCTCAGAGGGGTGAGAAAAGACGCCTTAATATTAATATTTAGCTCCGCTCTTAATATTAATATTTAGAGGTCGCTCATCGCGGATTTCTATTTCCCATTTAAATAACATGGGGAATTTTTTTTTTTCTTTAGAATTTTGCAGCTCATACACCAATGAACGTATCCAAAAGACGCATGCATATTTTTGTAGGAAATTGAACAATCTACAAAAAATGTTTCTTATCATTTTCCGATAAATTGACTCCTTCCAAAGTTATTCAAGCTCAAAATTTCATTCATAGTAAATTTAACTATTTTCTCTAAATTTCTGCCAAATCGTCAAATTTTCTAAATTAAAAATTGCTAACGGACTTGTTTTCTCATAGAAAATCACAGACTATATAACTTTTCAGAAAGTTTGATGATATTTAGTAATAACCAGTAATAAAATTTACCAATCTGGCAGAAATTTAAAAAAAATAGTTAAATTTACCATGAATGAAATTTTGAGCTTGAATAACTTTGGAGGAAGTCAATTTATCAAAAAATGATAAGAAACATCTTTTGCAGATTGTTCAATTTCCTACAAAAATATGTATGTGTCCTTTGGATACGTTCATTGGTGTATGAGCTACAAAATTCTAAAAAAAAAAAAAAATTTCTTCCTATGTGTTATTTAAATGAGAAATAGAAATCCGCGACGAGCGACCTCTAAATATTAATATTAAGAGCTCCGCTTTTGACAGGCGTCTTTTCTCATCCCTCTGAAAGTATTTCAGTGGTAGTTTTGAAAAAAAAAATAGTCGATTTTTTTGAACTGGTCTAATACGCATGTATATCTCTATTTTATCACATTACAATCTTCTCATTAGAAATGGTAACAAAAATAAGGTGAAATACTTACCGACTCGAGGCCGGCGTCAAGGCCCGACGCAATACCGCCGTTAGGAAGTTCCTGGATCCCCGTCGTAGTACCGGCGGTAGTCGTGGTCGTGGTGGTCGTAGTCGTACCCTGAGATCCCTGCTGCAGTTGCAAAGTTGTTTCCTTAGACGCTGTTCCCGAACCGGAATATTGCGCGGCCGTTGTAGTCGCCGCTCCGTTTTGGGGCCTCGTTGCATCGAGGAGAACTTTTAGAGAAGCTATCGCGTGGAGCTGCGTCGCTTTTTCGTCCACTTTGCCTGTTTTTTTGTTGTTTTTTGTTTTTTTTTTGTTTGTTGGTTTTTGTTTTTTGTTTTTTGTTGTTGTTGGATATAGAAGAGAGAAAAAATAACGATTCGATTTATACGTTTGAATGAATTTTGGGCCAGATAATTTATTTTTATTTTTTTACTACGGTTATATACTAATATATGTAAACTCCAATATTTCTGCTATGTTTATATATTACCATACGAAACACTATAATGTATTATTAGTATATGGATAACAAACCTTGTGAGTTTTTGTTTTATACATATACTATACTCAAGTCTACTTTATTTCTTATATGGATATCAACGTTTCAATGTATATCTACTTCTTCAGTTTGGTTTAGTTACTAACTATAGGTATAGACGTGTTTAGGTGGGTATAACAAAGTACAGGGTGTCAGAAAGCCAGACTGCATATTATGTATACATTACATATATATATATATGTATAGTGGGTTTGGGTCTAGTTTCAGGCGGGTTTTGTGCGGGTGCTTGCAATTAGTATACGGTAAACTTGGCAAATTTTTTGTGCAAGCGTATAGGACTATGCATCTTACATGAAGCACCGTGCAAAAGCGTGATAATTATAATAATATCGTATATTGATCGATCGGTGTTCAGAGATCGATGAAAGGAGCCCTCGGAGTCATTGGGATCCGATTAACGTTCCGCGTAATTGTTATTATCGGGATCTGAAAAGTTTATTAAACTCGAAGACGGCGAGCCCCGCGATTCGTCTCGAGATTATTGACCGGCGCCGATGTCCGCGGCCGGACGAACGTCGGGATTCGAGATCGCGGCGGGACCGTGACGCGGTACGAAACGCGGGACGGTTCGACGGCCGCGACGTTCTCCGACGCGGACCGAGGGCGGAGAGCCCGCGCGCGTTACCCGCGGAAACGACGGGTCCCAAAGTCGCGGGAGAAGCGTGCCTCGTTGCGTTCATCTCGTCGCGTTTCTTTTCTCTTTTTTTTTCGTGCGAATTCGCAGCGACGTCCGTCCGACCGATTCGTCGATAATTTTCCCGATCCTTTTCCACGAACGACTCGGATCCGAGCCACCGGCTATCTCCTTCCGGATCGTCGTTCGATTCCGAAAGAATTTCGCCCCCCGCGACTTTTCGTTTCCGCAAGCGATCGAGAATCCGTCCGTCCGCGATGCGAGCTACACGGAAGTTTGAATATAAACCGTGAGTCAAATCTACGGATCTTAACGAGCTGCAGCTTCAACGACCTTTAATCATTATTTAATCCATGTATATATCGGTGATTCCGTTCTAACTGTGTCTATTAATGTCCTGTACTGTTGCTCTCACTGGTCATCCGTTAACAATCTATTCATAAAATTTTTGTATCAATACGACCCTCGTGAACATATTTCATCGCTTCTTTCGTATAATATAACTCGCAGTCCGGAGAAAACTTACGGTTTAAATCACTCAAATGTCGGTACCGTGTCGCGTCCATTTCTAGAATTTACCTATGAATTCGTCATTTTCTTTGTCGCGATAAATGATCCAAACTAATTAATCCATGAAACTAATTAACGTTATAATACAATTCATGGATAAATTATAATACAATTCGTAATAATTTTTCCGAAGAATGTCTACCGAATTTATTTTATGTCAGTACCGTGGATGAACGAGTCGGTACCGTGGCACGGAAAATTTGAAATTTGATTCTCATTCTCGATATTTTGGAGTTGTAGCGAAATCCTCTCGGACTTTCATTTTTACAATAAAATAGAGTAATAATATGCATTATAAAATTCAAAAAGTTGAATTATAGAATCAAAAAATGTTCAATCAAAAAAGTAACAGTTAGAACAGAATCACCGATGTATATTAGGGTGGACGTTAAATACCATCTTGAGGAGTGAAGCCCCAGAGTTTATAGACAAAAAATAGAAAGAAATTTTGGCCCCAGAGCGAGGTTTTTAAAATGAAATTAACCCGTACCGGTAAGGTCGCAAAGTTTCCCATGTAAAACACCTGCGTTTTTACAGGTCTCAATTCAAAAATTCACTGTGAGGCTAATTTTGATCCAAAAAATTCTAAACTATGTGAAAGTATCAGGTACGTGTATTACTACATGGAGAAAAATCGAGGATGTCGTACCGTTGAATCTGCTCGCGATTCCACTCCGAACTAAAATTCTCTTCATCGATTCTACGGCCCGAAATTCTAATTTCCAATAAGTATTACTTACTCACGGTACGATATCCTCGATTTTTGTCCATGTAGTAGTACGCATACCTGAAACTTTCACATAGTTTAGAATTTTTCGAATTAAAATTAGCCTCACAGCGAATTTTTGAATCGAGATCCGTAAAATCGCATGTGACTTACATGGGAAACTTTGCGACCCTACCGGCACGGGTTAATTTCATTTCAAAAACCTCGCTCCGGGGTCAAAATCTTTTTCAATTTTTTGTCTTTAAACTCTGGGGCTTCGCTCCTCAAGATGGTATTTAACGTCCACCCTAATATAATATATATATAGATGAGCCTGTATCGCGATAAACTCGCGTTACCTATGCTCTAAAAATCGCACACATACGCCACATACACATGTACATACATACGTACACAGATAGCCGTATAAAGGCGAAGAATATCGACCTGGTTAGTTCGTAGGTCGACTGTCGTGCCTTGAGCTGTTAAACTTATAGTTCTGCGAGTCGGGGCGTGGGGTTCGTCGGTTACTCGCTGTGCCGTGGAGTAGTAGTAGTAGTAGTAGCTCTGAGGAGTCTCTACAGGGGTAGGAATTAAGTTGAGAGCTGCGGATCGACGGCAGAGGAGTGTATGCCACGGCAAGGAAGTGGCGGGGCGTAAGGCGCGCCAATTAACCCGGAAAGCTCAATCGCCAAGTCTCCGCGCTCTCTCGCTCGGCTCACCTTAACAAATCGAATGACTCGAAGCACGCCTTCGCAACTATTATCATTACCGTTAATTTGTTTACTCGAATCTCACATTTTATGTATATTTCAACATCCAATTGAGAAAAAAAAATGGGATAAAAAACGATCGATTTCCTTCATCTCCGCATCGATGAGTGAAATTTCTTTCGCGGAACATTATATCCCGAAAAGAAATAGGACAGATAATACCCGCGACTTGTATCGGGGGGAGGGAGGGTAATTTTTGCCACGTCGACGATCAATGCGTCCGGCATATAGTTTCTAGGTCAGGGCTGTGTCGAGATACATTATATATATATATATATGTACGTACGTATATATGTACATGCTGCTGACTCGTAGCACTCGAAATTCTACCTGTGTATATATGATATGTATATACAAATATCGACTGTTTTTCATCTTCTTTACTTCAAATTTACATTCAACGTTGCACTTCGCACGATCTCGCACACACACACACATATATATATATGGGGCATTCCATGAGATCTCGATCAAGATTCTGAGTCGATGTCTCTGATCGGCTTTTTTAATTTTTCGTATGAAAGTACGTGACGAAAAACGCAATCGCAATATTTTTTTCAAGTTTTTAAATTATGGGTCAGATACGCTGGGTCGAAAGATTCTGAAAAAAATTGCGATTGCGTTTTTCGTCATGTACTTTCATACCAAAAATTGTAAAGCCGATCAGAGACATCGACTTAGAATCTTGATCGAAATGTCATGGAATGCCCCATATATATGGACAATTCCACGTGAACTCGACCAATGATTTTCCCTCACGATTTTCGATTCGCTTCAGGAATGAGAAATAACATTTTTGAGAATTTTTCGAGATTTTTAAAAAACGCCAATTTCGAGATGGGTTTGAATAATCATTGGGAATCGACGGTTGGAGGGGAAAATCTGAAAAAATTCGGCAGTGTTTTTTTGAGATCGTAGAATCGTATAAAAAATCGTGAAGCGAATCGAAAATAGTCAGGGAAAATCATTGGTCGAGTTCACGTGTAATTCCCCGTATATAAATATTAGGGTGCTTTTTTTGGGGACTATTTTTTTTTTCGCTTCCTGCCTGAAATTTTGTTGGAAATGCTAAAAACAAAATTCCCTCAAGATATAAGCCCTTAATATTAATATTAAGTACTCTCCCAAAACGTGAAATGATTTCTCATTTAAATTTATACATGGAAATTGAAAAAAAATTTCTTCAAAATTCTATAACTCGGTGGGATTTTATGCTATTATATCGCCCAAACTTGCAAATTACTCAGCATTGATTAATAATTAACATATTTGTTATTCGTTCAAATTTTCATTAAATTAAGTATTAATTAAATGTATAATAAATACTGTATCCACGCAAAATATTATAATCTTTTTCTTTATTCGCAGCTTGAAAAATAGATAACTATTAAAAAATTTTTTAATAAGGAATAGGAAATCAATATTTTTTAAAATTTGACTTAATAATTCATTAAAATTTCGTGTTACAAAAAAGTAAAAGCTCAATATCTCGAGGAATATCGATCTCAGGGATTTGGTTCAAAGGACTTTTTTTGTGGAAAATTAAATTTTCTACAAATGTGCCATTCACATTTTTTCTGTAGGTTAAGCCATTGATAAAATAACAACAAAAATACAAGAAATTTCTACAAAATTTGACTTTAGTGACCTGTACTGCCTCACCGGCGTGAGTTACAGTTAAGTCGCAATTGGCACTTTTGTAGGCCGCTAATTGCTGAGTAATTTGCAAGTTTGGGCGATATAATAGCATAAAATGCCACCGAGTTATAGAATTTTGAGAAAAAAAAATTTTTCAATTTCCATGTAATTTAAATGAGAAATCATTTCACGTTCCGGGAGAGAACTTAATATTGATATTAAGGGCTTATATTTTGAGGGAATTCTTTTTTTAGCATTTCCAACAAAATTTCAGGCCGGGGCGAAAAAAATAGTCCCAAAAAAAGCATATATACATGCTATAAATATATATATAAACGTGCATCGAACTGCCTGCACTGCCGCGGTTATTCTTGTGCATATGTATACATGGGAAAGATAACACTCGTGCATATGTGTATATATGTATATACATATACAAGTAAACGGGTACGCGGATTAGATTATAGACGTAGATTGAATAATGCGAAGCGAAATCATAAAACAACTTGCTAAAACTCCTATTACATATTGAGCGAAGCCTAGCATACGTTTAATGCAGTTTACATCAATCACTTATATACATATACAGATGTATTGTATAAACTATATACGTGTAAAGTTGCAGCGATCGTTTTGTTTCATACACATAGAAGTTTCCTACAAAGAAGTAAATAACCCGGAAATGAAAAAATTGGGGGCTTGTTTTGATCCCGGGTTTGGAAAAGAAAAAGAAATCAAAAACTTCCGAAGAGCCTGCGGGTTGTATAATTATCTATATATATACATATATACATGTATAGCTACTCATCGCGAGTTTATCATCATCCCTTCATATCCATCCCCCGGTTGCATTCGGCTGATAAAAAACAAAACGACAAACGTTGTGCCTGGGGTATCAACGAGAGAGCGAGAGAAAGAGAGAAAGAGAGAAAGAGAGCGAGAGAGAGAGAGAGAGAGAGATGGAGGCGATGTCTAATCACCAGAGCCGCGGGCTGAGCCTATATAGAGGCTTATTTTTAGGCTCCGCGCGGTTCTTCAAAGATAGAATGCAAAACTTTATCTGCATATATGTGTACCTTTATCCACCTACCCTCGGGGAGGATTTTTTCAGAGTCTCTGCACTCACTCCGTCGGTTACAATAACATCGCACTGTCTCATTCGCTTATCGAACTGATCTTATCACGTTTTGCAATTCACGTGTGCGTGTATATATATATAGACGTACGCGTATGTATGTAGAAAAAAAAATAAAAAAAAAATAAAAAGGAGAAAAAAAAAGGGTGGAAATATTTTAATAAGAGATTTTCGGGGTTTATTATGTGAATAATTGATAATAATTTAAGGAAATAAGTTCGCGTGTCTATAGACGTTTTACCTGCAATATGTATGTATATATACATAAGCCTTTAGGCGTATACATGTACATATATACATATATATGTATATAAATGGCAAAACCGTCCCGTGCACAGTCTCGCGTTTGACGTGAAACTGATTGGACTGACTGAATAAGGTTCAGAGGTCGATCGGGGACCGATCTTATAACCCACGCGAGCGAGTTCAACGGCTATATGTATGCTTTACTATAATTTCGCCCTATGTATATGTATTAGACCAGTTCGAAAAAATCGACTATTTTTTTTTTTCAAAACTACTACTGAAATACTTTTAGAGGGATGAGAAAAGACGCCTGTCAAAAGCGGAGCTCTCAATATTGATATTTAGAGGTCGCTCATTTCTATTTCAAATTCAAATAACAGGAAAATTTCTTTTTTTTTTTAGAATTTTGTAGCTCATACACCAATGAACGTATCCAAAGGACACGTACATATTTTTGTAGGAAATTGAACAATCTACAAAAAATGTTTCTTATCATTTTCCGATAAATTGACTCCTTCCGAAGTTATTCAAGCTCAAAATTTCATTCATAGTAAATTTAACTATTTTCTTTTAAATTTCTGCCAAATCGTTAAATTTTCTAAATTAAAAATTGTTAACGGACTTGTTTTCTCATAGAAAATCACAGACTATATAACTTTGCAGAAAGTTTGGAGATATTTAGTAATAACTAGTAATAAAATTTACCAATTTGGCAGAAATTAAAAAAAAAATAGTTAAATTTACTATGAATGAAATTTTAAGCTTGAATAACTTTGGAAGGAGTCAATTTATCAAAAAATGATGAGAAACATTTTTTGCAGATTGTTCAATTTCCTACAAAAATATGTATGCGTCCTTTGGATACGTTCATTGGTGTATGAGCTACAAAATTCTAAAAAAAAAATAATTTTTTTCCTATGTTATTTAAATGGGAAATAGAAATCCGCGATGAGCGACCTCTAAATATTAATATTAAGAGCTCCGCTTTTAACAGGCGTCTCTTCTCATCCCTCTGAAAGTATTTCAGTGGTAGTTTAAAAAAAAAAAAAAATAGTCGATTTTTTTGAACTGGTCTAATATATTATATAGTTTCTATATAATTTAATTCGATTATTAACCCGCCGCATAGTTTGATTTTATATACAACGCGCGGATATATATGATATATGATATATGTATATCATCTTCGCGTACGTAGTATATAAGGTCGTTTGAAAATCCTTAGTGTAATTAGAAAACGAACTACGTCGCCGTTGCTGTTGCTGCTGCACGTTTTTATAATTATTCAAAAATTAACTCGTTTTTTTTCCCCTCCTTTTTTTTTTCTTCGACGCATTTTATGAAATTATTACCAACGTTTCTCTTTCATAATATCATGTATAACACCAAGTATACTTAAGAAAATGTTTTTCTTTCTCTCTCTCTCTATTTTTTTTTTTGCTTTTTTTTTTACAAATTCTTTCTATATCATCGTTTTCTCTCTCACTCTCTCTCTCCGCCACCCTTTAGAAATCTTTTGAAATACATTCATATATATACATACACATGAATCTTTAGAAATTTTATATTATATTATAATATAACGATAATTATAGGAGAGAAAACGAAGGAAAAGGAAAAGGAAAGAAAAATAAAGAGAAAAGAAAAATTCTCAGCTCCGTTCCCCGATCTTACGCTTTGAAATTATAATATCATTTAGAAAAGTTTAAGAGAAAAAAAAGAGTGAGAAAAGAGGAGGTTTCCTTTCTCCAAAATTCGACGGTATTTTCGAAATAAAATAATCATAACAATAACAATATCGAACTATGCATACACAACAAATATAATCCACATGCTTATCAAGCAAAAAATAAATAAATCGAACGATTATAATATACCTATTCTATTATATATAACATAATAAATTTTAGCAAGCGCATAATATCTATATAATACATAATATATATGTATTCGGATATTAGGGTGGTCCTTGATTCGGTCATATTTGAATTTCAATGCTCCCATGGGCCAAAACGTTTCGAAATACATATATGAAAAGAAATTAGGTCGAAACCCCGGGTACGTATCTCAATTCTCAGTGATGCCCGAAAGCCTCGGAACTTTCCAATTTTGAATGACACACGATTTTCAGTATTTCGGGGTTATTTTGTTTCTTTGCTTCCTATCGCATCATCGCTTCGAATGATCCGGAAAGTAACGTCCCGCCCCCATGGAGGAGCATCGAAATTACAAAATAATCGAACCTAGAATATCACCCTGATAATATATATATGTATATTAGGGTGCTTTTTTTATGGGACTATTTTCTCACTCCCGGCCTGAAATTTTATTGGAAATGCTAAAAACAAAATTCCCTCAAAATATAAGCCATTAATATTAAGTTCTCTCCCGGAACGTGAAATGATTTCTCATTTAAATTACATGGAAATTGAAAATTTTTTTTTCTCAAAATTCTATAACTCGGTGGCATTTTATGCTATTATATCGCCCAAACTTGCAAATTACTCAGCATTGAGCGCTCTACAAAAGTGCCCATTGCGACTTAACTGTAACTCACGCCGGTGAGGCAGTACAGGTCACTAAAGTCAAATTTTGTAGAAATTTCTTGTATTTTTGTTGGTATCTTATCAATGGCTTAACCTACAGAAAAAATGTTATTGGGACATTTGTAGGAAATTTAATTTTCCACAAAAAAAGTCCTTTGAACCAAATCCCTAAGATCAATATTCCTCGAGATATTGAGCTTTTACTTTTTTGTAACACGAAATTTTAATGAATTATTAAGTCAAATTTTAAAAAATATCGATTTTCTATTCCTTATTAAAATGTTTTTTAATAGTTATCTATTTTTCAAGCTGCGAATAAAGAAACGATTACAATACTTTGCGTGAATACAGTATTTATTATATATTTAATTAATACTTAATTTAACGAAAATTTGAACGAATAACAAATATGTTAATTATCAATTAATGCCGAGTAATTTGCAAGTTTGGGCGATATAATAGCATAAAATCCCACCGAGTTATAGAATTTTGAAGAAATTTTTTTTCAATTTCCATGTAATTTAAATGAGAAATCATTTCACGTTCCGGGAGATCACTTAATATCAATATTAAGGGCTTAAATTTTGAGGAAATTTTGTTTTTAGCATTGCCAACAAAATTTCAGGCCGGGAGCGAAAAAAAAATGGTCCCAAAAAAAGCACCCTAATATATATACACATATAGTATATACACACATATATATATATCGTTTCCTAAAATATATCCAAGCATAATAAAATGAGCAAGCGAGAGTGATAGAGTGTTGAGGATATACCGGTGCGGGACTGACCGTCGTGGAGTGGGTCGATAGTGTGGATCATCAGCTGTAGCAAACCGTGGCGAAATTTAGCGTGGCTTTCGCGAGTAGTGTGTCCAGATGTTTGTCCGCCGCTACCTGTACCACCGCTCCCGTGTCCGGACGTAGCCCCCCCACCTTCGCCACCGTGTCCGCTACTACTGCCGCCTCTACTACTGCTGCATCCAGCCTCAGCTGCCGAGACCGGAACACCGCTGCTACCACAGGCGCCGGAAACACCGCCGACGCTCGTCTCGCTGCTGTTAGTCGCGTTGGGATGCTGCTGAAACATAATAAAAGACGGAAACCAGAGTTGAAGAAGGAATCTTTTTCTTTTCTTTTCTTTTATTTTTTTAATTATATTCTTTCAAATTTACGGAGAAATAGAAAAAAAAATAAAAAATAGAAAAACTAATCTACGATACTGTAAGGAAATTTTACGATATCGGTGATGTATAAATTCGTGAAGAATTCGCATATACGGATTTGTGAAGTATATATGTGACACGGTAAAACCGGAGCCAAGTTAATAGCGAAACGCTGTGTCAGATCTGATAAACACCGACCTCGATTTTACTAGCTGCAGCAGCAGTATATATAGCTGAGGTTTGATTTTATCCGAATGTGAGTGTATATATATATATTAGGGTGCTCCAAAAACAAACATTTTTTTTTTTTCAAATCCTATCATCTCAAAAGTTTGTAGTAGGTGTAAAAAAAATTCTCCCACAAGGACGCTCAACGGTTTGCCGTTTTCCCATATAAATAACACGTCGAAAATTTTTTTTTTACAATTTTGATGGACATATTCTCGTAGGAAATTAAATTGTCTACAAAAAAGCTCTGATATGATTTTCTCGTAAACCTAACGGATAAAACGTTATCAGACTTTGGATACTCGCAACCGAGTTAAATCTAACCGCGTATGATTTCAGAACGCATTTTGTATTTCACCGCATGTTACCGTATGATTTATATTGTTTTTACACTGCAAATAATTACTCAGTGGTTAAGAAGAGACATACAAGTCTCGATACCAGCTCATATCGCAGTCGAATTTCTTTTTGGAAATAAAAAAAATTCAAACTACATCCACTTAGTTGCGAGTATTCAAAGTCTGATAGCGTTTTACCCGTTAGGTTTACGAGAAAATCATATCAGAGCTTTTTTATAGACAATTTAATTTCCTACAAGAATATGTCCGTTAAAATTGGAAACAAAAAATTTTTAGTAGTTTTATTTGAAAAATACAAAACAAAAATTTTTCTACGTGTTATTTATATGGGAAAACGGAAAACCGTTGAGCGTCACGTAGAATCAAAATATCGAGCCGTCCTTCTGGGAGAATTTTTTTTATACCTACTAGAAACTTTCGAGATGATAAGACTTGAAAAAAAAAAAAAATTGTTTTTTTTGGAGCATATATATATAAAAGGTGGAAAAGTGAGATGAAGAATGGATAGGAAGAAAGCTAATGCGGAGAGATGTAAAATTTGATGAAAATTCGACCGGGACGTGTACGTAGAGACATATGTGTGTATATACGTGAGTATATATGGTCGCGTGCTGGTGCAGCAGATATGCAGTTGTTATTATTCGAGGTAATTAACCAGCTACTAATTAGGTATGAGGTCGACGACAGCTCGCTGGGACTCGGTTCACAACGTTTTTAATTGCTACTTGAACCGCGAGTTAATTTTATATACGAAAAAAACGAGAAGAAACAGAAACAGAGGATGGAATACAATCCGCGAATCGGAGAATCGGAAGAAAATAATTACCGAATAATCGCCGCAGCGATCTTCGATCGAAATTTACAAAAGACCCATTCTCTCATATTCCTACACCGATTTCCGACCCTTCTTTACTACCCGTCATCCATACCCTGCAACTTCTGCAACGGCAGCTAGTTCCATCGGTACCGGAACCGTGAACATTTCTTTTCTGGGTCGAGTGACTGTCTATCTACACACGTATATACCTATCTATACGTACGTATATACATGGTTTGAGAAGAGTAAGAGAATACCTATAGAAATCTGAAGGCTGAATATCCATCTCGCGAATGGGGGGCTGCGCGAGCTGCACTTATACACGTCGATCTCTTTACCCGATTGTTCCATATACACCGTATATACACATACGTCTCTGACTGTATGCCATTAGTATCGAATTATACCTTCGGTTCCCTCGGAAATATCCCGGCATTGTAAGATCTCGATTAATTGTCTCCCGACGTCGATTCATTACGCATGTATTATACAAACGTTGTATACCCCGTTACAGCAATTAATGATATCGTGTACAGCGGGCACGAAATTTCTACGGTGACAAATTCTTTTTCATTTGATTCTTTTTTTTCTTTCCAATCATTTGTCAGATCCGTGAGGCCTAATCGTTGCACATACGATCAGCTCGGGTGAACGGAATTGCTTCGTACTGTAGACAGGTAGGAGAGCCTGGCTAGTGTCTGCCTCTATAGCTAGGTGGGAAATTGAGCGTGTACTAGAAGTCTAACGTTAAGCCGCTTAAACCACCCCCGGGGTAGGCGGCAGCTATCTGCTATGTAGACACGGGTGTACCTAGACAGGCGGAAAACCCCGCTACAAATCCCCTTCACGAGGCTTACAATCAGCTGCTTCATATGCTATATACTTTTAATGATATTGTATATATCCGGAAATTTTACAGTTTTATGAATCTCGACGCGGTCAAAAAATCGGGGGATCTCGAAACGCCGTTCTTTTCACAAAGTTCGTTACGATACGATCGACACGATCCACGGTCTTCTTCGTTTAGAAGCTTTTGGGTGATATTCACGATCTATGTGTGTATACTAGGGTGGACGTTGAATACCATCTTGAGGAGTGAAGCCCCAGAGTTTAAAGACAAAAAAAAGAAAAAAATTTTGGCCCCGGTGCGGGGTTTTTAAAATGAAATTAACCCGTGGAACGAATCTCGATTCAAAAATTCACCGTGAGGCTAATTTCAATTCGAAAAATTCTAAACTATGTGAAAGTATCAGGTATGCGTACTACTACATGGAGAAAAATCGAGGATATCGTACCGTGAGTAAGTAATACTTACTGAAAATTAGAATTTTGGGCCGTAAAATCGATGAATAGAATTTTAGTTCGGAGTGGAATCGCGAGCAGATTCAACGGTACGACATCCTCGATTTTTCTCCATGTAGTAATACACGTACCTGATACTTTCACATAGTTTAGAATTTTTTGGATCAAAATTAGCCTCACAGTGAATTTTCGAATTGAGATCCGTAAAAACGCGTCTGTCTTACATGGGTAACTTTGAGACCTTACCGGCGCGGTTAATTTCATTTCGAAAACCTCGCACTGGGGCGAAAATTTCTTTCTATTTTTTGTCCATAAACTCTGGGGCTCCACTCCTCAAGATGGTATTTAACGCCCACCCTGACACATATACTGTATAACTATATGCGACAGGGACAGGGTGGAGGGACGGAAAGAACCGCGAGGATGCAATTCGTGTAATTAAAAATCTCGTACGACTCCACACAGGCAGTAGGTACCTACATATCTTTCCATTGCACAAAAGTGCAGCCCCTGCGTACGCAGACGTATGCATGCATGTGTGTACGGGTGTGTGTTCTCTCTTTGGAATTAACACGTATGGTTCTATATAACAGGTACATACACACATACATACGCGTATACATATGTACCGTAAGTTTTACACACGGAGCCGAGTCCTCTACCGAACAATACCTCGGTACTACGTCGGTGTAAACGGGTACATCATGCATGTACATACGTATATATGTATGTAACACGCGTCCCGAGGTGTCTCCTAATTCGTATCACGGGAGCGTTGAGAGAAAACGGGATGATGTATTAACTACAGGGTGCAATAAATTACGTGGGTAATTATTCAATCTTATACGATTTAATAATCTATATACCTAGTCGTGGTATTTCTCTATGGTGGGTGTATATACGAGTCATAGGAGGATACGATAATTATATCAGATATCGGCTATGGGAATGAGAGAATAATTCTATGGACGTACCTACGATCTTGGTTATACGTTTTTACCATATATCTACATCGATTGTGGTATTATATTATATCTAGTCAGCCGTAATGCTGTGTGTATATTGAATTCGAATACAATGTGCGATAGTATAACGGTATAATAATCATACGTGTAATATGAATAACGGAGATATGAGAATATATATAGGTATATAAAAGAGATAAGAAAAAAGATAGAAAAATAATAGGATATTGATATACCGTTGTTCAGGGACGATCGCATGGGTAACTATTTTGTGGAGATGATTTTGTGAAAGGTTCATTGGTTGGTTGGTTGGTTTGTTGGTTTGTTCATTGGTTTTTCGATGAATGATATTATAGTTGCAAGTTGCGACACGATGGATGCAAAATAAAGACGATCATGGGCATGCGGACTCACCAATGCCTGGGCGGCGCTCTGGTGCTGCAAGCAAGAAATTACACCGAGTTACTACAAAAATAATACCAACACATTCGGCGACATTTATCGGTCAAAGCATCTCTCTCATTCGCTCATTCATTCATTCATTCTCTCCCTCTTTCTTTCTTTCTTTCTTTCTTTCCTTTTTTCTCACTTTTGTGCACGGCGTATGCAGCGACGATGATTCAAAACAGTGTGTCAACAGTCTATTGTACGTATAATATGCAAAAATGTGTACTTAGTGCTGTGCGAAATTATTTTTATACCTATATCATACACGTGTATGTTATTGTTCTTTCTTTTTCTTTATCAAGTGCGCCGTGTCTGAAAGCGTGCCATTTTTATTTTGCCATTGATAAAAGCTTGGACTCGATCGATGGGTGTTCAGAGATCGATGAAAGGAGCCCTCGGAGTCATTGGGATCCGATTTAACGTTCCGCGTAATTGTTATTATCGGGATCTGAAAAGTTTATTAAACTCGAAGACGGCGAGCCCCGCGATTCGTCTCGAGATTATTGACCGGCGCCGATGTCCGCGGCCGGACGAACGTCGGGATTCGAGATCGCGGCGGGACCGTGACGCGGTACGAAACGCGGGACGGTTCGACGGCCGCGACGTTCTCCGACGCGGACCGAGGGCGGAGAGCCCGCGCGCGTTACCCGCGGAAACGACGGGTCTCAAAGTCGCGGGAGAAGCGTGCCTCGTTGCGTTTATCTCGTCGCGTTTCTTTTCTCTTTTTTTTTCGTGCGAATTCGCAGCGACGTCCGTCCGACCGATTCGTCGATAATTTTCCCGATCCTTTTCCACGAACGACTCGGATCCGAGCCACCGGCTATCTCCTTCCGGATCGTCGTTCGATTCCGAAAGAATTTCGCCCCCCCGCAACTTTTCGTTTCCGCAAGCGATCGAGAATCCGTCCGTCCGCGATGCGAGCTACACGGAAGTTTGAATATAAACCGTGAGTCAAATCCACGGATCTTAACGAGCTGCGGCTTCAACGACCTTTGAACATTCTTGGATCCTTCCGGAACCCCCGCTGCGTTTTTTCTCGTCACTCGACGAACCCCCGTATATAAATATATGCAATTGTAAAAAACAGAAAACTACATGTTTTTCAGCCATTCTTGAAGTATACTTGTATATAGCTCTTAGAAAAAATATCGAGAAGCTTTAATCTCACCGATGAAAATCTCGGCAAGAATATGTATAAATTTTTAATTCCCTTGAAATTTTGAACAACGATAATAATCCGACCGAAATCTCTTGCCCTGGGGGTAGAGAGAGGTACGTACGTATACATATACGCTTGTCGGAACCGCGATTAAACAAGATGTTGCGAAATTATTATCACAGGTATTAACCACATAAATATGTACATAATGTACGTATACGTACATATACATGCCTCCCCCTCCTGCCCATTCGCGTTTAAGAGAATACCAAACTACACACGAGACGTGGTACTCGTTCTATATAACTACCTCGTACCTGTACACCCCCCTAAATTGTTTACCATATAGAATTCAGGATCGCGAGAATAAGGAATGACTAATTTATATAGAAGCAACCGCGTAACACACACAACATACAAATATAATTATATATATATACTATATTAGGGTGGTTCAAAAAAAACGAAATTTTTATTTTGTTTCTTCCAAACAGGTTCAAAAGTTTCATTCAGGTATAAAAATACGCCTGTTAAAATTTGAGCGCTTAATATTAATATCAAGAGGTGGCGGATCGCGAATTTCTATTTCCCATTTTTGTCTTTGCTCCTTCTGATTTTTATAACTAGCTAACGATGGGTCATACAGAAAATCTACAAACATATTTTTGTAGGGAATTGAATGCTCTACAAGAAAGGTCTCCTACACTTTTTTGATAAACTCAGCCATTCAAATGATATTCGAGTTCAAAGAACCACCTTTCTGACAAAAAATGAGTTTCTAAAATAAGTTTATCAAAAAAGTGCAACAGACCTTTTTTGCAGAGCATTCGATTCTCTACAAAAATATGTTTGTAGATTTTCCGTACGACGCGTCGTTAGCTAGTTATAAAAATCAGAAGAAGCAGAAACAAATTTTCCCCCGTTATTTAAACGGGAAAATAGAAATTCGCGATGCGCCACCTCTTGATATCAATATTAAGAGCTCAAATTTTAACAGGCGTATCTTTACAACTAAATGAAACTTTCGAACCTGTTTGGAAGAGAAAAAAAAAAAATTTCTTGAATCTCCCTAATATTGTACACGCGTTGTTCGGTATACGCGGAATATGTATACGTATATATGTATATATGGCCGATGCAGTAGAGCCTACGGAATGATATCAAAAGACGCCATCTTGAGAAATGAAAGGCTGCTTTGATCCTTGCTTCGATAACCTTTGCCTGCTAAATTACCAACCCTCTTAAGTTTTTTCTTTATCCGTCCGCCCCCCCCGCATATGATTTTATAACACGAATCTGTTTATACTTATGTTCTTCCCTTATTATGTAGTATATATATATATATATATTCCTTATATACATATAGGTATATGTATCTTATGTATAACTATGTATATATAATAATGATGAAAATTGAATGACTCAAAGAGCGTCAAAGCGCGATCCGAACTCGCGACGTTCGGCTCAAGGAGCCGACTAGGTACCTACCTACCCACCTAACTACGCGGGGAGCCCCTCGAGCGATTTGAAGCAATTGTAACAAAGACAATGGAACCTCGTTCGGTGTTCGAGTGGCTGCGGTGTAAGGTATTGCCTATAGGAACGGAGAGCACAGGCCCCTCATCCCTGCAGTACCGCCGCCGAAGGATACCCCCGCGACTATACAGACGACGAACGGACGGATCCGTACAGTCAGCAGTTGCCATTGTGTAGGGTCTATTAATATACGCGCGATGTATACACGCGTACACACACCTATACATCTTTTAACCTCCTTCTAATCTTTTTCCTTTTCTTTTTTTGGTTACAGAAAAATTACTATTTTACTGCCGCATTTCAGCGACGTATATTCGAGGCGGAAAAGAGACGCGGAATCGTTGTACGGGAAAGAGAATCTACGGAGATACATATATACGTGATACCTATACACGAGCCAGAGGCACGATGGAAGGTAGGTCTCTTCGAACCCGAAACTCCTAGCCACGAATTCGGAGGCACCTCTTCCTCCTCCTCCTCCTCCTCCTCCTTCTCTTCGCTTCATTCTGGGATCGATATATGGTACGTATAATACAAGCCATGCCAGTGTGGAGCCAGAGAGCGAGAGAGAAAGAGAGAAAGAGAAGGACCGAGAGCTGTCGCTTCGCTCGCGAGAGACTCGGTCACTGCATTCACTCGCTAACTCGGAGCGACAGGATTCGTACATGTTCGTTGCGACACCGCGGTACCTGGACTCGTTCAGAGATCCGAGAGAGAGACGGAGCCATCGGCTTATCGCGATAAAGATTATACGGTTTAGGTTTATATAATAGACGTATACTTTAAATTCTATATTCCAGAGTCTAAAATACCTCCACCTACACGCCAACGACTATTACCTCCGATCGATATCGTAGGCTACCTTTAGCCTAAGAAACTCGGTCTGAGCTCTGAGCGAGGGAACCCCGCCACCGTTCGATATAACGCGAACGCGAGCCTCGACGCTAATTCAATACCGTAGTACTACTTGGGCAGGGTATAGGCTAATTTATCGTTACACGTTGTTATTCGAACACGAAACGTTCTCTAACAACAATTGTATAGGTATATACATACATACGTACATCTCCATTTATACCTCCATTACTAGGTTCGATGAATTTGAATAATCATTTTTACTATCCGAGTGATCGGTTTGCAATATCTGTACCGGCCGATGAGGGGTTTGGGGGTGCCTCTCGTCGGGCGCATCGCGGCGACCTACTTCAACCCTCTCTCTCTCTCTCTCTATGGGTGTAAGTGTTGTGTCGCTTATTACGGTCAGAAAGAGCGAAAAATTGAATAAAAAAACGTTTAAAAATCGCTAATCGACACGGTAGGCATTAGGCGATGCGATATGGACCCAAAAACGATCGTCGCACACGTGACTCTGGACATGGAAAGTGTGTTCGTACACCCCCGTGCCCACGTGTGTGGGTTACGGTATAATTACATCCCCCGTATCTAACGCGTCGTTCTTTAGGTTTCCGATTCAAATTCGCGATTTTCTTTCATCGTATATACGTATGTGTACGTTACGGAGCTTTAGCCGATAGTTTCTCATCCCCGTTACACATCGAGGAGTATAGTTAAAGCAAATGACGAGGAAAAAGGAAAAAGAAAAATTCCGTGTCGTCCCCCCGCACAATAATCCATATAATAAAGCTGCAGCGACTTGAACCGAACCGAACGGTAATATGTAATATTTCTGGGGCAAATTTTTTAGGTCAAGAGTCGGCGGTGCGCCTCTATCGGTTATTGGTGTATATACCTGTCTATGTGTATACGTACATACAGCAGAATCGGCACGGTATGCTTCCGACTGTTCGGTGAATCGAGCTGGAAACTAAATCGCAGATAGATACGGGGAGGAAGATAAAAGGAAGGAAATAAAGAAAGAAAGAAAGAAAGAACTCGGTCGCGATTGCATGTGATACACGCTCGTTTCTCCTCGCGTATCCCTTCGATTTGCACGGGACAGTGGAGAGATCGCGTGTATATACGCACATATATCGATTGATGAACTTACAGATGGCATTAGCTGGTCGGTTGATCTGACGCGAGTGACCTTGTTCCTGTAGAGTATCCTCTTAACGAGTTTCTCCATGGGCTGATTCCACTTCATGAAGCTAACGTAGGCGAGATAGAATGTGAAGAGCACCAGGGCCTCGTACCAGTGAATGTAATTGTCGCGGAAGAAGTATATCAGGGTGATTAAACTAGCGCTGTAAAATGTGCAGTCGCGGAAGAGCGGCCACCACGTGAGGGTGAGTACGGTCCTCGAGAAGAGGGCGCACATACCGATAACGAATAATATATTGAACACCGCCGATCCGACTATGGTGCCTATGCCAACGTCGTCGAAGGACACGAACACCCCGATTATCGAGGTGAATAATTCCGGCGCCGATCCACCGGCCGCCATAAAAGTCGCCCCCGCGACGTCGTCCGCGATCTCGAGCTTCTCTATTATCACGTCCAACGAGGGTACGAAGAACTCGTCGCACACTATGGCGAGTGCGACGAACATGTATACGACGCCCAGTATGTGGAGTACGACGGCACCCCGTCGTCTCTCTTCGAGGCTGAATATATCGGTCGGAAAAAGGGGCGCTTTTTCTTCCATGAGAGTATCGTTGCCGCGGGTATCGTTGCCGTTTGTACCTAACGCCGTTGTTATCGCCGTGCTAATCGTACCCTGATAGGAGGTCGGCGGCGACGGTGTGTTGTGCAAGTGTACGGGATTGCTTGGAGCCGGACGGTGACCCTCCGACCCACAAACGGCGAGCACCAAAACCACCGTGGTCGTTAACCACCACCATTTTAACGCTGGATACGACCTAGCCATCGTAATAGCTCGGGGGGATTAGTTTCAGGAGCCGGTCATGTCCGCGAGGGGTTGAATTTCCGAACCAGCATCTCGGCTCCGAATTCGCTATCACTTTATCTCTCGATTAGAAGTAAAACGTTTTTTTTTTTTTTGCTTATCGATTTACGTATTTCCGAAAAATTTCTTTTTGCTTTTTTCTTCTCCTCAATTCTTCTCTCACGCCTCGCACCTCCTCCTCGATATCATTTTATTTTCTTCTTCTTCTTATTATTATTATTATTTTATCCTATCTCCGTTAGCGCCGATTATTTTCTTATCGTTATTATTATTATTCGAATTCGAATTACGATTACGGTTATAACAATTCATCGCTACGGCTGTTTCTTTCCTTTTTCTCTTTTTTAATACACTGTATAATTATCACCCGATCGGAGGCCGGACTCGCTACAGAGATCGACACGTATAACGTGTACGGTTTTGGTTAATCGTATGATATATACATATACATCACATATCACATATACGTATAAATATATATATATCTACATATATCATGTATGCGTATATTACGGGATAAACGGTTGTATTTAATCGGCAGGAGGCAGCAGAACGGCGCGACCGCCGCGATGCCCGCCCGCTGCACACTGGAACACTACCCTGTGTCGCCACCCCTGTCCTCCCCTAGCCTCACCTACTAACCGCCAATCGGAACCCTTCGGACCGGCTCGGTACCGAGGAGGAACCCGCGCCCGCGCCCTGATAACCCAACCGCGCGGTACTCTCGTTCGATATCCACCGAGCGTATAGGGTATACGGATCTAGCGGGTGTGCGCCCCGCGCCTTACCCCGTCTCGGCGTTACCGAGATCGGGAGATCACGGACCGCGTCCTTCTCTCACGGGGCATTGCCTAAGATCGAAGAAAAAAATACACCGCCGTTCCTCCGATTCGGATGTTTTCTTTTCTCTGGGACCGCGAGGGCAGATTTTTTAGAATTTTAGAATTCTAAGGGCGCTCGTGGCGGCGAGGGAATTTCCGAATTTGGGTAAACGGCTTCGGGGCCGCGGAGCTTAGGTTCGCCTCGCAAAGTCCACCCTGTACGTCGGGGGTGGTTCGCGGTGGGTCCTTTGAGTCTGGAAGGCGCGCGCCGACTAGGCCGGGTCGTCGTAGACCGCTGCGACACGCTGTGGAGTCCGGAGTACGGAGTACCGTAGTAGTAGGCGTAGGTATACGCGCCACATACGCGTACAGAGATTCGGAGGTACGGAGAGACGACGAGGCCCTGTTCGAATTCGAAAGTCCGCGTTCTTCTTCGTCTCACGCTCTATAAAAAACAGAGAGAGCGAGAGGGGGAGAGGGTAACAGGCCGGGAGATTAATTAAAACCGCGTTGAGCGAGATTATTCTTTTTATAAAATTGATGAGAGCCGACCGCGCCGAGACAGCGGGGAAAATATGATATTATAATATTATGCGATATTCAATTACAGCAATTAGCGAGAATAATGATCGACGATATTTTATATACGTATATATCCTATCTATATGCCTATAGCTGTTCATTTACTATTTTCGAAAGATTCTCTCATTCTCTTTCGATGATTTTTTCTCCGACCGGCGAAGAAGAGACCGCTGATCTACGTGCTCCGCATTTTTCTCGACTTGTCTTACGTTAGCTCCGCGTCATTTCTCGATTCTTTCTTACCTACAGACTAGACAGTCGAGACCCGGACTAGGGTACTTTTTTCACACGGATCGGCTATACAGGCGCGGACTTTACCCGCCTCGTACCCATATTATGCACATGCACAGGGTGGCGAAGGGTGCGTGCGACAGAGTGCGTCTGGCTTTCACGCCCGCCCCCCGTTCCCCGCGTTTCTGCATATACACGCTTTTTTGACAAGAATGCACGCGGTGAGCCGGCACCCTGGTCGGTGGAGGGTAATGAATTTTTTAAACGCAATTCCAGACCCTTTCGCGGCATACCATTTTGTCCACGTCCCTATTTTCTTCCATAGAAAAGCGTAGGCCTGATCGCCTGCGGTTTTCTCAAACAGGTGTATGTCCAGTCCTCCGCGTATTTCGCAGTGCGAATTCACGGCACCCTACGGACCGTCGCGCAGACTGCAGCTATAATAATAAACCGATGCGCGTGTAAGGCGCAGGAAAAAAAGAAGAAAAAGAAAGAATCGGAGAAGAAAATAAAGAAAATGAAAAAAATCGCCGACTGAAATAGACCCGAGTCGCAGGCACCGCGCAGTTACTTTACTGCCCCTTGTATATATTCGTACGCAGTCCGTAAGTCTTTAGGTATATGGAGAAAGACAATTATTATACCGGTTCTCGGTATTACGATTTGTGTATGAATATTTTTCTAACGTACTCGCAGACCTCGCATAGATCCCTAGATCTCTAGAAAATTCTCCCTGTATCTATCTCTCTCTCCCGCAACGACGTTCGTGATTCTCATTGTTCGAAATCGCAGGAAAGGACGCGAAAAAAAAAAAAAAATTGTCGAAAAAAATTGAAAAAAAAAACGAAAATATATTTAGTTAGACACTATTTTCGGATCCCCCGCCCGACCCGTCGTTCCTTCGGTCCTGGTGGCGCGCAGCCTCCCTCTGCAGTGTCTCTACCCCAAACAACGGCGGAGCAGAGAGCGGAGCACAAGTCTCGGCAGCGTCGGCGCCGCTCGCTAGTACAGACGAGGAGGGCCACCGGTCGAACGGGAGTAATCCTACCCGCGAGTTCAGTCGGCTCTGTGCGGCGGAGAGGTGACGATCCGATATCCGTACTCCGCGCGCGCGCGCTACCTCCGATTTGTTGACAATGTCGTCGTCGTCGTCGGTATAGATATACAAATCGCGTAGGATAACTTAACGAGGAGACAAAGACCGTCAGACGAATCCCTACGATCCGCGATACGAGGGACCGACGTGCGATACTAAACCCTGAAAGATCCGTAACCGCGCTTATAGCATTTTAATGGATCGATGTACGCGGCGCCGGCTTTAATCGCGCGATCTGACCACCTCGCTCGTCGCTTCATCTTCTTATTCTTACGTTAGTGTCTTATTCACTTAGCGAGTGCGCGGGTGCAGTGAACTCCGCGATCTCTACTCGGCGGCCAATTATCTCACTCGTGTTTTACGCCGCCTTGGTACATCGCGGTGCGATTCTCACTCCCAGCACTCCGCGTAGTCGGTTGTATATCTACGATCGTCGACGGGAGGAGGGCGGGTCTTGGGCTCCGATCGTATTGTTTCTCTTCTACCCTTACTCGCCTCGCCTATCTACCCCATCCGCAGCTTCGTCGTTTTCGTATTCGATCCGTACGGAATCTCGATAGTCTGATAGCCGCACCGCTCTCGGTGAGCAGACGTCACAGGTAGTTGCCGAAAATCAATTCCTTTAACCCTGATGCAGCATCCGACCCTCGCGAACCAGTAATTAGGTATCATATCCCCTCGAAGTACGGCTATTCCCTTTCACGGAGGTACTGTTTTTACTATGGACGAATTTACGCTGATCCCGCGTCACGGTTCGGCGATTAGATTGACTGCCGTTAGATTCGCGCTGTTAATTGACGCGGTGAAGTAAGATATCGAGGGTTACCCGTACGACCGAAAGAGAAGGGAAATACGAGGGATATAACGCAACGATACGCGATATATCAGTGAGAGACCGTAAACGAACGAGAAAACCAGAACCACGATGACGAATCCGAATACGAATACGTTTCTCAACGACATGCGACTCCTGATCTTCCTAGCAGGCATCGCCGCTCTGTTGGGATGCTGCCAAACGGATGAAAGAGGTAAAGAAACTGAGGAGAGAGGCTCTGTTAATTCTCAGCGATGATCAGGGACCGAGTAGAACGGGAAGATTGGTTCATTTTTTCGAGGTTTATTCATCGGACTCTTCGATTTACAGTATCGTTCTACGGAGCGAGTTACATTCATCTTCCGGTCCAGGAGGCGCGTGGAGCAACGGACGTCAGTTTTAAATTTCGAACCCATTTTCCCGACGCGATGCTGCTGCTCGCGGCCGGGAAGACCGACTATTGTTTGATAAAGCTCGTCGCCGGGCGTCTGAAGGTATAATCCCACCCCCGTGCTCATCCGCCGGCCCGATTAAACCCTTCGAACTTCCAGGTTCACATAAACCTCGGCGCGGGCGAGAGCGAAATAGCTAGCGCTCGAGGTCTGACCCTGAACGACCTGAGCTGGCACGAGGTAAACATCACCCGACGCGAGGCCAACATCACCCTCCAAATCGACGTCATTCACACGACCCGGTCCGTCCTGCCCGGACGGTTCTTCGAGCTGAACATTCACTACGGCGTCTACATCGGGGGACGGGGAGATTTCAACGAATTATTTCTAGGTAAAAGATCTAGCCGTTAGAATCGCAGGTATCGACTATGAAACGAAAAAACTGCTTCTTTCTCGCATCAGGACACACCGAGTACCTCCGCGGCTGCATGGCCGACATATACTACAACGGCGCTAACGTCATAGAGTCCGCTCGTTCCCGACGCGGTCAATCGGTCGCCTCTTCGGTCGCCTGGGGTTGTTCGACCGAATTCGAAGCCAGCAGAGATACCGAGTTGAGTTTCGTCGAGGAGGGTTCCTTCACCGCGATACCCAGGCCGATACCGCGCACGGGATCGCGCTGGGAATTCGAGCTGAAAACCGTGTCGGAGAGCGGTCTGCTCCTCTACAACGCGGGGCAATCGTTGCGCGCCGATTATCTGGGCGTTGAGATATTCGAGAGAAAGATCCGGCTGCTTATGAACACCGGTAACGGTCCCACGGAGCTGATACACGGGACTCTGATCGCCGATGGTAAATGGCACCGCGTCTCCGTGGAATTCGACCCGAACGTTATAGGCATAAGCGTGGATTCCTCGGCGAAGACATTGGCGCTACCGAAAGGCAGCCGGTACCTGGACCTGGCCAACACTCTGTACATCGGCGGTACGGAGCTTAATCAACGAGCCAAGGCTCTCGGGAAGGGGCTGAAGTCCGGTGACCTCAGCTACAAGGGATGCCTGAGAAAAATGACGCTGGATTCGAAGCCCCTCGGACTTCCAGACGTCAAGGTCAGCCAGGGTGTCGTGGTGGGTTGCGTGTGGGGGTTTCCCTGCGAGGAGGAAGACCCTTGCATCCAAGGAGCCACGTGCGCTCAGCTCGGAGTCGATTCCTTCAAGTGTACGTGCGACCAGGCGCTTTGTATAAAGCCGACGTACGCCGAGGACTATAAGGTGAATCTAGGGAAGGAGAGAGGACGAGGAACGGTGCGATAACAGTTTCTTTCCTTCGCCGCAGGTTTATTCGAACGCGAATCTACCCGTCGATCTCGAGATTCTCTCGCTCAGTCCGCTGACCGTTTCCGAAGGGGACCACGTCCTGGTTACGAGTCAGAACGTCGCCATGGTACTCGACATCGCTAAATACGGCGTCGAGGAGACTGGGGTTGTATTCACCCTCGTTACACCGCCGGCACACGGGACATTGGCTCTCGATTTGCTCAGTACTAAGACAGAGCACACTTTCGCCTTGGACGATATTAACCAAGACAAGGTGATCTCCGATTATAACAATAATAATAATGATGACGATGATGATGATGATGATGATGACGATAACGTGTCAAAGTGTGGAGAAGGGGTCGAAAAAAGGCGAAAGAAAAACACGATGCAACGCGCTGTCATGTGTTATCCCAGTTTGTCATACGGGACTAGTAGCGAGCCAGCGGGCTATTCATAGAACACGAGTCGTAAGGCCTAAGTTTAGACGCGCCTAAGGGAACACGTTTCTATCCCGTCTTATAGAGACGCGGTTTTTGCCGCACTCGAGGCGATATAACGCTGTACTTTATCCTCCAGGAATCTATTTTTAACGTACGGTGTTATAAATTTGTTTGTTTTTCTTCGGGAGGGACTAAACATCCATAATCATTGTATGCGAGCGGCTTTTAATCGGCTTTTAATGTGCTATGGATTTTAGTCAGTTTTTTTCCGCATCGCGAGGCGAATCGCGATATGCTAATATCGCAGCGCTGTACGTAAAATTAATCTACGACTCTGTACGGGGACAGATTCTCGTCCTCGTTTAATCAGAATTGTTTGTGAACTCGGTTCTCGTTTATTTTCTCAAACCCCCCCGCCTTATTTCTTTTCCACCTTCTTCGTTATCATTATTCAACGAGTCTCGTTAATTAAGAAACGCCCTTTTCTCTCGTTTAATTCGTTTATATTTATACCTACGGTACAATCAAAGCGGATATATATATATAATATTAGACCAGTTCAAAAAAATCGACTATTTTTTTTATTTTCAAAACTACCACTGAGCTACTTTCAGAGGGATGAGAAAAGACGCCTGTTAAAAGCGGAGCTCTTAATATTAATATTTAGAGGTCGCTCATCGCGCATTTCTATTCCCCATTTAAATAACATAGGAAAAAAAATTATTTTTCTTTTAGAATTTTGTAGCTCATACACCAATGAACGTATCCAAAAGACGCATGCATATTTTTGTAGGAAATTGAACAATCTACAAAAAATGTTTCTTATCATTTTTCGATAAATTGACTCCTTCCAAAGTTATTCAAGCTCAAAATTTCATTCATAGTAAATTCAACTATTTTCTTTAAATTTTTGCCAAATTGTTAAATTTTCTAAATTTAAAATTGTTAACGGACTTGTTTTCTCATAGAAAATCACAGACTATATAACTTTGCAGAAAGTTTGGTGATATTTAGTAATAACTAGTAATAAAATTTACCAATTTGGCAGAAATTAAAAAAAAAATAGGTAAATTTACTATGAATGAAATTTTGAGCTTGAATAACTTTGGAAGGAGTCAATTTATCAAAAAATGACAAGAAACATTTTTTGTAGATTGTTCAATTTCCTACAAAAATATCTATGTATCCTTTGGAAACGTTCATCGGTGTATGAGCTACAAAATTCTGAAGAAAAAAAAAAATTTTCCCATGTTATTTAAATGGGAAATAGAAATCCGCGATGAGCGACCTCTAAATATTAATATTAAGAGCTCCGCTTTTAACAGACGTCTTTTCTCATCCCTCTGAAAGTATTTCAGCGGTAGTTTTGAAAAAAAAAAAATAGTTGATTTTTTTGAACTGGTCTAATATATACCTTATAATATATACAGTAACGATAATGGTTTACAGATTCAATACATGCACGATGGTAGCGAAAGTACAGAGGACAGCATGGTACTGGAACTGAAATTGCTAGCCGGTGCCGGCTACACGTTACCGGGTTATTTACAGGGCCGTTTGAGATTCCCTCTTCACGTTAACGTTACCCCAGTCAACGATCCCCCTCTACTAGAAATACCCACTGCTAAGGTTCTCCGTTTGGCTCAAGTAAGCGTATTGCTTTTTTTTTAATCCCATTCTATATTTAGAAAGTCTAAATACGCTGCTTTTCACAAAAAATTTCAAACACGTAACACAGGGTACTAGGAAAGTACTCACCAAGGAGCTGGTATGGGCCATAGATGCCGATACGCAGGTGCAAAACCTCGTCTATACGGTCCTGAGAGGAGACATGGACGCGGGACACGTGGAAAGACTGACTTACCCCACTAAACCAATCGAGACGTTCAATCAGGCCGAATTACAGCAGGGACTGATAGCCTACGTCCACAGAGGAAACGGTCGGTGTCATTATCCCCGAGGCACGATAAACTCGTGACAACTGATCCTTATTAATTTTCTAAACTCTTTCGAACAGCGAAATCTAACGCCATGCTCGGACTCCAAGTCAGCGACGGTATAGAAAGCAGTCAACCGGCTTATTTGCGAGTCTCCGCTTACCCCCTGCAGATAAAACTCGAGCATAATACAGGCCTGGTAGTTGTGCATCGGTCCTTCTCCCATCTCACACCGGCGAATCTATCTTTTGCTACAAACTCGGACGATTCGAGCATAGAGATAAGATACGACGTTGTTAGTCCCGCCCAGTATGGTACGGTACAAAAACTCAAGGATGTTTCCGGCTCTTGGACAAACGTCGATCACTTTACCAGCAAAGATATCGAACTTGACTGGGTGAGGTATCTCCACAACGTCGGCAGCCCCTCGCAAGACGAATTCAAGTTTCAGGCCAGCGTGAGAGAGGTCAGAACTCAGCACACCTTCGACTTCAGGATCACGTTCATTGATCTTGAACTCAAGGAGGCCAGGAGAACTACGGTGAATTTTACAAACTCTGTCGAGGTGCTAGTCGGCGCTCAGAATCTAAAGTTCGTCACCAATCCTCTGACCACTAACGGGAACAGGATCATTTTCACCGTACAACACCCACCTAAGTATGGAAACCTGGTTTTAGCCAAGAAAATCATTCGCCGAGGGGATTCGTTCAGTCAGGAAGACCTCGACGCCGGAAGACTCAGGTGAATCAACGAATTCCTCCCATTCCCTGATCTTTCTCTTCACGGAAAGCCACTAAATCATCTATTCTACTATTTCAGGTACAGACTCCTTCGCAGATCATTTTCGAACGTCGAGGATGACATAGTCTTCAAGGTCAAGGCCCCTCAGTGTGTGGAACTAGAGACGATTCTCCCGATAAAATACCAAATCCAAAGGGGTCTGAACGGCCCTGAAACTTCCGATAAACTACGAGTAAACGAAGGGGGAAGAGTTTCGCTTCGTATGCAGCGTAATTTCGACCTTAAAAGCCACGGGGTCTCCTTCCTGCTTTATAATCTGACCGTTTCTCCTCTCCACGGTTGGTTGGCGGTAATAAACGGCTCAAATTCTATCCTCAGACCCAATGCTACCTACTTTACATCCTTGGAGTTGACTTCGGAGCGAGTTTATTACGTCCACGACGACAGCGAGACACCAGAGGACGGGTTCACTTACGTAGCGACGTCCTCTGAGGTAGAGAATTTCATGTACGTTGGTAGATACCGCGTAGAAGTCAACATGAGAAACGACAATCCGCCTACCAGACTCAACGCTAAAGTATTTAACGTCGTTTTAAACGGGGAGAGAATATTGACCAACAAGATACTGGAGTATGTCGATGCGGATCTCAACACAAAGCCAACAGACATCGTCTATTCTAGAAGAGAGGCGGGAAACGGCGGTTTGTACAGAGTCACAAACCCTGCGGTTCAAATACACGAATTTACCCAACAGGACGTCAACCAAAACCAAATACTCTACAAACACGGCGGCGAAGAGGCGGGGAAAATCGACCTCGGTGTTACCGACGGCCATTTTTATACAGCTGGGATTTTAGAGGTCCATGCGAGCCTCCCTTATGTCAATCCCGTACCGAGCAACGGATCTGTAGTCAGGTTTAACGAGTCGACGATTCTTTCGAGCAGCGAACTCCAGATAGAGACAAACGTGAATGCCAATGATACGGAGATAGTTTACACGGTTCTAGAGAAACCGAGACACGGAGTGCTGTTGAAGAACGATAGAGTGGCGGCGAACTTCACTCAAGACGATTTGAACCGCGGCGAAATATCTTATAAACATTTGGGCGGATCTCTGACCAAAGACTCTTTCAAATTTCGAGTTTCCGCTAAGAAAACAGACGCCGAGGGTCATCTGACGGTGAAAGTCTATCCCGAGAGCTACTGGGAGCCTTTGATCGTCGCCAATAACAACACGGTTCAGGTTGAGGAGGCCACCAGCGTTGTGATCGCTAGAAAAAACCTGGAAGTAATGCATCCGAAGATACCGCCCTCTCAGATCACGTTTATTATCAGAGACAGGCCGAGGTTTGGCTACCTGGAACTATCCTCTCAGGATCAGGAGCACAGCGACGAGGCCAGGGACGACTATGTGGTTAATAACTTTGAGCAAAACCTGGTGAACGAAGGAAGGCTTCATTACGTGCAGTCCGAGCCAAACCAGACCCACGACAGCCTGACGTTTGACGTCACGAACGGAATAACGTGGCTGAGGAACTTGGCGTTGAATTTCGTTGTGGTACCCGACAAGCTTTACATCATTGGAAAGAACCTGAGCGTCGTGGAGGGGAAAAGCGTCGTCTTAGAAGAGTCAGATTTTCCCGTATCCACCGTTTACTATAACGGAAAAGTAACCGACTATAGAATGACGGAGAAACCGAGACACGGGAGCCTCATTGACTCGACGAAGAATTTACCGGTGAAAAAATTCTCCCTCAAACACCTGGGCGCTAAGGTCATTCTTTACAGACACTCGGGTGACGAGTCCGTCCAGGATTCTATCAGACTCGTAGCTATCGCCGGCGACAAGACCAGCGAACCTTTCGACGTACACTTCGACGTGCTTCCGGTGAACGACGAGATCCCTACGCTCGTTAATAAAACTACCTTGAATGTATGGCAAGGGGGAACCGTAGTTATTACCAATGCAGAATTGGCGGCGCTTGACAACGACACCGAACCCCGAGATCTTGAGTTTCGCGTGACTGCGGCGAGGAACGGATTTCTCGCACGAAAATCATCGGGGAGTATCGAAGTACGGAACTTTACCCAACAGGAGATCGACGACGGGGATATAATCTTCACGCACACCGGTGAGTTACGGTCTTGTCAAAATAACACGCAGAATTACTTCAATCTCAAGCAATTATCGATTTTTCAGATGGAACCGAAGCCGAATTTACTTTCACAATTTACGACGGGGTTCACACGACGGCGAACTACACGATTCCCGTTATAACACGCGAGGTCCGTTTATCGGTGAGGAATAACAAACCGTTGAATGTCTTTCCGCTGACTAGAAAGCCGATGTCCGACGAGCTCCTATTCGTCGAAAGCACGGACGGGAATCGGCAGATAAAATACACCGTGAAAAGCGGCCCTCACATGGGTAGAATCATCATGGAAACTAGCGAAGGAATATGGCTGGAAGTGGACAGATTTACTCAGAGCGATTTGAACCAGAGTAAAGTCGTCTATGAGCACACTAAGCAATTCATGGACATCTCTGCCAACGATTCATTCGTCTTTGACGTAGAAACACACTTTGCCAAGCCTCTGTTGAACCAGGTGATTAAATAACGCCTTCTTTTCAATCGTTCCTAATTTTGTATCGTCTAATGCATCGACAACTACGATTTCAGGTCTTCCAAGTCGAGATATCCGTCTCTAGCGGCGGACTGGACCGATACATCACGGCTGATTCTGTCCGTGTCGAGGAGGGAGGCGCGGGAAACGTGGTGGTCAACGTATCCGGGATCGTTCAGTTCCTCCAGACGAAGGCTGGCATAAAAAGTCCGACGGTCATGACGAGGTTGGCTCTGCAGCCGAACCACGGGCACGTGATGCTCCTGCCTGATCTGAACGTCACGACATTTACGCTGCCCGAGATCGAGGGCGGCAAGGTTTCCTACCACCACGATCACTCGGACACGACCGAAGACAGGATTTTGTTCTCCCTGTATCTGACTCCGGGCCATATTCTCCTCTGCAATACCACAGTGCCGGTGATTATAGCACCGGTGAACGACGAGCCTTTTAGACTGGTGACAAACACCCCGTTCGTTTCTGTGGTCAGAAATCAAAACCAGACTATAACCAGGGAAAATCTACTGACCACAGATCCGGACACTGACCCTCAGGAGCTTGTATACGACGTTATTTCCGGCCCAACTTACGGCAGACTACTTCTGCTACCCCAGGGGCAGAATTCGTCCGAAATTCGTCAAGTAAATAAATTCAGTCAGCACGACGTGGACTCAAATCGTCTGGTTTACGAACATTCTGGACCTCTTCAAGCCGCTTCCTTTTACTTCAGGGTTTCAGACGGCACTTTCAAACCTGTGTACACTGTATTCAACGTCCACGTCCTTCCCATAAAATTAAACGTGACCGTGATCAGTCCGGTTAGCGTTTTGCAAGGATATAATGTCGCGATTATATCGGAGGACAATATTAAACTGGATACTAACGCCAGGCAGGACTTTGTCAGCTATAATGTCACGACCGCTCCTAAATACGGTGTTGTTTACGTCAGGGATACCGCGGTCGTTAGTTTTAGACACACAGATCTTTTGCTGAAGAGTGTTATGTACATGCAGACTGATATGACCGTCTCTAACGATTCTCTAGAGCTATCCGCCCAAGTTAGCGACTTTGAGATCAAAAATATACCAGTCTATGTCAGGGTCGAGCCTCTGATGATCGTCAATCCAATGATCGCTATCGCCGGGGAGAGAAACCGCCTCGATTTAAGATTCATGGACGCCACACCTCTGGCTAAACAGACAAGCAGTAATCCCGTCTTCACTATTACCAGGAAGCCGAAGTACGCGAGGATAAAGAGGATAATCAGAAGCTCAGGGGACAGGAGCAAGGGGACGAGGGAAAGAGAAGTAGGGAAATTCTCACACCAAGAGCTAATATCCGGAGTGATATATCTCGTCTGCAAGAAAATGCCTACTCTTGAGATCGAGGGGGTACCGGACAGCTTTGCTTTCGTTCTAGCTGCTTCTATCTTTCAACCAGCAGCCGGGGATTTTAACTATAGAGTTAAATTCAACCTGGACGAGTTCAATCTTACTCTAGGTGGCCCGATGGACCCGGTAGGCCACGAGGGAGAGATGGCGATCGCCCCTAACATGAGCAACGACTATCTTCTCATTCTCGGAATGCTTTTAGGAGTGTTTCTCCTCGGCGTTGTAGTCATAATAACGATAAGGTGTAGACATAACAGATACAAACACGCGGACGACGATCGCAAGGCTGACGGATCACCGGGAGTCGGTGTAATGCCGCTTCCCAGACCCCCGGATCACCTCATGCCTGCTACTCCGCATCTGAAAAGATTCGGCAACGACCATGACCCCATGACTGGAAGCAGCACTCCACTCCCTGTCTTACCCTCTATGCCCGCTACCCTGCCTCAGTGTAAGGTAATTCCCCTGAGCCCATTGGACAGCATCGCTGGATCGGAGGTTGACGTCTCCGCAAGATATCCGTACGGGGTTCCCGACGGGGACGAGTGGAGCAGCTTCGATACTTCCGATTTACCCTGTCCTTCCGCTACTACGCCCAGGGCTAATCCTTTACTCAGGAGGAATCAATACTGGGTATAGCACAAGGCGTACTGCCATAGGCGAGACAAATTTCTACCCATTACAGAACTGAGGCTTCCTTGATGATGAGGGGACGGTAAGAGTTTGTTCTATTCAAGGAGTATTCAGGTGCGCTCGAGAGATAAGACTTTTGGGATTCTTATGCGAGTCTTGGATAGTTGCGAGAAAAATATTCTATAAAGTGTGATTTTTCATTAATCAGGTGGAGAAATAGACTTGAGAATTATGTGGAGAGGTATAATCGTTCGGTAGATTACAGAAAGTGATGAATCTGCTAATAAAAAGAAACAAAGTATAGAACTAGGCGATACGACTTGCGATCTGGGCTGTTTCGTGCCTACGATTGGAGTGGCAGTTATACATGGAGACGGTATAAGATATTATAGTGTTTATTATCGTTTTTAACATGCGTTAGAGTACATAGTTGAAAATAATGTAAAGATTATAAGTGCGTGTGTCTAATCGCAGTGCTGGTAGCTCATCTATGGATTTAACGAAATCGTTTTATACCTATATAACAATACACAATATATACGCGAATTTATAAACACCAAATGAAGAGAGAACGTTATGAAATAAATGTGAAATTATACATATAGGTATAGTTGAAAGGTCGCATTTACGTAACCGATGAAACTGAGAGGCAGGATAGGAAATTAATCGAGTCGAAAAATTGTTGTCAATGTGTTTCCAATATTGAAAATTATAATAAATTAATTTATGGATGTTGACTGCGGGGGCTGATCACACGCAGCCAGGTTCCATTGTTACGGCTTAACGATCGAGAAATTTACTAAATCGTTGTTAGAATTACGTTTTTATCATCACTATTACATTGTTATACCGAAATTGTAAGTCGACGTGTACCTACATTATAGAAAATCTCTTATACATATACGTACGATGTTACTATGCAAAGTATATGTGCGTGAGTGCGTGTGTGTATGTTTAAAATCGGGCGTTTGCATATAACGAAACATAATATACCTAGTCTTAACGATAATATTAATTACATACATAGATTGTATGATATATCGAACTGTTGGTAATATACCTATAGCATATGCGTATGTAAATACATATTCTATACAGTAATTATAATATAATGACCTAGTTTTACGCATATAATAATAGGTATTATTGTACTCTGAATAGGAAGAAGGAAGGGAAAAGAAAGAGAGAGAATTAATCGGTCGACATTTTTTACTACAGAAGAATACACATTACTACCCTTTAATATTATCAATATCATTATTGTCATCGTAATAATTATGGTGTTATACTCCATAACATTGGAAATTCATGCATATGCTATAGATCGCGAAGAGTTAATAGGCTTTTTTACAATTATCAATTAAGTAAGATCGTGCCAAATTGTAATACCGTCGTATAATTTATTTATCACGACTGTACCCCCCCCCCCCCCCCCCCCGACCCTGTTCATCGATATAAACAATAAACGTATACATCAATTCAAATTCAAATTCTCCGCTTTCGCGCTCTTCGAACTCTCTCTCTCTTTCTCTGTTTTTCATGGTTAGACGAGTTCCCTTCTATGTAGTCTGTAGTCTATGCGGTTAACTTTCAAAGGTCTCCGTCCAGGTGGCAGCAGCCGAGTTGAGAGGAGAAACCGACGCGTTGCGCGTGCGCAGATCGGTCTAACGACAAGCGACTAACCAGCAGGCAGCATCGAGAGCACGCCAGCTGTTTTAACGGAGAATCACGCACCTCGCAGAACGGTATTGTTGTTCACCAGTGGTGCATACGTAGATAAAGGTTTCTATTCATCGTCGTCGTCGTAGTCGACGTCAGAGGCAAGTCAAGTCAAGTAAAGTAAAGTCACGGAGGCATAAAAGTTTGTCGAGTAAAGGAAAAAGTAGTCGCGTTAAATCGTTCGCTTTATTTCTTTATTTTATTTAACGATAAATATAATAATATTCTATGCTTTCTCCCCGCGTAATAATATATACCACACGTATATACACATAGTCGATATCTTTGTCGCGTTCCGTTCTCTCTTTCTACGCGTACTCTCATACTGGTTAAAAGTATTTTCTCTACGGTTATTAAATACGGTACGTGAAAGGGGCATTTCGTGTAACAACTCGGACACCGACGAACGCGATATACTGCGTCTTGTTCAGAAAGCAGGAAGACAAGCGAAGAAAAGAGAAGAGAAGAAGGCGGGCAGGCGTCTCGTTTAGTTTCATTTCATTTCGTTTAGTTTCGTTTCGTGCGCGACATTTAACGTGCGCGTGATACATAAAGAGAGTTTCTTCGAGGTATATTTGTCAAATATCGCGTGGTGGGACAGAGAAGGTTGTGTTTTCATTAGTACGATAATCGAGGAAAATACATAAATAGTATCGCGGATTAAAGTAATCAAGGAATGGCGCAACCCACGAGCAGCGCTTTGAGGGCGCTAGCTTTGGAGTACAAAAGTCTCCAAGAGGAACCCGTCGAAGGATTTAGAGTGAAATTAGTTAACGAGGACAACATGTTCGAATGGGAAGTCGCGATCTTCGGACCACCAGACACTCTTTACCAAGGAGGATACTTCAAGGTTAGTTATCCGCTCAAATTCACACACATAGTATATCCATACAATCTAAGTGTCGAAACTAACGGAACGACGACAATGACGACGATTTTTTATCAATCCGAGAGAGTATATTTCTCAGTATTTATGCGTTGTCCTCTTTACGTTTTTCCCTACCCAAAAATACCGTTGGCCGCGTCATCGTATCATTAATTTCTAGAACACGTACGTCTATAGGGTAGAAAAGTGTATCATTCCTGGAATTAATGACGCGAAATAATCATCGTTGCTAATAATATTGTCTACATCGTCGTCGTTGATATTTTCACATTTTAAGTCAGCCTCGCGTTATTGAGCAGTTTATGTATACAGCTCAATGTTATTCTCCCCTCTGCCCCTCCGCCACTTTTCAGCGCGCCGTGTAGATTTAGCTAATCGGTCTTAAAATCCTTCTGAAAGCGATATACACTTATTTTTTTTCTCTCGCGTGTTAATTTGAGAGACTAGATACGTGTTTTCGACGTATCGCCACAATCTTTATATTACGAAAAATTCATTCCCTCGATGGCACAAAGGAAACTATTTTCGCGTACGAACTTTTTCATACACAATACAATCCATCTTGTTACTTAAACAATGGGAGATAATATTTTCGATGCGAAAGTACGAAATATTTTATCGATATTTTAAACAACGGAAATTATTATAGTAGAGATATGTCGGAGTTGCTTGGCCCATGCACGCATGTATGTATGTATGCATGTATGTATGTGCGTACGTCGCGAGTCACGTGGTCGTTTGAGATTTGACATGACGTCGCGGAAAAAAAATAAATACGTTTCTTTATTTCGTACGGTTTATTGTTCGCGTACCCTGCGCAGAGTGTGAAACTTATTGTTAAAAATAAGATCAGAGTTCGGTCATTCTTGCATATTTCCATGTGTGTATTGTATTTCTGCTGCACTCATCGGACGGCAACACAATTTATACAAAAATAAACGAGTAAATAAACACATTCCTCGCCACATACATACATACATACGACTCTGATTAATATTGAAGATATTTCTTCACCCTCACCTTGCGGAAACAACGATAACAATTATTTCCTAATCGTATAAAATAAGCCTACGGTCATTACGATTGCTGAAATAATTTCATTCTTTTTTTTTCCGCTTTATTTCCCGTCGCACGAATCTGTTCGTAACTAATAACATCTAAGATAGTTCAGAGTCTATTAATAACCGTGTTCTAGGGTAATATAATAATCGTTGCGTATCCGCGTCTGGTATGATTCCGAGAAGATTAAGAAACTAGGCGAATGAATCGGCGAGATCGTGATGTAGATAGAAATAATTTTTAGATCGGAAATTTTCACCTTTCGCTTGCAGCTCTCCGTCGCTGCTGTTGCTGCTGCTGCTGCTGCGACATGACGCGATGAAGAACGAAGTTATAGATAGTTTCTCGCTTACACCTAGGTATCTCTGCAATATATACCAACAGTGAGAGCTGCTATGTACTACATGGCTAGACTCTTACCGCTATGATGACTCCTGCCATTCGCATTATCCTTCGACCGTTTTATTCGATATTATAATATATTTAGATTTGCATACTTAAAATTAATAATAATAATGAAGATGATTCGATTCAGCGAATAATAATAATAAAATATAATAAATGAATAATAACAGTGGGGGATTACGGAATTAGGTGAGGTACAACATTCCGACGCGAGTTTTATCTGCGATATTTGTTATAATTTTTTATAAAAAAATCTCATGCTCATGATATCTTCGGGTTGTCGCGGTTCTCGTAGCCAAACCGGAGCTGACGCTGATTCTGAGCGGTTTAGAAAGCGTTGATCGGGTGCTGCTGCCGCCGCCGCAAAGGCCGCAAGAGGATAATACCTTAGCGCGGCTAGCTAGGGTATATCGCAAGGTATAGAGCGCAGTTAAAGTTTCCGAATTTTATCACGCATACGGAAACCAACGATTTGAATACCGCGAGATAATCAATCGATTCAATTACCTAATCGAATCAAGTTTATGGATTAACGGGGTTAGTTCGAATATCTACTAATCCGCAAACTTAATACTGATACCGCATCAGCGTGTAGAGTGAATCGCGGGAAAGTAGGCTACTCCTGCGGGGGGTCCCGAAGGATATTTGGGCCAGGGCCAACTCGCGATCAATAGCGTTCTCCGCGGTTTATATATACCTATACCCTCGCTGCCACTATACACACACGCGCATAGATATATATATATATATATATATATATATATATATATATATATATATATATATATATATATATATATATAAATATATATATTAGACAACGTATAGGTATGTAAAGTTTACAATTCGTTTTTCCCATTATCAAAATTCTATCAACATCGTAGTAGGGGCTATACGATATAGTCTATAGTATTACACAGAACTATATAGAATAATGATGATGATAATAATATGTATATGTATATATTCGTTATACAAGGTTGTCCGAGCCGATTGGACCTCGGTATAAGGTAGTTAGAGGTACGTACAGAAGTTTCCAAGATCGTTGCTGCTGCAGCAGGCGGGCGCGGGTTGTAAGAAAGCGTTATGTTTACGATCTCGCGTGTGTATTATCGCACACACACACAGACACTTATATTTGTATCGGTATTCAACGCGATGACATTTCACGATCATTCCTCATGGCCAAATTGAATGGCTGTGTATATTCGCGTGTGTGTACAGATAAAAAGAAGCTAATAGCTGTTTCGTTTACTGGCAAATCAACGATATTCCGAGACCGAAAATTCCGAATTTCAATATTAACGACTCGCACTTTTCCGAAATCGTATTTTCTCCCCGGAAGTCTAAACGTACGATGTGAAGATCTGGTTTCTTTAATCTCGACATGATTAGTGAATCTGTATCTAAGATCACGTTTAATCGTATATATCGACTGCGCCAGTCCCTCTGTCCCTCATTGTCAGCTTTCTACCTATATACTTGCCGTTTTTAATACATACCGCCCGTAGTACGCGCCTATGTAGTTTCAGATAATCTATACATACATATATACCTTTGTATGTATCGTCTAATGCCGCATCAGGCAGCACTAGGTATATACCTAATCGATTTGTTGAGAATGGGTCTCTCTCCTTGGCCTGTTGGCCCGCTGGCCGACCGACCGACCGATTCGACGTTATATGAACGAGTAGCTAGCATCGGTCATCGCGTTGCGCATTATCGAAATTCTAGATCATCAATTCGCCCTGTCCTATTCTACAATGTATCACAATTTATGGATATACACGAGTCCACGCGTTATTCATTTTCACATTTATTTCCCCGGTACGAACTCTCAAGTATCTGATATATCTCATCTAATTCAATTTTTTTTTTTTTTTTGCTCCAAATGAATTTGTGTACAAAAAAAGAATACGAAATTATTGTCACTAACTTTGTTTTTTTTTTTTCTTTTACCTATTCCTACTTATTTTAACGCCAACCGATGACCGCCAATTCAAAAATAGTACATACCTCGACGCTATAACAGAGCACGTGTCCGCTCCGACTATCCGTTTCAGGCTAAATCAATGGCTAATTTTATAACTCCGGTGTCAACGACGCTACAAGCTTCTCCTCTACGTATTTATTTATTTATTTATTTATATATAAATATGCTAGCCATATACCTATAATTAAATATACACATGTATATACGCATATAACAAAATAAATAAATAAATAAATACATAAATAAATGAATGAATTATTTTTAGCACTTATTAATAAGTATAAAACTCGCATGATATAACTTGTATTTAATTTATTATTTTTTCTTTCTTACAGGCACACATGAAATTTCCACCAGCTTATCCGTACAGCCCACCGAGCATTCGATTCATGACGAAGGTCTGGCACCCAAATGTCTATGAGGTAAAATATCACCTTCGAGGATTTAGTGCATTAGAAATGGCAAAGTTCAAATCTGCGGTCGCGATACGTCGTTACAGTCTTCCAGATCGATTTTATAACATCAATTTTACCCCATTAAAAAAATACTCCTCGAGATAATAACAATTGCTATAAACCTTGTTGCTTCGTTTACTATTTTCAGAACGGGGATTTGTGCATATCGATTCTACACCCACCAATCGACGATCCACAAAGCGGCGAACTCCCCTGCGAAAGGTGGAATCCGACGCAAAATGTCAGGTACATAAGTACATCCCTCTGAAATTCGTTTTTAGTTTTATTCATTTTCAATGCCATTTGTCTTGTCCGATATTAATTCTCTCTCGACTCCTCCCCCTTTCCACAGGACGATTCTTCTCTCAGTTATCTCACTTCTGAACGAGCCAAACACATACAGTCCGGCAAACGTCGATGCCTCGGTTATGTACAGGCGTTGGCGCGACTCCAAAGGAAAAGACAAAGAGTACGAGAATATTATAAGGTAAAATATACGAGGAATAGGTTCCAGGCAGTTCGTTTATATTTTTAATTGAATTTTCCCTATTGAAAAACGAAAAAATGAAAAAATATAAATCCAAAATCAAATTATAATGGTTTCTTTCCTCTTCACTTTTATAGGAAACAAGCGCAAGCTGCAAAGACCGAGGCCGAAAAGGAGGGTATAGTAGTGCCACTGACACTCGAGGATTATTGTATCAAGACTAGAGCTCTACCGGCTGAGCATCAGCTCGATATGACGGACTTTTACGACGATGAATACGAACTCGACGACGACGAGGACGATCAGCTAAGCGCGAGTGATTACGAGGACGGAGACGACAGCGGAAATGGCGAGTCGTGATCCATTTCTTGAGAAAATTAACACCAATCACCAACCAACGCCACCAACAATATAGAAACAACAACACCAAGAATATAAGAAAAGAAGAAAAGAAAAGAAAAGAAAAGATAAAAAAAAGGATTAATTATGGTATTGTAGATGATTTTTCGTCGTTTTAATCATTATCTATAGTACGTATTATTTTATTTATCGTCGAGAGCAAAATTAGTTTCGTCGTTGACTTGGATATAGTAAGATAGGTGTACCTTACACCTTACTTTGTTTTATTGTTTGTTCGGGTGATTGTGTTGTCGAGACTTTAGTATAAATATACATACATACACATTTATGATTATACTCGTCGTTTATGTTTTGAAGAAATGTTTTCTCAACCGATAAATCGCTTAAGTCGTAATTTAGCTATTTTATAATTAGTCACGATTCTATTTTAAACTTGATAAGAGCCAATATTCATTGATTCGGACTACCCACCGACCCTCGGTTGCTATTGTTTTACTCAGCAAAGAACAAATCGATTGTATTTTTAGTTTTTCCAAACAATTTTTTTCATCGGTTCTAGTTTTAAACTGTTTACCTTTTGAAATTAGGACATATTACAGACGAATAGATCTCGGGGTCGTTGGGTGGTGGATTTCAATCGAACGTCTTATGAATAAATAATTGTAGAAAAGACGTAAGCAGCGTTGAAAATTATTTCTCTTCGTTTTTCTTTATTCGAGGGATTAAGGAGGAGGAAGAAAGCAAGAAAAAAGATATTCGTTGTTCGGATTATAACAATATGTGATGCGTCTTTCAACAATACACATATACCTATAGTAATGATAAATTTTAAATGTTACATGTAGTATAAGCAGCGATATGCATACAAACATCGATTTTTTTCGTGGCTCGGACGTAGGTATACGTAGGCTTAAGAAGATAAAAGAAATAAAAATGAATAAAAAAATGTGTTAATAAGAACAACGGGGAATCGATGATTGACGGATATTTTAACAAACTATAACTAGTCAACCAGATATATCGCTTATTCTTTTTCGAATCAATAAAGCTTATTTAAATCATCTGATTTTCTCACTGGCTTATAGTATTAATTATTATTATTATTTGTCTTTTATTTTTATTTTTTTTATTCCAACGTCTCTTCTCTCTAACTGCTTCTTTCTCTCTCTCTCTCTCTCTCTCTCTCTCTGTATGTATAATTATCTTACACCTGTTTGATCGAACCGGGTTTAATATTTTATTATTGAGATTAAAAGCCGCATTTGCTATATGGTATGGGTAAAAGAAAAGGAGTAAGTAGATAAATACACAGATATTGAGGAATGGATAACTTTGTATATTAAGAAGAGAAATATAAATTGAACTGATTGCCGTTTGAAACAGGTCGAAGAAAATAACAAAATACTCTTTTTATTATACTAAACAAAACAGTTGTATCATTTTATTCTTATTCGTTTCAAATTGATTAAGTACTAATAAATAAAAGAAATTAAAAAATTTAAAAAATTACAACAAAACTGGGGGTAATGGAATGAATGATTTTTCATTTATTCTAGTACATACGCGCGAGCCAAGGAATCGAAGGTGCGTTTAGAAAGATGAAAAAAAAAAGAAAAAGAAAAAGAGATACAATACAATCCACGGATACTGAAGAAAAGTGTGGGGGCAGAGGGAAGGTGAAATGCTAGTGCATTCGAATATTAGTTGCGTACGTAGTTTGTAATTAAAGTTGGATAACTTAAGATATATGAATTCTATTTGCGACATGAGTATGTAATATGAGATAAAGATGAGGAAGAAGAAGAAAAAACAAAAGAAAAAATAATTATGCATGTAGGATATTGTTCATTTAAATAATATTCACAGTCTATGAATGAATATTTATCATATTTATCAAGCCTCTATGCTCTGAGATGTTTGATTAATTTGTTTCGTCGTTATCGTTATCGTGTTTGTATTTAATTTCTCTTCTCTGTTTTCTTCTTTATTTCTTTATTTTCATTTCTACTTACACGGATTTAGTTTCTTCCGTCGCTGTTCAAACGTATTTTTATAAGAAAAGAAAGAAAAAAAACAAAAAAAAAAAAAATACAAGAAAAAGGAAAAGTAAAAAAAAAGAAGATAAGAATAAAAATAAAAATACTATTGTACAGAATAATATTACTGAGCTAATAGGTATCGGTAACCATAAATAGCTCGTGAAAAAGATAGAAGACAAAGAAAAAAAATTAAATGAAAAATAAAAAATAAATAATAAATGAAATGAAATAAAATAAAATAAAATAAAGTACGCAATAGGATTTTAAATTTATATATATATACATATATATATCTATGTATATATATATATATATATATATGTGTGTGATAATTAACGAAAGTATATGTACGATGACGATTATTATTATTATTATTATTATTATTATTACGAATTTATAAACAAAAAGATTTTGAACAGCGAGAATTACGAATTTTAGTAATTATTTAAAAGTACAATATATTATATTAGTATATATAATTAATTATTATAGTAGATAAACTTTTTAGTTTCATCGCATAACGTCGACGCGACACACCATTATTCATTATTATTATTACCTTAGTAAGGATTTAGATAAATGTTGAACGATTTAAGATAATTGGTTAGAAGCATCAATTATACTTTACTATATTTCTAGTGTAATTTAAAAACAGAAAAAAAAATATTTGTCTATTTGTCATGTTTAATATCAAGGAAGAGTTCGTTCAGTTTTAATAAATACAATATGGGTCTAAGTATTAATAGTTCTCATCATAGAATCACGCGAGATTTAATTGAATTATCAATTGTCTTGAAACCCAGTTAAGAATTTCCTGAAATTAACTTAAATAAAATAAATAAGGGATTTGGAGTGTGAAGAAAGAATATGAATTTTCACAAATATAACATTCTTTATTATTTGCTTTTGTTATTCGATTTTACAAGATTTTCATTCGCGGTATTCCAACTAATAGATGATTTTTCGGTGTACAATTATCCGGCACCAGCTTAGCTAGGTGTACAACATAATCGAATTGTTGGGCGTGAAATTTACGGTCTGTATCGATAATAGACATGCATTTATACCCCTGGTCTGTTTTTGAATTATTTATGTCGTGTGTTTGGTCGGCGGAATGACCCAATACTAAGTAACTTCTTATGTCTATTTTAGTCTTGAATATATCGCTTCTCGGATAAGTTATATGATGGCAATCGTGAACGCCGCCGTAGCAGCAAGGACAGCACACAAAAACTGCCTTTCTTTTCACACAGTGCTGAATCACTAGATCCGTTGCTACTCCGCAAGCGTGAAGCGATACTCCTATGTCAAAGTGTCCCTTAAAGTAGTCTAAATTGCATTGGTAAAACTTGACGTTAACAAGCCTCAGCTTTTCCACCCTTTCTTTAGCTCGGTTTAAACTCTCTTCCTTATTCTCCAGTAATATTACTTCACATTCTGGCAATAAATAAGCTATCAAAATTCCCAGGTGACCGCTGCCTGAGCAAAAGTCCACTACTATGTCTCCAGCTTTTGCCAAAGCCATCACAGGCTTGCAGAGGTTCTCTAACTGCTCGAACTTACGCTTTAATCTTGTTTTTGGAAGCGCACCACCCTCGGGAGTTGCGTCAAACGGGATATTATCCCAATTGAAGATCACATGTGCTCCGAAAGGCTCTGAATCTAAATCCGTATCGATGTCTAGTTCCTTTATCAAATCTAACGAGTCGTTTATGTCTGTCTGTTTTGTGTAGATTCTATTACGCGGCTTGTATCTTTTCGGGTCGCTTTTATAAAGGCTTTGGTTTTCCACGGTGGGAACAACATAGCTGATTGATAGCTTATCGGATTTAACTTTCTCTAGACATTTCAAACAGTTTAAACTTTCCAATATCCCATCGTTAGACATCATTTTATCGTACCATTTCATAGTCAGTGGAAGAAGCGGGGTCAAATGATCACTAGTGTTGTAAACCGTCAAGAATACGTGAATGCATACGAATATTATTACGTCGGCTAAAGTGATGTAAGACCCTTCGGCGAATATGTGTTCAGGAAGTTTGTCCCTGTTATTTTTATCCACTTCTCCATTAACAGCGAATTTCTTTGACATTGTGTACTTGTATAAATTATGCAATCTCACAGGTTGAGACATGTGGCATTCAAATCTCGCGACGTTTACGGGAATCTCGAGGGACCTCTCGTCCAGGAATTTTATCGTCGATATCAAATCAACCTCGCAGAATCTCGTCCATACACTAGACTCTGAGCAAGATAATAAACAGGCGTCTTTAAAACCGAGCAATTCCTTGCAGCGATGTAAAGGGCTATCGGAAATTCGATTCTTAACAATTTGTCTCAGACTCGCGCACAGCCCGGCGACGCAAGTCCTTCTCTTTACTATAATATTAGGTAGCTCACAGGTGCTCGCGTATTTCGGTATTTCGGAGGATTTTAAAACCACGTAATTGAAATTCGACAAGTCTATTAAATGCGCCTTTTCGTCTGGCCTTTTTTCTGTTAATATCAAGTTGATAGCTACGCTAGAATCGCAGTATCTCACAGTGAACAGAGTCACTATTGTCTCTATAGGCGCTAGGCAGAATTTATCTAGGGAATGAATTTCCAGGAACAGTTCGTCGGTATTCATTGCTATACTTGATTATAGAATGAAGCGTTTCAAATTTTGTATAAAAACTATTCTATATCCTAAACGCTCGCTCTAAGCTGTCTGGCTACTTTTCTAACTATTCTTTGCCGCAGAACACGTTCCCTCCAGAATACGCTGATGCAGGATGAAAGCGCCAGGGCAAACATACACCCTTCGAATCTCCAGAATCCGCGCTCCTCTAGCCAGGCTACTTTGTCACAGCTGAAATAATTAGAAATAGGATTAATTCCTCCACGTCTTTGATGTTTCTTTCGTTCTTCTCTACTCGTCGATCGTTAAATGTTATTTGGATTATTGAATAACCATTTGATCTTACCTCCTAGTTACTATTTCACCGTTTTTGCATTTTAGAACCTCCTTGTTGCTCGTGTGAATGCAAACGCCGCTACTGCCGCTTGTTATTTCGAACGGTTCGCACGGCTGACAAGCAGAAATCACTTCGAATTCCTCTCGCAGATAACAGGTTGAATTGTTTTCAACTATTTCAATGAATTGCTTACTGCTTGCGCTGTCTGTCCAGTGGCTTTCAATTATTAATGCAAGTATCGTCAACCTGCGGTAAAGATTTCGAAAAAATAACACACTGTTCTCAAGTTAATTACGGTAATAATAATAACAATGGGATTATGGGTAATCTTGACACAGATATTAATGGTATTTACATTGTTATAAGTAAGATAATTGTACGAAAGATGTTTTCTAGGTTAAGTGGAGGTTAGGTTGTATGGGTGTAGGTAAATTCGGGGATTTTATTGATATTAAAATAGCGACAGACCCTCCCAAGAACGTGACGGCTAATAGCATCCGTTTTTTCGTACACGACTCGATCATTTCGATTAAGTTTCTAGAGGCTGAGACGTGTTAATTGTGAAATAAGTATAGCGATCAGTTGGAAAAGTGAGGTTATGACTCATGTTGACTCACCATTCTCTTTTGACGTGGAAAACAATTTAGTGTTGCGAAGCATTGCAGGAATGGCATGTGAGTTGCATATCACGAGGCGCAGTAATGTTACCGGCACATTTAGTTCGGTAGTTCAACCGCGACATAGCGATATCATTTGTTGCGCCGCTGGGCAACTTACCGGCAAGGAACATTGTCTCTACGATAATAGCACCTGGCTCGGGGTCAGTGATGTCAGTGGCGCTCCTGGCGTCAATGAGAACACATAGGGGTCGCGTTAACGAGAATCAATAGGCATATTCCGAGCGCGGTGATATTGTAATATTCGTTTTTCTCAGTCAAATTAATTATATGAGGTAGGATATTGTTATAAAAAGGATGTACTTCATTTTATGATAACTCGTATGTCAGGAAGCAAATGAAGATATTCCATCAATTGCGATGAGTAACATATTTACATAACTTTGACAACGAATAAGATTGTATCTATGCTGCAGCAATAAATTCCTACACATGTGAATGATCAATCGCTTGGTTATTTTTCACTTTTCCTTCCCTACGATTATTTATTTTAAATAAAAACAGTAGGAAACAAGACGTAATGCATTTTCAGTTACTTGAAAATTTCCGAACACCTCCTCGGCTCAGATGCTCTCCTGATACCAAGGGTCAAAATTTTCTACTCACAATTTTTCTAACTCCGAAAAACGCAAGAAATTTGGCGCCTTATTGAATGCAACTCGCAAGTCAGGTATGTACTGCAGGTTGCATATCACCAGACGCAATGGAATATCAAAAAAATTTCATCACACCTCCACGGGTCAGATGTTCTCCTAATACCAGGAGCAAAAATTTTCGACGTAAAATTTTTCTAACTCCGAAAAAATTTCAGCACACCTCCTCGGGTCAGATGTTCTCCTGATACCAGGAGCAAAAATTTTCGACTTAAAATTTTTCCAATTCCGAAGAACGCCGAAAATTTGGCGCCTTATTGAATGCAACTCATAAGTCAGGAACGCACTACGGGTTGCATACCATCAGGCGCGATAAATTTTTTAAAATTTCAGCACACCTCCTTGGGTCAGATGTTCTCCTGATACCGGTAGCAAAAATTTTCGACTTAAAAATTTTCTAACTCCGAAAAAATTTCGGCACACCTCCTCGGGTCAGATATTCTCCTGATACCAGAAGCAGAAATTTGCGACTTGAAATTTTTCTAACTGCGAAAAACGCCAAAATTTTGGCGCCTTATTATATGCAAGCTATAAGTCAGTTTTGTACTGCGGGTTGCATATCATCGATGTTATCCGAGGATGACGATGTTACCGGCAGATTTAGTTCGGCGGTTCAACCGCGAGATGGCAATACCATTTGTCGCCCCGCTGGGACAACTTACCGGCAAGGAGCACTGACCTAGGTTAATAGCACCTGTCGCGGGGTCAGTGACCTCAGTGGCCATCGTGGCGTCAATGAGTACACATGGGGGTTGCGTTGACGAGAATCGATAGGAATATTCCGAACGCGGTGATATTGTAATATTCGTCTTTCTTAGTTAAACTGATTATATTAGGTAGGATATTGTTATAATACGGATGTACTTTATTTTATGATAACTCGTATGTCAGGAAGCAAATAAAGATATTCGATCCATTGCGATGGGTAACATATTTATTTTTAAGAAACAATTACAATTTAGGAATTGTACATAACTTTGACAATGAATAAGATTGTATCTATGCTGCAGCAATAAATTCCTACATATGTGAACGATCAATCGCTTCGTTATTTTCCACTTTTCCTTCCCTGCAATTATTTATTTCAAATAAGAACAGTAGGAAACTAGATGCAATGCATTTTCAGCTACTTAAAAACTAGCGAACACCTCCTCGGCTCAGATGCTCTCCTGATACCAGAAGTAATTATTTCAGACTTAGATTTGTCTAACTCCAAAAAACGCTAGTATAAATAAGTATACCTATAGAGACGTGCATGAAACTACGTACGCACGCCTATATCTATAAACATATCCAAAATTTCGGAACACCTCTTCGGGTCAGATGTTCTCCTGATACCAGGAGCAAAAATTTTTCGACTTAAAATATGTCCAACTCCGAAAAACGCTAGTATAAATGAATATACATATAGAGACGTGCATGAAGACACCTATGAACGCCTATATCTATACACATATCCGAAATTTCGGAACACCTCCTCGGGTCAGATGTTCTCCTGATAGCAGGAGCAAAAATTTTTCGACTTAAAATTTGTCTAACTCCGAAAAACGATAGTATAAATGAATATACATATAGAGACGTGCATGAAGACACCTATGAATGCCTATATCTATACACATATCCAAAATTTCGGAACACCTCCTTGGGTCAGATGTTCTCCTGATACCAGGAGCAAAAATTTTTCGACTTAAATTATGTCCAACTCCGAAGAACGCTAGTATAAATGAATATACATATGAAGACGTGCATGAAGACACGTATGAATGCCTACATCTATACACATATCCAAAATTTCGGAACACCTCCTTGGGTCAGATGTTCTCCTGATACCAGGAGCAAAAATTTTTCGACTTAAAATATGTCCAACTCCGAAAAACGATAGTATAAATGAATATACATATAGAGACGTGCATGAAGACACCTATGAATGCCTATATCTATACACATATCCGAAATTTCGGAACACCTCCTTGGGTCAGATGTTCTCCTGATACCAGGAGCAAAAATTTTTCGACTTAAAATATGTCCAACTCCGAAAAACGATAGTATAAATGAATATACATATAGAGACGTGCATGAAGACACCTATGAATGCCTATATCTATACACATATCCGAAATTTCGGAACACCTCCTTGGGTCAGATGTTCTCCTGATACCAGGAGCAAAAATTTTTCGACTTAAAATATGTCCAACTCCGAAAAACGATAGTATAAATGAATATACATATAGAGACGTGCATGAAGACACCTATGAATGCCTATATCTATACACATATCCGAAATTTCGGAACACCTCCTTGGGTCAGATGTTCTCCTGATACCAGGAGCAAAAATTTTTCGACTTAAAATATGTCCAACTCCGAAAAACGATAGTATAAATGAATATACATATAGAGACGTGCATGAAGACACCTATGAATGCTCATATCTATACACATATCCGAAATTTCGGAACACCTCCTTGGGTCAGATGTTCTCCTGATACCAGGAGCAAAAATTTTTCGACTTAAATTATGTCCAACTCCGAAGAACGCTAGTATAAATGAATATACATATGAAGACGTGCATGAAGACACGTATGAATGCCTACATCTATACACATATCCAAAATTTCGGAACACCTCCTTGGGTCAGATGTTCTCCTGATACCAGGAGCAAAAATTTTTCGACTTAAAATATGTCCAACTCCGAAAAACGATAGTATAAATGAATATACATATAGAGACGTGCATGAAGACACCTATGAATGCCTATATCTATACACATATCCGAAATTTCGGAACACCTCCTTGGGTCAGATGTTCTCCTGATACCAGGAGCAAAAATTTTTCGACTTAAAATATGTCCAACTCCGAAAAACGATAGTATAAATGAATATACATATAGAGACGTGCATGAAGACACCTATGAATGCTCATATCTATACACATATCCGAAATTTCGGAACACCTCCTTGGGTCAGATGTTCTCCTGATACCAGGAGCAAAAATTTTTCGACTTAAAATATGTCCAACTCCGAAAAACGATAGTATAAATGAATATACATATAGAGACGTGCATGAAGACACCTATGAATGCCTATATCTATACACATATCCGAAATTTCGGAACACCTCCTTGGGTCAGATGTTCTCCTGATACCAGGAGCAAAAATTTTTCGACTTAAAATATGTCCAACTCCGAAAAACGCTAGTATAAATGAATATACATATAGAGACGTGCATGAAGACACCTATGAATGCCTATATCTATACACATATTCAAAATTTCGGAACACCTCCTTGGGTCAGATGTTCTCCTGATACCAGGAGCAAAAATTTTTCGACTTAAAATTGTCTATCTCCGAAAAACGCTAGTATAAATGAATATACGTATAGAGACGTGCATGAAGACACGTGTGAATGCCTATATCTATACACATATTCAAAATTTCGGAACACCTCCTCGGGTCAGATGTTCCCCTGATACCGGGAGCATTTTTCTGTTGAACATTTTAGAAACTCACGATTTTGGAAAAATGAGCAATTGCCAGAATGGAACTAACAACTGTCGGGATGGCATTTGGGGGGGGGGATGGTATAATGAAGTGTAGGAATGAATAAATTTTTAAACAAATTTTTATTCACGTTCAATAAAATGAAAATTTGATACATAATTGTCTACCTATTACTATATCAGGGTGATCATTCAGAAGCCAAGGCATTGCCATACGTTCTCATTTTGAACTCATTGACCAAAAGGTGTATGTACATTAAAAACTTGGTTCCTGCATAAACAATTGCCAATAATCCCTTCCTAATATATAATAAAACGGAAACCAATCTACTAATTATATACATTGTACTGCGAAAGAAACAATTGTTAATAATAAGTACTAAAATATACACATAAGTCTCCAAGTACATAAATGTATACCTTTGAGTTAAGGAATATACATATACTTATAAATAATTTAGGTTCTAAAAAAATTAAAAAAATTCTAATTGAAAAAATATTTGCAAATGAATAAAATTAATAGAGCAAGTGTGCTTTTCTTATTCTTACTCTGGCCTTAGAGCGAAGACTATAGCTAGTCAACTAGTATTACTATAGTAACAAAATCATTTTGTTGCCTGGCGTTATTACAAGTTCAAGGCGCATAAATAATATAATTACCTCATTTTTTGGGTGCGTCTGCAAAACTTCACGTTTTCAGCCTCAAGACGTAGTAAATATTTTCCGCGATCCCGGGAAATTCGTTTCAGAATTACTCGGCTTCGCAAAATATATAAAAATATTATTAATTATCCTCCAAGCTAAGCTACTGATCACATTCTTCCATATATGTTGCAAATCTTATAAATTCCTGCTTTCATTCTATCTCAATATTGATTATTGATACAGTATGTGAAAGCAGAGGTATTGAGATAAATAGAAGCACAGTATTAAAAATATTATAGGATCAAGTTTTTATTTTCATCAATCATTTCATGAATTTAGAAATTAATATAACTATATGCTACATGATCATAAATATGCAGCTGAAACGTTGCTTTGTAAATTACTATACATGATATACAACAAAGTTGAATAGTATTGCAATGATTTAGTTTATCAAATTTTGGGATATCAACAGGTCAGTGTGTCCCAGAACGGTATTATATAATCGACCGATAAACCCAAATAATAAGACGTTATTGAAATAATTTTGCAAAAATAATAACTTTTAATTCCCACATGATGCGTGGGATAAGTTCGTTGGTAAGATCGAGAAGGGTTCGTCTCACTCGACTTGATATCGTGCAAAGTATTACGTATGCAATGAATTATTCAAAATCAAAGAATAGAATACCCAAAGTTCACTGTACGCTGAATGCTACCACGAAAATCTGTATAATTGATGAATATTACAATACAGCAGTAAAAGCCATTTAATAAATAGAAAATATCTGAGAAATGTGATGTGTCTTTTTTTAAGAACTCTACTGCCATCCAACAGGAATCAAAAATAATATTGATCCTTCATTAATATCGCGAGCGAAGCGATTCCTTCTATTCAAGATCTTGCAATTTCGGTACCACAGTAGTAGGTACTGACAACTAGGTGCGTATATTCATTATTAATATTACTACTAGTATAATCATAATAATAATTATCATTACTATTACTTTTACTACGTATCGCTACTTTGAGCTGATCGTTGATTCTCCTATATTACTGGTCCAAGTAGATAGATAGATAGATAGATGAATAGATAGATAGATAGATAGATAGATAGATAGATAGATAGATAGATAGATAGATAGATACATACATACATAATTAAATACATGCACATGAAATTTTCAGCACAGTATTTATCAAAGTACAAAATAGAAGCAGCGTGGCTTTTAGAAAAATAATTAGACCCCGGTATAGAAACTCTAACAACAGTTATTATTAGGTACATATTTATCGTCTCTCATCTCTCATCTCACATATAATATATTTAATACCTATTCTTATTTCTCTTCATATTATAATAATTCTCTCCCAGATAATAGATCGTCAGTCAATACATCTCTCGTGAACACTAACACCATCCGATCATCGCAGGGTTGAATAAAATAAAAGAAAAAAAAAACATATCATTAAACGTTCTCAAAATCTTCTCATACAATCATTGACCCTTCGAATCTCTACTTAGAATGATATATTCGCATGCAAGAAACCGAATTCTAAATATCGAAGACCTTGATTCGAAAAAAAAAAACGAAGCCAATTTGTTCCACATTCAATCTGATATTTAGTCTATATTCAAGAATCTCACTAATTCTTTAATCAGCTGTGATCTGTATCCCGTCATGGGATCCTCTGACAACGATTTCTGTAGAAATAATTTCGAGTACTTGTCCAGTGACATCGTCTTTCTGATCAGTCGTAGATGGCAGATGGTTTTTCTTGCGATGACACATCATTGTGGATCTGGAGACGAAAGCCTTCCTACAAATATCGCACTCATAGGGTCTTTCGCCGGTGTGCAGTCTTTTGTGTATCGCCATAGGGCTGAACTGGGTGAAAGTTTTCCCACAAACGTCGCATCTATAGGGTCGCTCGCCGGTGTGAGACCGCCGATGACATCTGAGAGCAGCACGCCGGGCAAAAGCCTTGCCGCACATTTCGCAAACGAAACTTTTCTCGCCTGTGTGCATGGTAGAATGAATCTTCAGGTCAACTCTAGTGAGAAAACCCTTGCCACACACCTCGCACTTGTAGGGTTTTTCGCCGGTGTGAATTCTCAGATGAGTGTTGAGGTAGCTCTTGCTAACAAAGAGCTTGTTACACACCATACAAGGATACTGGCGATTATCTTTACCAGAATGGATTTTCTGGTGACTCTTGCATAATCCCTTCGTGATGAATCCCTTACCGCACACCTCGCACATGTAAGGTTTAACGCCGAGATGTCTGTTCTGGTGATCCAAAAGGGACTGTTTAGTCTTAAAATTTTGACCGCAAGTACTGCAAGGGTAAGGCTTAAGGTCGGAGTGTACTCTTTGGTGAACGATAAGGTAGCTTTTGCACTGAAACCCTTTACCGCATGTCGAACACGTGTAGTCAAACTGTCCTGTGTGCGTAGCGGTGTGTTGAGCAAGGCCTATTTTGCTTCTAAACGCCTTGTCGCACAGTAAGCATTGGAAGGGCTTTTCCCCGGTATGTTTCCGCATGTGTTCCTGAAGCTTGTAGTTAGTTCTATACTGTTTACCGCACTCGGTGCATATCTTAGGCGTCCATTTCTGCCTGGCAGTTGTCCCAGCCTTTTTGTTATCCTCCTGACTGGCCATAACTATTCCCCCGCAGTTCTCGACCGCCGAATTTACGTCCTTATTCTTACTAGTCTGACAGTGTTGTTTGTGGATATTCAGAGCCTCTACGCTAGTGTAGTAAATACCACACGCGCAACTACAGAAATGTACCTCAAAATGCTCCGCCAGACTGGATGGCTCCGTGGAAGCTTCGTTGCAGAGACGACAAACGTACCAGCTGTTACCCGCCTCGTCTATACTAGGATTAGAAAGGGTCGCTTCAAGCAGCGAAGCTTTCGCCAGCTTCGTATACTCCACGGTAGTCTCGTTGCTCACGCCGTTCGCAGTGCTTCTTCCGCTCGTCGACGGCACTGCTCCGGACCGCAGAGGATCCTCGGCTCGCGCCATATCTTCCTCGCTGACCCCTGACTCTTCTACTTCGCTCTCGCTCTCGCTATCGGGTTGGTGAACGCCGTTTCCCCTCTCCTGCACAGAAAGAAGAGTCGCTGTATCAAAGGATCTATAAATTATAAGTCGATTGGTCTAGTTTTTCGATCGATATAGAAAATAGTTTGGAACAGCTTCGACGACGGGTCGTTTTTTCAACTTTTTACAGAACTTTACCCTTTCTATTTGGCAGTCTTGATTCTCCGGACTTATAGACGTCACGTAGTTTATGTCTAGCTGACCGAGGTCCCCTCCTACGGTCAGGTTGCTAACGACGGTAACGTCCCCCTCAAGATGCATTGTTATCTGCTGACTAGAGACCTGGAAGAACGAAAGATGTTTCTCAGGGATTTCTGTTCAAGTCTTGCCTCGAAAATTTCTCCAAAACCAAAACTGAACAGTTGCGTACCTCGTCCTGCATCTCCCGCATGTGTTGATCGACCATTCTGACCGTATCTCCGTCTAGTTCGATGCCAGCGACCCGGATGTCGCCCCCCTGCTGGCAAATTTCTTCCTGAGTAACGACCTGTTCTCCGCCGGCGAGGTCCATATCGTCCATGACTCTCATAGCCTGGATTTGTTCGGCGTCGTCGCAGTCTTCTTTGAACTCCGTGTCGTCGACGTCGACCCCTTTAAGCATGGCGACAAACATCCCCTCGGTTCTCAGGCACTTTTCTCTAAAGTCGTAAAGCTGGTCGAGCTTATAGGCGCACTCTTCGCACACCATTTTCGGAAGCTTGTCCGTCAGAGATACCTGAACAGTAGGGATTAGAAGAGCAGATTAAAAACTTCTTTTTTTTTTTCTCCGGAATTTATTCGAGGTTTTTTACCTGGACGGGAAGACAGGCGGCAATCTTTTCGTCAATGTGCCGGATCTCGCCCTCGGTCTCGAATATGGGGAGTCCTAAAAGTAGGCTTGTCTTCGCGGCACAGAGCCGGCAAAGTTCGCTGAATTCTTCTACCACGGCCATGATTGTTGAATCGTTGATAAATTTGTTGTGTCGTATTTAGGATAGGGTCGGGGATCGGGACTGGCGAGTGCTAGGTATGTATAAGTTCTGGCACGTAAGAGGGCTAGGAATTATCTGTCGTTCTTTTTTTAAACGAGATCGAACCCCAGCCGTAGTCGAGAAGCATTATGTTTACTCACGGTTTTAAGAGGCTCGTTAAATCGCGCACTGATCGCTGATTATTGTCCCGATGTTTATTATTACGTCGAGTGACAGGCTGACGCGAAACTTGAATATTATGTATGTGTGCAAGGGTACGTATGCGGTACCGATTGTCATACGAGACGAGTAGAGGTATTAGTTTTTCACGCCATTTAGGAATGTCCGGACACCTCGTGCCGAATATTATTGGGTCAACGAAGTGCGGGGAATAAGCGTCGCTCGCTCGTTAGTATACCTATGTATGTATGTATCTATGTTATAATAAAAAGGGTTAAATTAAGTCTTCGAGATGCGACCCACTTCGAGTCTGAGCTCCCTCGAGCCGAGCATCGGCCGCAGACGGCGGACATTGACTGACTGAAAAGTCTCGGAGACGGGACGGAGGGTAGAACGTTACGACGACGGAGCGATGCGTCGGTAAAGAAGAATGATGCGACCGTCGCATAGTTAGACACCGACAATAATTTCGTTCAATCGCAAACTGATATTTACAATAAAGAATAACTGTCAATTAAAGAACGAAATGATCGTATCCATGCCTTTACACGGCCATTATTCAGTTTTACGCCGAGATTTGTTACAGCCGTTGGTGCGTTTCACTGACCCGCAAATTCGCGGCATAGATGTAAGCTTGGTTGCCGTACCACAGGCGGAATATCCAAATATTCGTATTACTGCGAAAGAAAAAGTATTCTCGAATATTTATATGGTTTGTTCGAGAGTATTTGATCCAAAAAACGGACGTACAATTATTACCACGCTGTTTAGCATCGCATCCCTGTATATATATATAATTTTCTAACGCGATTTATAATAGGTGTGCGTGAATTATTTCAGATATTGTATGCATATAATTGACCGATAAAACCAGTTCGAATGAACGCGTTCGTAAGAGTCTGGTTACGAACCGCTGGGCACCGAGTAGCAGATAACCCGCCATCTCGTTATCGGTTTAATGCGATAGATGAAAAATGAAGTTCGTCATAGCCTTTAGATAGCCGCGTACATGCATTCTATATTGTTGGATCGTAATGTCAATAATAACGCGACATTATCTTGATATAAACGAGACAAGAGCGAAAAAGAAAGAAAAACAAAACGACTGTGGACAGACAAGTGCGAATCTTTGATGACAATAACGATGCAGATATTGTTGTCGAATAATGATAATGATAATGAGTAATGTTTGCATATAAATATGAGCTTAATGCACCGTGATATTCTCTTTGCATTGAGTGTAAAAAAACGATCACTCCGTTCTTTGTGCTCACAATCGCGTGATAATAAACCCGTACGTTATAGAGAAAACTGGCGAGCTTCAATAATACGTATATGCTACGTTGTTGTGTTGCCCAATCGGCGTGTTATTGGCAATGATTGAATTACTCAAAGAACATACAACCGTTCCCTCATCACAGTCATTCTACAGACAGTGAATCAACTGATCTGAACTATCTCATCGCCGACCAGCGTTTCCACGACTAACGAAGACGGCGCCCGGCCACGAGATCAGATCCCTCATAACTTCGGAGCTCAGTTCCCGCGCGCTTTTACCGCATTAAAGAGTCGCGATAGAATTTTCGCCAGTTTTTTCCGTATTTTGTCGTTCTTATTATCCGCGATATGCTGAAAATCGGGTTCTGCGGGGCGGGGAAAATGGCGCAGGCCCTAGCCAAGGGATTTATAAAAGCCGGTGAGATCGAGTGACCGTAGTAAAGATTAATCGTCGAGCGGAATACCTATATTCTTTATCGCGTCGTTGTTATTTATGGAAGGTTTTTATGTCTAGGATTGACCAGGGGGGAACTGATAGTAGCCAGTTGTCTGCCCAACGACAGTGCCAGCATCGAAGCCTTCCAGGTCATTATATCATATTATATATCAACGATATTTCATCGTCTAATTCTCAAAAGTGAATATAGTGAACATTTGAACATATAACAGGAAATCGGCTCCCGTACCGTGTTCGAAAATGGTGCAGTCGCCGATCACGGCGACCTAGTGATTCTCGCGGTCAAACCACAGGCTGCCCCCGCGGTACTTTCGGACCTGAAGAGTCACAAGGGGAAGAAACTCACGCTGTCGATAGCAATGGGCGTCTCACTGGCCACCTTGGAGAAGGCACGTATACGCGACTTATTTTATATCATTTGATACCGAATTTCATTAACGATACGCTATTCGGTATTTCAGGGCCTCGCACCGGGCACACCTGTGATTAGAGTAATGCCAAACACTCCAGTTCTGGTCGGATGTGGGGCTACGGTATACGCGCGCGGTTCTTGCGCCGGCGGCGACGAGGCCGCGATCGCGAATCGCCTATTCTCTAGCAGCGGGGTCTGCGAAGAGGTCGCCGAGAGCATGATAGACCCGGTCACTGCCTTGGCAGGATCCGGTCCCGCTTACGTGAGTTATTACCGATCCGAACCCGTTATTAATGATTATTAGGATATCGGATATTCCGCGCCGTAAGCCTCTCCGAATTCATTTGTTTTTTTACTTTTTTCTTTTTCGATCGGTTAGAAATTGCTCATTCCTCTTCGCAATTATTACCACAGGTATACGTGATGATAGAAGCCCTGGCTGACGGCGGGGTTAAAATGGGACTCGCGAGACCGTTGGCGTACAAGTTGGCTGCTCAGACGGTACTCGGAGCTGGAAAGATGGTTTTAGAGACTCACCGACATCCTGGCCAGCTGAAAGACGACGTAGCGTCTCCGGGCGGTTGGTTATAGCTTGTATAAACGACGAAAGATCGTTCAATCGCAGATTCGCGTATAATCTAACGATTTTAATCCGCCCCCGCAGGATCTACCATCACGGCGCTTCATTACCTCGAAGAACACGGCTTCAGATCCGCTCTAATCGGGGCTGTCGAAGCCGCTACGATACGCTGCAGAGAAGTAACCGCGATCGGGGCTAGAGAATAATTCAAAAATTCGTCCAAGCTTCCATGCATATAGTTTACACGAATTTCGCGCATGTATTTATGTACAAAGGAATGAATAAAAATATACTTCCCATAAAAAACCATCCGATTTCTGTTCATTTCACATCCAAGTCTGTCTAACTATACGAAACGTGAACTAAGAGCAACCAAGAGTGGCGCGACTATCTATAATCACGCTGTGCAGTTCGAGGCGGTCGCAAATTAGGTCAAATTCAGGTTAGGTTTCAGAAAAGTGACGGGAATAATTGATACAGAGTTCGATAGAAACTTACAGTAGTATTTAAGCCGCTGATACGATCGAGAATATCGGTCTTCATCCCGACGGTAAAATTTTCGTATATCTTACGCGAGTTTTGACCAGAGTCGTAGACACGTGTTGGCCGCAAAGTATTGTGGGAAGCCGGTCCATCCCCACCGCTCGTTGACTGTGCTACGCGTGCGACACGCGTCAACGGAACCTAACTAAAGCGAGTACAGAGTTTCCGGAGTTAAGACAGAGGAGAAACGTCGAGTGACCAGTTGTCACGTAGATACGAGCATCTTTACGGTCAACACATCGCTGTCACACTTCTAACCGAGCGGTCTGCCGAGAGTTGCGAGAGTCGTTGACAACGTCCGCTTATACAGAGCTCACGATTGCCGAGAACGAAAGAAGTACGGTAAAATGGCACCTAAACAGAGAATGCGCATCGCCAACGAAAAGGCAACTAAGAACATCACGTTGCGGGGAAACGTCCCCAAGTCATCCGTAAGTAGAATTGTAAAACACCCGAGAACCCAGCAGCTGGTTCACTAGACGTTAATCGAACCCTTGACGTATTCGTTATAAATACAAACAATCCGATGCAGGGATCTGCTTGTACCACCATATGGAAAGTTTTTCTTCTCCGAAAACTTTCTCTACTTTTCCGGACGATAGACTGTTCTAACTACGAGATAATAGTCCTTTGACGATCCCCGATTTCACGGATAAACTAATTTGATTAGAAAAACGTTAACGGATAATCCAATATGTTTAGAAAGCTGCGGAGGAAAGCTCTCCCGTGGGACCCTGGCTGTTAGCTTTGTTCATCTTTGTGGTCTGTGGATCGGGTGAGTTTTGTTAATTTCTCAGCTATGATACCGGAGGGTATTTGGTGTTTGAATTAATTTCATCGATTACTGATTTCCGCTTTTTTTTTTCCTCTTTGTCTTTCAGCAATCTTCCAAATAATCCAGAGTATCCGTTTGGCGTAGAAGTTTAATTCCGAGTTTAATACTACTTCAAGGGATGTCGACGACCGACAATACTTTTTCAACAATGAAAAAAACAAGAAAAAATAAATAAGTAAATAAATAAGAGTACACAGGTTCAACATCTGTTTGCCCGACGACAAAGACCGAGTGTTTTGTTGATGAACGACTGAAGTTATGAGACACAAAAATAATATTTACAGTAGAGAGTTAACAGCCTGAGATAAGAATCTTTGTAAAAATATTACATCGATGTACGTATTATTATTGTATTTATTGGCGGTGGTATTTATTTCTTTCTCTCCGTCAGTCTGTCTGCCTTCGCGCAACTCTTGAAGAATTATTTTTTTTTTTTTTTTTTCTTTCAATTTTTTCACTACCGTCCGGCAAAAAAACTCTGCCATCGAAAAAACCCACAATAAAATTAGAGTATCGTTAGATTTTTTTTCCTCTCTTTTTTTTTTTGGTCCTTTCAATTGTCGGATCGTGTGTTTATATATAAAAAAAACAAACAAACAAACGAAACAAAAACATTAGCATTTATAAGCGTTTAATATTACTGTTGAATAATTATTAATTATTGATTCTCGTATTTGCTATATACATGTATAAATCGCATCGATGAACGAAACTGACGTGAAAAAGAAAAAGAAGAAAAAAATAATAATAATGTAAGACACTGAAGGATTCGAAAATCAAACTTTATATAAATTTATTATACATATACGTGTATATGGATCAATTTCTTTCATTGATGTTTTACTATGGTAAATATAATTTAATGTACATAGACGTTAAGTGAAACTAATGTTATATCGATTTCGATTTGCCCCAAGCATTCCAACCCCCCCTTCCCCTCGCCCCCCTCGCCCCCAACAAAAAAAAATACTAATTAAAATAAATGATTCGAGGTTCAGGTCGTATTTTCAAACGACTTCCTTTATATCAGAACGCGAGTCTGAATAAACGCTAACAAAATCTGTTTAAATGAAAACGTTATACTCGGGATATATATAGTATATATATATTATATATATATATTAAGCTGAAATGTCACGCGACTTGGTTAAATATCAACTATAGACTAATATTGATATAAATTTTATTGTCAATAAAATGGTCATTTTCCGTATACCTCGCCTGTCTAGAGTATTCATTCTTCTATATCCCTATTCAATATTTCGCTGGTATTCGCTCTCTAATATCAGAGTCCGGTATATCAACGTATGCGTTTGACGTTTGAATAGATTATTCTATACCGAATTCACGGTCCGATTGAACAATACAATGGTACGGCTACCGTACATACGTCGCACAGCTTTCTCATTCGCGATAAAAAAAAAAAAATTATAATAATAATAACAATGAAAAAAAAAAAAAAAAATAAGTCGTCAGACGTCAAATCGCTCTGTATACGTGAACTCTAATCGAGAGATTGAAATCTCCTCACCCCCGCAGACGGTTCAAAGTTTGACACGAAATTGACGCTGTCTCTTCGGCCGTGTGTGCGCGCGTAGGTATAACCGGGTTTGATGGAAAAAAAAAGAGAAAAAAGTAGAAAAAAAAACATCCCCGTCTCCACGCGGTCCGATTTAATACTCCCCCTTCCCCCCGTCGTTCATTGTGCTACGTCGTCGATCGCGGGGTATCCCGTGAAAAGAATAGAGCGAGGGTTCGGGCACGTTATACAACCCTAGTTCGGATAGTGGTGAGAGCGCCGGCGCCCGCGACTGCGCTAAATGAAATCCACCCCGGGCCACCCTGAAGAGCACCCTCGGAGCGGGTCTCTGCGAGGTACCATCACAGTCTCGCGATCGTCCTGGTCGCGGTTCGATACAAGACTAGGTCCGAGCTTCTGAGCTGCTCTGCGGGATCTGCTCGTTTCATAAAAACCCCCAGCGGCTGTAATATCGGGTCCGGAAATCACACGAGAGTGTCGGCTGGGTTATCAGAGTGCCGATTTATTCAGTGGCTGGTGTGTAAAACCCCGGGTGTTTTCGCGGTGGCGGGGGCTCGGGTGACGTACGGTGTTAGTTATAACAAGCCGCTCCGAGCTCGCTTACACACGTCCGAAACCGAGAGACGGTGACTAACGCGATTCCAGGTATATAATATCGCCCCTAATTCTGCCGTTTTAAGAAGGAGACGGGAGCGTTGCGGCGTCTCCTGCTGCTCCCGCTCGTGGGGTGGTAGTGGTGGTAAACTCGTCGCGTAAGTATATATGTATATAGAGCATACTGTACCAACGATACACCACCAACGTGTAAAGATCAGTAATTCATACCCAGCTCATGGCAGAGGCTTCTCTCTTTTTTCCTTCCGTTTTCACGTTCACCTTTTATACAGCTTCGCAGAGAGAACCTCCCCCGTACACTCGGGTTTGTATCGACGTGTGCAACGCAGTTATACGCGGAACAGCTGTTGGTCGATCCGCGGAGCCGCGTGCTTCATAGATTTTACGCTCTGTCCCAAAAGCGAGTCTCGATAGTCGGGCCTACGCGATTGCGTACGATCTTTTACGTACAGCTATTATTCACCACGTTGTTCATCAATTGTTCATGTATCGGTATAAAAGAGAGAGGAGCGAGAGAAAATAAAAAAAAATAAAAACCTGTACCGTTTTATGCCTGCAGCGATACAGGGTATTCTTTTTATCACGATTTTTATTTACAACAGTAACAAGATATAGGAATTTATTTATGGACACTCAAGCCTGTAGAGAAATCGATTTCATCCCCCCATTCGCGAAGCGGAGAGAGCCGCCTCGTGCAATGTCGTATAGGTATAGCGTCGCATAGTATAAGGGAGGTAAAGTGAAGTCGACCCAGCGGAGTTCCTACTCGTGTAAAATTAAGTTCGTATACCTAGTATAACATCGGCGCTATATCTGTCCTCGGTGGCGCGGGCGTGCGATAGTTACGGATCGAAGGGTCGACGCGGATCGATGTCGCCAGAACCTATACTCGCGAACTCTATATCTATACACATATATATGTATAATATGTGTATATCTATAGGTATATATACGAATATATATACCTATATATATATATATATACGCGAAGAGCGAGTGATCGATATTCCGTTCGTCGGGTGAGCTTAGGGCGGCGGGTCGGAGGGGTAGAGGGTTGAGGATGGAGTACATAGGCACCCTCCCTTCCACCCTTGACAAATTGGTAGATATTTTGCCGTTGCCCGGTAGCTGTATGTATATATCTAGAGGGTATATACATTCTCCTGCGGGGAATGAGTCCGCGCGCAAGGCAAGCGGTAGCTTTTTTTAAAACTTTTCTTTCTTTTTTATTTCACCTTAATGCGGGACAAATTAAGTGGCGTGGGGTGGGGGCTTTTCCTGCCTCGGCAGAAATACCCCGTACATACCTCTCTCTATTTCTCTTTCTCTTAATTACACGCCCCGCGACAATTACGACCGACTTTTCCACCCGACAGAGTAACGTAAGGAACGTTTGAACGCTCCGAGAACGCGGGCACGAAACGAGAAGATATTAGACCCCCCGAACAGCGACGCAAATTTTGATTGCGAAATCTAGACGCGATGTTATTATAATAAGCCGAATGTCTCGTAATTCTGACCTAGGTAATAAAATAAAGTAACGCTCCCCGGTGTCCCGTGCCGGGGAGAATTATAACCCGGAGACGAAACACGGTATAGGACGTAGAGATTCACGGGGTACGAGAGTAGAGGCCAGAGAGCACCCGGCGGCGACGAGAATGAGGAGGAGTAAGGGAATAAAGAGAGGGGCAGAGAAGCCGCGGTTCGTGGGACCCACGGGGTGGAAGGGGACTAATTTGTTAAGATTAAGGAGGAAATCCTCTCGAGGAACGTTCCGCTTTTTCCTCAGCGAGCCATTATACTACCCCCCGAGGTAGTACCCACTTGCCTCTTTATACATAGCGTTACGCTCTTTCTCTTCTTTGACTCTTATTTTCTTTATTTATCATCACGTTCAACGTTTCTTTATTTATTTTATTTTTTACTTCTATTTTATTAAAAAAATATCATAGCAACGTTTTCGTACATTAAAAAAAATTGCGTATACGTAATAATGAGCGATCGGTAAAATAAAAAAAAAATAAAAAAAAATGTTACACAATACCTAGTTATTACAATATACTGCTGGAATATATAATATTACACATGGATATTAGGGTGTTTAAAAAAAAAAAAATTTGTTTTTTTAAAGTATTGTCCTAAAAAATCAGCCAACTGGGGCTCGAGGGTCGAATTTTCCCATTTGAAATGCATGTAAAAATTTCTTTCTTCGATTTTTCGGCAGTAAATCGATGAAAGAAATTTTTTTTTGATTTTGGATCGGCATGTCCTTATAGGAAATTAAATTCTCTACAAAAAAGTCCTGAATGATTGTATCCGTAACTTTAACAGGAAAAAAGTTACAGCTTTTATGAATCATTTTTTTTTTTTTTTTGTTTTTCTCATTAAATTGATGAAAAACTTTTTTCCTGTTCAAGTTACGGATATGATCGTTCAGGACTTTTTTGTAGAGAATTTAATTTCCTATAAGGACATGCCGATCAAAAGTGAAAAAAAAATTTCTTTCAGCGATTTAATGACGAAAAATCGAAGAAAGAAATTCTTACACGCATTTCAAATGGGAAAATTTGACCCTCGGGCTGATTTTTTAGGACAATTTCTCTCAAGTCTCAAAGTAACTTTTGAGACATGAGACTTTAAAAACAAACAAGATTTTTTTTTCTTGAAACACCCTAATGTATATATTATAAGCTATGATTGAAATAATTATTTAAAGCTTTGATCCAAAGTTTACACACCGGTAAAACTATTATACCTATTATTATACTATGAAATTATCACTTATTTGAGGATTTTAAATTAAAGCTCGATTTACCCTTTTCTTTGATAGGAATTACCCGGAATTAGATCTAACGAGATCGTATGTTATCGGACTCCTCGTTATGGCTGTGACGGTGATGATTCTGGTCTCGGTGGTGATGATTTCCCCAATAGCTGTCAGTCCCATCCCCTTTTTTGGCGCATACCCTTTCCACGATCTCTTTACTAGGCGTTTTCAGATTATACGCGAGTCCGCACCAGGCCATCAGCTCGATGAAAGCAGTCGACAGATTCAAACCGTACGCGCCGAGTTCGGCCGCTTTATAATCCCACGGGAACGAGTGGTGGTAGTTGTGCCATCCTTCCCCAAGAGTGAAGAAAGACACCGTGACATTCTCCGTCGGTTTCACGGCACTGCGAAATAAAAATTTCCCATGACTCGGTCTCTCGCCCTTCTGCCAATTTCCAAAAAGAATTTCTTCCACCTCTTCATCGCTTTCATCGTCGCGTCTATATCTTACCTGTTGTACGGCCGGTTTCCCCACATATGAGCGAAGCTGTTCACCGAGAACGTGGCGTTCAGCTGCCATACGTAGCGGATCATGACGGCGTGGAAACTGATATCGAATGCTTCGCCCCAAAAGTATATGGGGATGAACGTCGGCAATACGAAGCACGTGAATAGCATAATGGGGGTGTGGTATCTGAAAATTTTCACGCTCGATATACTTCCACGTGTTAAATCAGAAGAATTGAGACCACCGCGTTATTCTTACGTGTTGAAAAACTGCAGCACCGGATCGGAGTATATATCGGTCATGTCCACCTTACTCCCGTATTCCTTGACCGCCGGGTGACGACGCATCATCAGCCACCCTACGTGGGAGAAGAAGAAGCCGCGATTGGCGTCGTGAGGGTCAGCAGGTGTCTCGGTGTAACGATGGTGGGTTCTGTGGTCGCGGACCCAACTGAAGAGGCAGGTCTGCGAAAAGGAACGTATTAAACATACATGTATACACATTAGACCAGTTCAAAAAAATCGACTATTTTTTTTTTCAAAACTATACCACTGAAATACTTTCAGAGGGATGAGAAAAGACGCCTGTTAAAAGCGGGGCTCTTAATATTAATATTTAGAGGTCGCTCGTCGCGGATTTCTATTTCCCATTTAAATAACATAGGAAAAAAAATTCTTTTTTTTTTAGAATTTTGTAGCTCGTACACCAATGAACGTATCCAAAGGACGCGTACATATTTTTGTAGGAAATTGAACAATCTACAAAAAATGTTTCCTATAGTTTTTTGATAAATTGACTCCTTCCAAAGTTATTCAAGCTCAAAATTTCATTCACAGTAAATTTAACTATTTTTTTTTAATTTCTGCCAAATCGTTAAATTTCCTAAATTAAAAATTGTTAACGGACTTGTTTTCTCATAGAAAATCACAGACTATATAACTTTTCAGAAAGTTTGATGATATTTATTAATAACTAGTAATAAAATTTAGCAATTTGGCAGAAATAAAAAAAAAATGGTTAAATTTACTATGAATGAAATTTTGAGCTTGAATAACTTTGGAAGGAGTCAATTTATCAAAAAATGATAAGAAACATTTTTTGTAGATTGTTCAATTTCCTACAAAAATATGCATGTATCCTTTCGACACGTTCATTGGTGTATGAGCTACAAGATTCTAGAAAAAAAAAAAAATCTATCTTATTTAAATAGGAAATAGAAATCCGCGATGAGCAGCCTCTAAATATTAATATTAAGAGCTCCGCTTTTAACCGGCGTCTTTTCTCATCCCTCTGAAAGTATTTTAGTGGTAGTCTTGAAAAAAAAAATAGTCGATTCGTTTGAACTGGTCTAATACACATGTAACGATTTTTACGCCTTCTATTTTCCTCTCATTTCCCTTTCGCGTTAGTTTAACGTGTCCGTCTTCCGGCTGATCGGCTCATTAGCTACCTGTATACTCGATTCATTAACTAACACGCGTCTAACACGTCCGATCGACTCGCTCGATCGGTTCGTTGAGCCGGAAACTTCGCTCTTCTCACCACCGATTCTATTTTCGGACTGCACCATCCAAGAAGACGAGGATAGGGCGGTTTGTTTCCAAAGAAATTGAATCATGGACTGATACCGTCATAAATACGAAACGTTCGTAGCTAGATCATAAGGCTTATCATATCCACATACTTTCCATAAAATGATTATTGGATTCCGCTAAACACAGATTATGGTATCGGTACTCCAACGTACTTCCGCGGAGCTCAGAGCACCGTGAATAAAGATTGGACGGCATAAGGGTCGGAGATTTTCCCGATCGCCCTCGGTACCAGTTGCAGAATCTAGATTACGACTCGGGTCGATCTCTTCGGGATCGTGCGATCCCGATTCTGGGATATTACCGATTTTTATTTCCTTTTCGACACTCACCTGGCCAGCCGCGCTGTACAATAAAGCCAGGAATATCCTTAACGGTGTCTTTGCGCTGTAGCTACGATGGGCCCATAGGCGATGAGCACCAGCCGTTATGCCCACACCACTCGTGAAACCGTAGAACGGAGCTGAGTTAAAAATGATATTCATTCGTTATTTCTTTTTCCACGATGAAATATGCGAAAATTGAATAAAAATCAGACTGAAATCGACACTTATGGATTAGGGTGCTCCGAAAAAAAGTAGTTTTTTGCCTATCATCTCAAAAGTTTCTAGTAGGTATAAAAAGAATTCTTTTCCGGTTTTTCGTTTTCCCGTATAAATAACACGTGAAAAAAACTTCTTTTTGTATTTTTCAAATGAAACTACTAAAAAATTTTTTTTCCAATTTTGACGGACATATTCTTGTAGGAAATTGAATTGTCTACAAAAAAGCTCTGATATGATTTTCTCGTAAACCTAACGGGTAAAACGTTATCAGACTGAATACTCGCGACTAAGTGGATATAGTTGGAATTTTTTTTATTTCCAAAAAGAAATTCGACTGCGATATGAGCTAGTATCGAGACTTGTATGTCTCTTTTTAACCACTGAGTAATTATTCGCGGTGTAAAAACAACATAAATCATACGGTAACATCCGGTGAAATACAAAATGCGTTCTAAAATCATATGCGGTTAGATTTAACTTGGTTGCGAGTATTCAAAGTCCGATAACGTTTTACCCGTTAGGTTTACGAGAAAATCATATCAGAGCTGTTTTGTAGATAATTTAATTTCCTACAAGAACATGTCCATCGAAATTGTAAAAAAAAAATTTTCAGTGGTTTTATTTGGAAAATACAAAAAAAAGATTTTTTTACATCTAATTTATATGGGAAAACGGGAATCCCTTGAATCAAAATATCGAGCTGTCCTTGTGGGAGAATTTTTTTTATACCTACTAGCAACTTTTGAGATGATAGAACTTGGAAAAAAAAAAAAATGTTATTTCTGGAGCACCCTATTAATTATGGATACAGAATCGCGCTTTTTCACTCACAGAATATCCAGGTCCCTAATGTCGCCCGGTGATAGCTGATGGCGAAGAAGTAGAGAGCCACTGCGTGCAACAGCGGGATAGCGATAACGTTTCTCCATATCAATGGCTGTTCGGCGTATTCGTTCGGTAGAAAAACGGGCTCGGCGGCGATCTCCTCCGGTGTTTTGGCCGGCTTCTTTGCAGGACCTTCGAACTGCGTTATCGTCGACGAGAACATACTGCAACAAATGTAATCGCGATAAATAAACAAATAACTAGATACGGAGAAATCTGTTGCGCTCCTTGACCTCGACACGCTTCTTTTCTCCTTTATTGTTTTACTTATTTCCCCGTATTATTCGCTCCCGAAAACTTGGCCCGCGTACTGATATATATAAGTATAAGCCGTCCATAAGCCAATCAACCGAACTTTCCGCCCGTCCGTCTATACAGCGCCGTGTCAGCAAACGGGATTTCTCGCCGTATATAGCCGGCTTCCCACACACACACACATATTCATATATATATAAATCGATCAGTTTAAATCCAGTCCGCGGTAGTATTACGGCTATATCCGCGGAAGGTCCTGACCCTGCCTCCCTGGATCCCAAACGTATTTCCTACTTTCCCATCCACGCCTCAAAGTTTCTCGGTGTATACGGGTGATTCCGTTCTAACAGTCTTTATTAATGTCCTGTACCGTTTGCTCTCACTGGTCATCCATTAACAATCTATTCATAAAATTTTTGTATCGATAAGATCCTCGTGAACACATTTCATCGCTTCTTTCGTATAATGTAACTCGCAGTCCAGAGAAAACTTACGGTTCAAATCACTCAAATGTCAGTACCGGGTCGCGTCCGTTTCTAGAATTTACCTATGAATTCGTTATTTTCTTTGTCGCGATAAATGATCCAAACTAATTAATCCATGAATCTAATTAACGTTGTAATACAATTCGTAAATAAATTATAATACAATTCGCAATAATTTTTCCGAAGAATGTCCACCGAATTTATTTCATGTCAGTACCGTGGATGAACGAGTCGGTACCGTGGCACGGAAAATTCGAAATTTGATTCTCATTCTCGATATTTTGAAGTCGTAGCGAAATCCTCTCGGACTTTTATTTTTACAATAAAACAGAGTAATAATACGCGTTAAAAAATTAAAAAAGTTTAATTATAGAATCAAAAAATGTTTAATCAAAAAAGTAACAGTTAGAACAGAATCACTTGTGTTAAATCAATATAGAAGGATATAATTACATATTTGAAGGTATATAGGTACGACTGCGTCGGCGATACTCGAACACAGTATCCTGAAAGAAAGTTTCTCTTTACATGACCGACATTAACTCTATTCGGTATTATTGAACCGTTTAATTTATTTCAAAACATACTACCGCGCTCGATAGTTTGAATAAACCGTTAGATCATTCCCGCTAATTGCCTTTTCGAACGCGATTATTACAGTAATTTTTACAGGTACTCCATACGTCCTATATATATTTTCCACACGGTGGAAAAAAGAAAAAAAAAAAACTTTCACCTTTCCCTCGTGTTACAGTACCTAGGTATATATAATCGCACTAGTTTTCACCTGCCGGAAATAAACAAGTATAAGAAGTTATAGTATATCGTTGATTTTGCGGATGTAGTTTAAAGGCGCGTATCCAGCCCGGAGTCCACGACTTTCCCTATTTATGTTCGTGAATCATTTATACATCCGAGTTCCTTCGCACCCTAAGCCAGACTGTAGTCACCCAGGCCCAATATTTGCCTCTAGCAATGGATCAAATATTTACATCGTACAGCCGCACGGTCGGGCGAGTCGAGCCACCGAGAATCGGCACGGGCGAAAACCCTTACGGTTTTTCGTGATTCGTAGGCGTATGAAAATTTGGCGGAAAAAAACAAGGAGGAAAAAAAATCGCTCGAAAATTCGCTAATAGTAAAGCTTATCCGGTTCCATACATCGAGCTTCGAGACGCAGGCACGTGTGATGAATCATATAACTTTCGCGGGCAAATAATCGCAGTTATATACGATAAATTCCGTACATAATTCCGCGGAAAGGCTAACAGCTCTTGGCACCTTGACATTGCCCGGTAGTTCAGGATCTAACGTGCCAACGCGAGCGAGTCTGATACAAGGCGAGCGAGAAACGAGATCGCGATGTAGTAAGAGTGTGTAAATTTCTGTACCGCGGCAGATTTCACGTTCGATAATTTGACCGTTGCCGAAAGTGAATGGGGACAGAAAAAAGAAATGTGCACGCGTCCGAGTCGCGAAACGTAACGCGAGTCTCCGATTTTGCGTAAGCCTGTATAATAGTCTGTACGTCATATCGGGAGATCTGGTTTAAAGATGAAACGAGATGAGAATGCAGTCGGACGTTTAGCGGAGATTGAGAAAGTGGATTCCTCTCCCTAAACCCGATCTCGTTCACCTACACACACCCGATTACGATTACCTACGCACGATGTTAACGCAGCTTTTACTTATCCTGTTATCCTCTCGCGATATTTCCCGTCTGAGAAATAGGTAGCGCCTAGATATACGAGAGTTGATTCGGTCGATGCGTTAACGCCTTCTCGGTTACGATATATCGGGTAAACCGCCTGCGGAACTTGCGTACATATGCATGCCCGTGACGATGAATAGTTAATTAATTTTCCCCATATTTTAAATGAAAATATGGAAAGCTGAATTCCGTTCTTTTTCTCCATCGGACTCTAATTAATCGTCGAGTTGCGTCGATAAGGGCTGAGATTCCGCAAGCCAGAACTATCGCACGATCATCGTTATGGTGTGCACGGGTTGGTACAGAGACCAGTGAAAGTCCGTACCTATAGATTACACGGAGTTGATAGAATGAATCCGAGGAGATGACATGTACAGTCGCGAATGTAAAAGCTGGGAGTTAGTCACCTGATTCACGTAAGACTATCTCGCCTTGGGCTGTTGTTACCGGAAGTTGGTACTTAGACACGTAGCTCGTAACCCGCGATAGTTGAGGTGTAATTAGATTTTTAACAACGCTTATGGGATACGGATTTCTAGCGAACATCAGTCATGCCCAGGGGGCCATGGACAGGTGTTCCCCTTTCTCTCCCCGAAGTCAAATTCCTAACTTTTTTCGTTCCCATTTCTCCGCTAGCCCTGTACGGGATTCCTCGATGATATCCCAAGGCGGCGACTAGAATCAGTGATTTTGTTTTCCGCTCTTTTTCACGTTTCGCTGATATTTATGCCGGGGAGGATATAGATACGCCGAAAGGAAACCTCCCGGGCGAAACAATACGACAATAAAGCGTAGTACGACGAGAGGAGGCATGAAACGAATATTTTTTTTCTACCCTCGTTTCGCAATTCCCACCCTCTCTAAACGCATCTATGTATGAATCTATTGTACCGCGTAGGTCCCTAGCTGCTTCTTTCACCCTGTAGCGTGTACACGGTGGAAACCCGCCGCGCGTTGCATCCCGGAAAAGAATCAATAACCGGTGTCAGCGGTGGGATAGGGACGGTAGCCTGCGAAACTGCGGGAATGGCATTAGCCCAGCGACACAGATACGATCTGATTTAATTTCGTTAACGAATTTCGTACGGTTTCGTTTTCCATTGATCGTTTTATCAACGAGAGAAATGATAAGTGAAAAAGGCATACTCACTTAGGTATCACCCAGATCTTGATTCGGGTTTAATAATCGGTGATAATGCTGATAAATCTACGTTCTATGAACCTTCCAGCTTACGGCAATAAGTAACTGACACAACCCACACCCCGACGTACTATAAAAATTATATCCGCGGGTATAAGATACAAGGGATACGGTTATTATTCACCGCGACTCCTCTCCAGCGTAGTCAAATTCCCCAGGGATCTTTAACCGCCGTCGCGTTCGCGAGCTTCGGGCTTATATATAAAGACTTCCGAGTCTTACTTATACCAGCATATACACCCAGGGTAGGGGGGCCTCCGGGTTGGAAAAGAGAGGGCGATAAATTGGGAACGGCGGGAGAGATACGCGGTCCAATATAGGTATATATACACATAATATACGCTGTCGAATATATACCGACAATATTTGGGTATATAATAATTATAATAATAATACTAATAATAATAATCGATTATTCGGCGCATCGAGGCGATCTTGTGTTTGCTGGATCGATCGTACGCACCTTCACTAATGGTATATGTGTATCGCGTTGATGTATAATTGGCAAAGAAAAAATGCTACTTATGGACGTAGGAGAAAGCATGTAAGGCATTACAGGCGGCGAAAGGACGGTATAAAAGCACCCTTGCCTCTTCAGAGGTACGGGCGCGCGTGGGGTTCCTACCATCGTTATATATACAGGATATGTATGAAGGAAGGAGAGAAACCTTCGAGTCTCGTTATACAATGGGGATCGCGGTATGACGCGGTTTGTATATGTACGTACGGTGAGGCTCGGTTTCACTCTCTGGACCCTACTTCGACCGCCTACATAGCTAGAACGTAGATGCATGACATACACACACTTCGTACTTTTCTTGTTGTTATTCTTCTTCTCGTTTTTCTTATTATTATTCTTCTTGTTCCAGAACTCTCTATTTCTGTGTTTGCAATACGTGTTTAACGCCCCGATCGGTAAACCGACCAACCGGTCATTTACCCGCGTCTATTATGCGGCAAGAAATCTAATCTAATGTAGGCTAAAGCAATAATTGTACACGAGGTTATACGTACTCTTGGCCAAAGACCGTTCTACCGTATCGCGTATAGATCCTTCCTATAGCCGTGCCACCGCTCCTTGCGCAATTTTCGCGAAGGTAGGGAAGAACGACGCGGATTCCTTTTATTCTCACGCGGGTATGTATATACAACTAATCCACCGAGTGTCGAAATTTTCGGGGTTTTTCGTATACTCGAATCTCGGAGATCTCAATCTTCGAGCGCTACATCTGCTCGACTCGGACGAATGACATCGCGGAGACACGGAAATTTCGAAACTTCGAAATTCGCGCACGTCACGATCGTTCGGTCTTTAACAACTCCAAATGAAATGAACCATCTTTCCCCGGTATACCGAAGGGTTCCAGGTTGCGAAACCGCTATATTATATCGATAGCCGAATAGAATGGGAATATCTACGCGCTAAGAGGCGCCTCGGGCCTGTCGTCGACAGACGGCGGCGACAAGGAGGAGACGAACGAAGATTTATACGGAGATGAACCACTCCGCGATTTATATACACATAGACATATATGCATATAGCGATTCGAAAATCTGTACGATAATGAAATATATTGCTTATTGCGAAATTATACGGTCGTCGGCGAACGTCAGAATGACGTACGTCATAATTTGTAAGGGAAATGCGCGAGGTACGGTCTAGGTGCTAAAAGTAGAGGCAAATCGCGAGTGCATTTGTAATGGTGCATGTCTTTAGATACACGTGTATACCTGATATACGGCCGGGATGATTAACAATACAAAGACATACTCTAATGGCCGGTGTATATCGGTCGTAAACCCCTGCAGGTAATCGCACTTACCCAAGTATTTATGTATTTACATGTATCTATACAGGCATAGACGCCGGTCTCGCGTTATGCTTGCACAACTGTGCATTACACACTCGCGACGCTTGTACACAATGCGCGCTTTAGGCGCTACAAGCCGGCGTTGTTACAATGGTTGCGAAATCCTATTCTTGCGATTCGTAGGATTTCAACGACCTCCGAAACGGACAATCGCCCATAGCGCTATTTCCTATCGCGGATCGGAGTCCGTGACGTCGTTTAATTAGAAATTTGAACAAACGAAAAAACCAGTAGCTCTGTACGTTTCGTTCGTCGCGCTTCGATAATCGAACCTAGTAGGCGCGACGGTCACAGATTTATTCATTACTTGTTAGAAGCGTGTTTTTTTCATTTTTTTATTTTTTCTTTCCTCTCGTTGAGAAAAATTTTGTAACGCAATGTGGCAACGGTCGAGCGGTAAAAAAAAAATATATATAAAATGATAATAAAATAAGAATGACAAAAATATGAACCGACTCTTGTACCCACGTTACGCCACTCAGATAGTTTCGGGTTCGATGAAACCGTTTTTCGTCATCCGTTACGTCCTCGTCGTATCTAATTATCACAATCTACCGCTACAGTTATCTGAAATCCAGCATTTCGCTCTATGCGTGGCGAATTATACACACAATCCAATTCCGTCCAGCCTTGATACATATACATCAAATTTATCAGGCGGCACACACATATTAGAATCGGCAATAATTATACCCTTCGTATTAGAGGGAACGAAAAGCGCGATACAATTTGCTATTAGATTTAATTAAAGACAAATCTCATCGACATACCCGTCACTCGGATAATTTCATACAGCGTTTTGCGAGGGTATGGGTGAATTTTATGCCACCAGAGCGTACAGGGCAATATGGAAAGTCGATATATAACTAGGTACATACACAAACGTCGCCGGGACTTTGATCGAAACTTAATCTATTCAGAAGTGGCTACCTACTTAGCCGTACACCGATGTATACGAAAAAGATTAACGCAACAATTTCTCGACCCATTCACTGCGTCGATTTCAGTTGCTTTTACTCATTCTTTTCGTCATCCGTATGGCGTCGTATTTCTCAAAGCCCACGGCGCGAAAGTGTCAAAACACCCTCGGACTTCGATTTTAGAACCATCCGATTGAATTCTCGAGAAGGAATTCTCAAAATAACGGTACTGACCGATTCGGTCAGCTGAAAATCTTGCGTAACGTTCACATTGCGCGATATGCAATAACAATTTCGTCGGTATACACTAGGGTGCTTTTTTTTTGGGATTATTTTTTTTTTTCTAGCTCTCGGCCTGAAATTTTGTTGGAAATAATTTTTTTCAAAATTATATAACTCGGTGGCATTTCATGCTATTATATCGCCCAAAATTGCAAATTACTCAGCATTTTAAGCGCTCCACAAAAGTGCCCATTGCGACTTAACTGTAACCACACTGAAGTCAAATTTTGTAGAAATTTCTTGTATTTTTAGTGACCTGTACTGCCTCACCGGCGTGAGTTACAGTTAAGTCGCAATGGGCACTTTTGTAGAGCGCTTAATGCCGAGTAATTTGCAAGTTTGGGCGATATAATAGCATAAAATGCCACCGAGTTATAGAATTTTGAAAAAAAAATAATTTTCAACAAAATTTCAGGCCGGGAGCTAAAAAAAAATAGTCCCAAAAAAAAAGCACCCTAGTATACACGTATGAATGGCGAGATCAAAGCCACCCATAATCGCATCGCGAGATAAGTTTTCATCCATTTTTTTCTACATATACATATACTCGAGTGTCTCAAAAAAACCGACTATTTTTATTATTTCGAAGAACATTGAAAAATCGTCGGAGTATCCCTAGAAAAAGACCCTGTGAAAATTAGAGCTCTTAATATTAATATTTAGGGGTGGCGATTCGTAATTTTCTATTTTCCATTTAAACAACATGGGAATTTTTTTTTTTTCAAACTTTGGAATTTTTTACCTCAATAACGAATCACTTTACAAGTATGACAAAGGGACGTTGTTATAGGAAATTTAATGCTCTACAAAAAAGGTCTGAATGACGATTTGCGTAAGTCAAGCCGTTTCAAAGATATCGTTTCAAACAGGCCGAAGTTTGAGGCTCGATATCTTTGAAACGGCTTGACTTACGCAAATCGTCATTCAGACCTTTTTTGTAGAGCATTAAATTTCCTATAACAACGTCCCTTTGTCATACCTATAAAGTAATTCGTTATTGAGGTAAAAAATTCCTAAGTTTGAATCAAAAATTTCCCATGTTATTTAAATGGAAAATAGAAAATTGCGAATCGCCACCTCTAAATATCAATATTGAGAGCTCTAATTTTCACAGGGTATTTTTCTAGGGATACCCCGACGATTTTTCCATGTTCTTCGAAAAAATAAAAATAGTCGCTTTCTTTGAGACACTCTGATATACACATGTGCGTGCGTGGATACATACGCGTATAGAAAAAAGAGAAACCTTACGCCACGCAGTGCGCGCGGGTATATAGAAAACCCATATATTTAGGGATCTAATTATTACACACGTGTATATACGTTGAGTAAATTTGGCACAGGTATATATATCTACGCAACGAGTATATGTGGCCCCGAACACGCGCACGTTACACAGCGTCTATAAAAATCCGAAGTAAACCAAGTCACCGGGTTTATATGTGGTACCTACGTTCATTCTAATCCCAAATATTAGTTTCAAGGTATACATATGTTACATTAGAAAACTTAATTTATACCCCGTACGCTGGTATAATTATACGCGATGGTGTGAATTCAGTTTCATCGATACGAACGCGTTTATTATATTTCAGGCTACATCCATGAGGCTGTAAACAATCGCATACCCGCGTATACCTATTATACACACATGGATCGGAGATGCTTTCTAAATCGCGCGCGGGTATTATAAATTTTCGATCGAGGGGGACCGGATCGAATAAGGGGATATAACTTTATCTAGCTCGGCAGAGTTGGCCCTGAGCGGTTGGAAAGGAAATCACCAATTTCGAATTTTAAGACATTCGTTTCTGTGGAGTATTTATAGATCACGAATAAACGAAGAATTGGGAATAAAATGGCAAAATGCTCGCCTCTGTAAAGTCTTCCGTTTACACTTATCCCCATCTAGGCTGCTGATTACTTTTCATCTAAGGCGAATTTGCGGCTCGCTGGTGGTGAAATACAAGATTAATCATTTTTTAAACCATCGATTAGATCGTAGCAGAACTCTGGAGAAAACTTATTCGTACATACCTTAAGGAACAACTTTCTCACCGTTCGAGTTCCGATAGCGCTCGAAGATATATCCGTATAACTGATGGAAAATCAATGACTCTCTTGTCATCGGCGATATTGACTATTTTCATTTTTTAGCGAATCTCGAAACACTCAAAAAATTCGTCATTTCCTTTCTAACTGCTCCAGGGCCAGCTCTAAGGAACGAAATAAAGTTGTGTCCCCTCGTCGCATCTATGGTCTCTCAATTATTGTGTAAACTTAGGGTACTTGCCTGCACACTTCTCTCGTTTAATATACTCCATGAGTACAATATATGTATACACATATATGCGTGCAGTACTTTGCAGGTATAGCCGCGGGGTGGTTAAAAACCCGGTCACGTACCATAGGAAGGTATATGGCATACCTGTGGTTCAATGACTGAATAGAAGTGCCATTAACGCGAGTAGAACTATATAAGTGGTAGAAATTCCCGCACGTATGTGTTTGCGGAATGACCTCAGAACTGGGAAGAATTAATTTCTAACCGTACAGATTTTTATTCTTTGTTTTTCTAACAAATTTTAAGTATATATACATAAACGAGTAGATAACGAAGGTATATATTGTAGTGTAGAAACACACAAATCGGAGTTTCTTTTTCTTATTTAAAAACAACGATTTCAAACACGCAGAGATATTGTTTACTTACTCGTTAAAATTATACTTGCCAATCGCCTCGGATTAGTGATGTACGCTGGGCGTACACGCGATCGTATATTAGAACGCATACGATGAATATTCGGGTAATAAACCAAATTTTTTACAACGCGAGACGATGATGGATTCTCGAAAATTTCTCCCTAATTAAGATGACGAGATAATAGGGGGCCGAATTTTCGGACACTTTCAGGTCCGAGTACGTTAAATCTCCCATTTCGAATTCGGCCTTTCGGATCTTTGCCTTTCGAAACTTTCAACCCCAGGTCTCCTCCGCTCGATTACATATATGTCAGTAGCTTTTGAATAATTAGACACGAAATAATAAATTTGGGATAATATCCCTTCCGACGTTGAATAAGATCGCGCCTACGGTAGTGAAGGTCCGTCCATTGTGATACGTTGTTATTATACATTGTTATCGTCATAGTAGTCGTCGTCGTCATATGCGGGGTCGAGAGTTCCGTCGTTCCCGTATATACAATAAGAGTCGAGAGGAGAACTGAGCCAGAATAAGGGAGCGATGCCAGGGCGAGGGGAGAGGGGATCAAGTCCTTAAAGTCCTTATCCCAGGGGATGAAGGGGTTTACCCTGCCAGAATTGAGAGAGATAAGCCCGGTGTCGCCGCGGCTTACCGTTCGGCCCAGGTATAAATCTGATAAATTCCCACTCAGTCCCTTCCCATCTCGCTCTTCTTCCCTCAGGAAGGCTAATAATTAATTTCACCTCCCCGTGGTATATAGAATATATACCGAGTACAGCTACCAGGTCGTGTCTACTACGTATAGCCATTACATTATCCTAGAACAATCGTTTCGGGGACATTTTTTTTTTTTTCGCAGAGAATTCGTAGCTTCTAAAAAAATGGCAATCTCCTAAATTGTATATTAGGGTGCTCCAAAAAAGAACATTTTTTTTTTTTTTTTCAAGTCCTATCATCTCAAAAGTTTCTAGAAGGTATAAAAAAATTCTACGTGACGCTCAACGGTTTTCCGTTTTCCCATATAAATAACACGTGAAAAAAACTTGTTTGTGTTTTTCAAATAAAACTACTAGAAAATTTTTTTACAATTTTTATGGACATAGTCTTGTAGGAAATTAAATTGTCTACAAAAAAGTTATGATATGATTTTCTCGTAAACCTAACGGGTAAAACGTTATCGGACTTTGAATACTCCCAGCTAAGTGGATATAGTTTGAAGTTTTTTATTTCCAAAATGAAATTCGACTGCAATATGAGCTATAGTATCGAGACTTGTATGTCTCTTTTTAACCACTGAGTAATTACTCGCGGTGTGAAAACAATATAAATCATACGGTAACATCCGGTAAAACACAAAATGCGTTCTGAAATCATACACGGTTATATTTAACTTGGTCGCGAGTGTTCAAAGTCTGATAACGTTTTACCCGTTAGGTTTACGAGAAAATCATATCAGAACTTTTTTGTAGACAATTTAATTTCCTATAAGAACATGTCCATCAAAATTAAAAAAAAAAAATTTTTAGTAGTTTTATTTGAAAAATACAAAAAAAAACAAATTTTTTTACCCGTTGAGCGTCACGCAGAATCAAAATATCGAGCTGTTCTTGCGGGAGAATTTTTTTTATACGTACTAGAAACTTCTGAGATGATAGGGAAAAAAGTTTTTTTTTTTGGAGCACCCTATTACATATATAAAAAAAAAACTCACAATTCATTGAGCTACCCTTACAAAACGCGTCCTTAACTCCTGTCCCTCGGTCAGAATATCCCTTCGGTCTTGTTCCAATGGATTTTCCATATACGGTAACGAAAGTGTCTATACGTATGCGGTTTTATACGCTCAGATCAAACCGTCTGTTTCTTTTCTCTTCCTCTCATATATATATATTATAATACATATAACACCCATATCCCTGTGAAATATGTGTACATGTGCGTACGTACGACTATGATAGCTCCGCGCTCGGTATACCGTCCACCAACGTGGATATGAGCCCACGCAGCGGATATAAGGTACGTTACGCAACGGATATACGATCCAGGCCCTCCGCCAGCCATGGGGGTATATATCAGAGCAGATTTCTGATTTTCTCTCCGTCTACCTCTCGAAACGGCTTATATATCTTCTCGAAGAGTCGTAGTGGCGGGGAGCGGGCCCGACGCTGGTGATAAAGAAAAAAAAGAAAAAAAATAATAATAATGGACCCGAAATCAATCAGACTTTCAAGTTCGCTCGACGAACGACCCGCATCAATTCTCAAATCTCCCGAACTCCCGGCGATATAGTGTATATATATACCAAACCCTTAAATTGGCTCTGCACAGGCCACTCATTTTTCATCTCCTTCGTATAAAACCCTGTTTCACGTTTTTTTCCTTTTTTTCCCTTTTTTTTTTGTTATACCTTCGACGATTTGACCCCGGACCACTTCTAGCTCACCCGAACCTTCGACCCGCTATAAATCACTGGGATAAGTCAAACGCGTACGTGTGTATAGCGTCCCGCGTCTCTCTGCGCGCGCGTGTGTGTTTTCAGGGAAAATATAGCTATTTGACGATATTCTCCAACCATCTTCATAGACGATAAAACAAGATATAATTTCTCATCCTTATTCTGGTCTAATCGTCGATCCTAATTCTCATCCCTCTTCTATCGCCATCCAACGTGCATATTTCGGCAGCCCTGAGCGCGTTGCTGGAAGGTATGAAATCTTCCGGGCTCGTAATGCCGGCAATAGTCGACCTCCGGTATCGACTCGTAGTTGCACCCCGTCCGGCACCCAGCACAGGGTGTATTCGCGTCGTATCCGGTCCTGGACCACGGAGTCTGGCCGGTTTGACAGGGGCAGAATATCGGGGTTCGAACGGGGGGGCAGGGGTGAACCTTTTTATCAACTATCCCAACGGTCGCGCTACCCGCGGCCATCTTTCGACGCGCACATTTACGCTGCTCACCGCAGGCCAGAGGGTTCCCACCCTCGCCGTCGGGACGTCCGCATTTGCCGAACTTACCCTTTTTGTCTTTCTTGTTACAAGTCCCTTCGCGGCCGCAAAGGACCGGCTTTACCAGACAAGAAACTGCCCCCTCGTCATCGTCCGAACCTTTTTCGGCGTCTTTTTCAACTCCTTCGAGCTCGGGCTCGCCTTCCCTTCCCTTCTCCTTGTCCTTGTCTTTCTCCTTCTTCCTTCCCTCTTTCTTTTTCTTTCGGCTTTCGTCCTCCCCCCCGTTTCCCTTGCCGTTGTCACTTTTCGATTCCGTTTTCGCCCCTCGGCCGTCTCCTGGCTGCTCGTCTTCCTCCTTCTTCGTCGTGTCTTTCGCGGAGTCGTTCGAACCCGTGGAATCCTCCGAGTTCGAGAGACCGCTGGGCTTCTTCCTGCCTCCGGGATCACAGCAGCAAACGGTGTCCGTCGGTTTTCTGGGGGGTATCAGAGTCCCGCTTCCCCAGCACCCGCTGGTCAATTCCTCCTGGTTTATTTCCCTGAATTGGTACGGTAAATTATCGCTAGTTTCTTCCCTGGCGTAAAACAGGAGCTTAGGATCGTCCGGGACCTCGATTTCCGATATGACGGTCTGCCCTAGGTGGGTCAGCCGCAGATACACCGTCGTATTAGCGCCCGATTCGCTACCATCCTCTTTGAGAAGCTGGTAAGTATTCTTCGAGGACTTTGCGAGGGGTTCTCTGCTAGCCAAGCGATCCGCGTGACCCTTGCGCCTCCTGAGACGGTCTATGACTCCGTTGAAGAGATCCGAGACATCGATACACGCGATTCCGACGTTCTCGCAGGACTGGAGTTCGAAGTATTTCGACAATTCCTTCCGTACGTGGAGCTGCAAGTCGACCTTTTCCATATCAGATTCCAGCGACGATTGTGGCATAGCGAATACCACGGATACACCGCCGTTGAAGGGTTCTCTGTCGTAGTTCGAACCCCGATAAATCTGGTAGTCGTTACGCTGAGGGTAAACGGTTGTCCAATCTTTGTCCAGCAGCCGAAACATCACTATAGTCTTCTTCATCAGCGCCGAATCGAAGTCAGACGCTCGGGGTACCACCAGCTAATGAATTTAGAATTTTTTATGATTTTAGTCCGGAGTAGCGAAGCTTCTTCGGCACCGTGTACACGGTTACGCGAGAACTATTGGAGCCACAGGGTTCAAGTCGGAGATACTTATTCGGCACACGTTTCCGCACGGTGTGAACTAAGGATATTGAAATCGGCCGATAAGCGAAGTCGATATTTGAAAAACCGTGGACGTAACGCGATATGTTAATCGTTTCATGATTGATTCGGGTAGAATGAGGTTTCAAAATTTGATGTCAAGGTGTACGGATAAATTAAATGACTGTCAGGCCAGCTCACTTCCTCGATAGACATCTCCAGCATCACAAGATCCAAATCTGCCGCCACGATCAGCGACGACATTGCGTTTATTTAATAATCGACAAAGAGCGTAGGTAACAAAAATTTGGAATAAAATTTGAGGTTTTTTCCTGCCGAAATAAATTATTCATTAATTCTCTCGTTCATTCGTTATCATTGTTTTTGTTTTTCAAATGACATACACGAGGGACCGTAGAGCTGCCTGCAGCCAGGCGTTGCCGAAACTCTTTCTATTAGTATATCAGGGCCTCCAGAGAGAGGACGAGCTGCTATTTTAAGTTGGCACGTTCATATATATGCTAATGAGCCCCTAGAGGAGATTTATTAAGCGAATTACGTGTAAACGGGCCGTGCCAAGGAGGAGGCTGCTGCCCGATGTTAAATCCCCTCGCTACGCTACGCTTATGCCATGCCATGCCATGCCATGCCATAGCAGCTTCCCTCTTCCCTCTTCCCTTTTCTCTCTCCACTCCTCCCTCTTCGCTCTTCCCTCTGTCCTCTGCCCTCTTCCCTCGGTTCACTTCACCCGCTCCGTTTACGGAGATAATTGAATTTCTGTTGGACTAATGCTTCCGCTTAATTAACTATGATTTCATTGTAATTAATACGGGGCAATAATTCATTAACTAAATACGTCAGAGTGAGCGAGCGTCTAATGCACGCGCGTTCGTCTGACTAATGTACAGGCAATAATTCAAAAAAATGAATTTTCATCGTCAATTCTAGCTCCTCGCACCGAATAAGTAAGCGATGATCGTATACCGGTTCTGCAATTACAGATTCACCCCCTCAGCTCCTCGCAAAGCAGTTGAGAAACTTTGATTTCAGACCGCGGTACGAAGCGGTCGCTAAGTGCCGAGGGTAATCTCCGTAAGCTGTGTTTCTCCAAACTTCTTCTTATCTCCCGCTCAAGTTAGCCTAGAGACTAGCGCCGGATTTGACCCTAGAATTTATGTCCCGGGGTGTAGGTGCAGGCATGAGACTGGCTCTCTGTGTCGCGGTATATAGAGCGGAGGATCAGAAAGCAGGAGACCCAGCCTCCGCATATAAATCGATCGATCACATTGTCGAGCTAAAACGTTTGCTCCGATCCTCCCCCGTCTCCTCTTTCTCATTTCCCGTTGGTACACAGACCAGACCGCAGACTACGGTCTACTTTGCTTTACTTTACTTCGCTTTGCTTTACTTTGCTTTACCTCGCTTTACTTTACTTTGTCAATTTCGTTTCCAGCCGAGGATGAAATCTGAATGGGCTGGACTCTGTTTTCTACTCCTCGCATCGAGCCTCTTGGCAACCACCACGGGCACGTCTCGATACAAGGTAACCCTGCTGGTTTATACATGCGTCAAAGTACCCCTCGAAGCTATCTACTCGAGGCAATCGCCTTCGCGTATAAAATATGGAACGCTGGGTAAATCTGCTTGTCAATGAAAGGATCTGCGGGCTGACCGCCGATGAAACCTCTCTGTTCAAAGAAATCTTCGCGAAATTCGTATTTATTCTATCTTTCATCGGGATTGAAATTCCATTCCATAACTTTTCCTATTTATTTCCAGCATTCCAGACGGCACCGTGATTACGCCGCAGGACCAGCCGCCTCTTCTTCATTCGCGGCCTCAACGTCGCCGAACCCGTTGGAAGATCGGAATGCCAAAGGTGAGACGAATCGCGACGACTTTCGGCACTAAGCAAACTACCCAGATCGCAATCAATGCCTTTGCTATCTGATAACGTCGAACAGTTACACTCACGTGTCTTGCGGATGTAAATCGATCTTCAGGTTAGCTTGTAAGCGGCTAGAACAACCCAGAATATAAAAACCAGACCGCAAACGACAGCCGCTATCTGTACGCAAACACACATCGCGTCAACCATGTTGTATTTCGTCGGTGCGACAAAAGAGTATCCAGATTTCATCACAGTTTCTTTCCCCGCAGATCCTTGCCTGGGAAAGTACTGCGGCGCTGGTAGAGAGTGCGAGGTATCACCGGACGGAGATTTACCCGTATGCGTATGCACGAGGAAGTGTACTCGCCGGCACCGTCCAGTTTGCGGAAGCGATGGAAGAGTCTACGCGAACCACTGCGAGCTGCACCGTTCCGCTTGCAATTCGGGTCTCCCGCTCATCGCCAGCCGACTAATGCGATGTCTGCATCGAACAGGTTTGCATAATGTCGAACGGAGTCTGTCTAGTTTGGTGGCTTTTACCCTGGAGACGGTTTTTTCCTTTAGACGATCGTCCGGCGAGTGCCCCGCGAGTTCTGCCGGTTTCGAACCCTGCGAGTCCGACCCTCGAGCCGAATGGACAGAAAGACGTCAAGGGTAATTTGGTGGACACCGACGGCTACGACTTGGAGGATTGTTCCGCTCAGGAATACGAGATCATGAAGGTATTTAGACACGAGTAAAGAAAGAAGGGATCGGTTCTTTAATTCGTACGAACTCTCTCACTCCTCAGGATAACCTGCTGCTCTTCAACCACGCGAGATTAATGGCCCAGGATAATCACAGCAAGGAGTATCTGGTCAGCATTATGTTTTCGCACTACGATCAGAACAACAATGGGAACTTGGAGAGAGAGGAGTTGGAGCAGGTAACAAAGAATGATCTTCCCTTCACCTTTCACGCCGGAATTATACTACAGAATCTCTTTATCCGTTCCGTCGCAGATCGCGCAGCGAGAGGATCTCGAACAGCTGAGTCGCGGCTGTTCCCTCGGGCACATGATCAGCTACGACGACGCGGACAAGGACGGACGTCTCAACATCAACGAGTTCTACATGGCTTTCAGCAAGCTTTACAGTCAGTAGATGTGCGAACTATCGACTCCGACCGGTTGCGATTTTCCTAAATTTTTCTATCAATCATTTTCGATGTCCAGGTGTGTCGGTCGTCTCCTTGGACAAGTCCCGCGAGGTGAATCACGTCTCTGTCAGAGTCGGCGACAACGTTGAGATAAAGTGCGACGTTACGGGAACACCGCCTCCGCCGCTAGTCTGGCGTCGACACGACGCCGACGTGGAGACGTTGGCAGAACAGGAGGTTCCTTGCTTTCATTATCAGTCCCCTACCCGCGGTACAATCTTCAGCCCTTTACTGATCCCTCGATTCCTCCATAGATCCGAGTCTACAACGACGGCAGCCTGTATTTGACCAGAGTGCAGCTGGTACACGCCGGGAACTACACTTGCCACGCTCTGAGGAACAAAGACGTGGTCCAGACCCACGTGCTAACGGTCCACAGTGAGTTTCCTCCGATCGTAGACGTTTTTCGACTAGATTTATGCGACTCAACGCTCTCTTTTCTCCCCTCAAGCCGTGCCAGAGGTCCGAGTCACACCTCGACTTCAGTCGAAACGACCTGGCGAAGAAGCTACCATGTGGTGCCACGTGGTGGGAGAGCCGCTGCCCCGGGTGGAGTGGCTGAAGAACGACGAGGCGCTACGTTTCGACGACGATGAAGACGGCGATGACGAAAACGACGAGAGCGAGGACGACGAGGACGGGAAATACGAGGTTGTGGGAAACGGGACTAGACTCGTCGTCAAAAATATCGGATACGCTGACACAGGCGCCTACATGTGCCAGGCTACCAGTATCGGAGGTTTAACGAGGGACATAAGCAGTCTGGTTATTCAGGAGCAGCCGACACCGAGTGAGTGGTAATTCATCGTGAAATTTTATCCGATTTTGAAAATTTGGTTTTCCTGCAGCCGCGGCGAGCGAAGAGCGCAGATTCTTCTCGTTCCACGAATGGGGTGTGTCGATCTACGAGCCGTCAGCCTGTAGGCTCTACCACCAGATCAGATCGTCGGACATTATCCCCGGAACGCAGGTGAGATAGGCGATGTCGAAGCGAACGATTCGCAGCGAAATTTCTGTATCGCTTTTGTTCCCCGTTTGCAGGAATACGTGTGCGGCGAGAAGGGGGTATCCTGTTCGTGGGGAAGGGCGATAAACGTCGCGAACAGATACGTGTACGTAACCCAGCCGGAAAAGGACCGAATACTCGTGATAAGCAAGATTCAGATGGTCGTAGTCGACGTGAGTGAGATTCGCCGCTCTTAGAAACCCTCTTTTACCCCGATCAATCGAAAATCCCTCTTCGCAGGTCGTCGCGACTGACAAATACCCCGTGGAGCTACACTACGTCGCTTCTCTGGACCAGGTATGGCTACTAAACTGGCGGAGCGTTCGCGACGCGGGTATAAAGACGGTGCAGGTGATCCGGGACGCTGCCCAGAAGAGGAAACATCGGACTGTTCATCCCGAGCCGATCGACGGCCAGTTCGATCTCGTCAAAGGACTTTACATACCGGGACAGCAGGTGAAAAACTTAACTCAAGACGACAAAACTAGATCGAACGTGTCTGACTGATCCCATTGTGTTTATACCGAACAGGAAATCGGGCATACCTACAAATACGGATACGTGACGCACACGAATCAAAGAGGAATGTACAAGCTGGATCTGGCGAACATGCGGTACACCAGGAGCGTGGATCTGGCGCCTTACAGCTGCGTACCAACGAGCATACAATTCCCGGCTCTCTGTAAGTCGGCGGATTAAATTTTACGAAAATAGGGGATAAAACGCCTTCGATTTTATTTTTTTAATTTCTTTTCTTTACACGCAGATGGATTCGTAATTCTACAATGCGAAGAGCCGGTGACTAGGAGAGCGACGGGTCAGCTTCTGCTGGACTACGTTACGGACGCTGTTTTGGCCCACAAGCCTGGCCTGGTGGGAAGGCCGTTGATATCCCCGGACTCCAGACACCTCGTGACTCTCGACAGACAGGAGAGCGGAGTGATACTAGTCGTACAGGAAATATTACGTGGGTATAGCGAGGAAAAAAAAAATAAACACCTAGTCCCGAGGTCAGAAAAGATAATAAACTCTCTTCTTCCAGCGAGCGGACTGAAGTTCTCATTCGACGTTAAAACCTCCCTCAACATAAGCGACCTAACGTTTTATCCGTCGCAAACGACGCACGGATGCGATCTCTACGCCTCATCGACGGACAAGGAGGATATTCTGTTTCTCAACTTGGCTACCGGTAAGCAGAGTGATATTTGGTGTATATTTCGTTATTTTTCCTCTCTGGAATCGTGTGTTAAATTTCGATATTTCTCCGATATACAGGTAAAGTCGAGATGATAACCGGTGTCGGAAAAGCGATGCCTGCTAGTATGGCGAAGTGGGGTAATCCGAACAGGCCGATAGTCGAGAGCGGGGTGTTCGGTCGTTACATGGTGAGCCCGTCGAACGAGGCACTGTTTGTAATAAACGGTGAAACTAGGACCGTAAACTGCGAGATCGGAGGGCTGGTCCGTCCGAGCGCGGTGGTTTGGTTCACCGTGCCAATTCACTAGAAACCATCGAAGTTTTCCTTATCTATCCGATTTAACATTTATTTACGCATCTCGTTCCCCGTCTGCGAGACCCCGGAGATTAATTTCGTCGTGGAAGAGAACATTTAAAAAAAAACAGTAAGGATAAGAAAAAGAAAAAGATTCGCGCGACGGTCACGGTGACGTTCACGATCGGTTTTAATCAGTTTCAACGGAAGATTCTGTGCGAAAGGAAAAAGAAAAAAAAAGAATCTCTTTTTTTGTTTCTTTTTCTCTTCGAGATCAAATTTTTTCAGTTTCGAATCTCCCCTGTGTCTTGAGAGAAAATCAATCACACATTTAATCACCGAAATACGACGTTGCTGTTCACGTATACATACCATACCCTACATGTTGTAATACGTTGGAACGAATTGAATTGAATTGAATTGAATTGAATTCCAGAAATATCATTTTTCGTACTAAATAATTGTTAAGAGACAACCACCGTACACAATAACTAGTGATAAATTAATAGATGATATTATATTATATTATATTATTGAAATGTTTAAATATAGCATTTTTATGAAGTATTGCCTGTTCGTGGCGTGTAATTTAAATAAATTAAATTAAATTAAATTAAAATAAAATCAAATGAAATAAAATAAAATAAAACAAAAAAATTAATTAGAATTAGACGAGGCTCATTCTCGATATTCGAAGAAGAATAAGAAAAGGCAAAAAAGAAAAAGAAGAAGAAAAATAATAATTATAATAATAATTATAATAATAATAAAAATAAAATGTTATTTTGTATCTGAATAATATAATAAAAGAAAAAAAAAAACCGAGAGAAGGAGAAAAAAAAAAAGTTTGTAATCCAGAAATAATAGTAATAAAAAAAAAAATATGAAAAAAAAAATATTTATCAAACAATAATTATACTCTATTTGAAGATTATTTATCATCCCAATTTTTTTTTTTTTTTTTTCTAATAAATTAAGTTTATTTAGATTTATCGAATAAAGCGTCTATATATATATATTTAATTAACTATGGTACAAATTCAATATAATATAACATAGATTTTTTTTTTTTCACACTATTCGTGACAATTGAGTTTATCGTGCCTATAGAATTAATAATACACGGACACACAGTATCGAAACTGAATTTTCTCTCCATTATTTTATGTATAGTATATAGTACCTCGTTTATGTTCGAATAAACGGTGAAAAAAGATTTCATCAATTTATTATACCTATAATATATATACATTTGTATAATATATATATATTATACATGTATGTATATATCGCGTTTATATATTTTTTTCTAATTCAGAAACTGAATAAATTATAACATAGACGCCACAGTCGTGCTTATCCATTCACCTGTTCATTTGAATTGCATACCTTAAATAATTTAAAACGAATTAAAAACGACGAAAACTTATCAAGATCGGTTGAGATTATTGCTAATTGCAAGATGATGCACAGTTAAATCTCCTCCTATCTTCCAATCGATTTCTGAACATAACTGAACTGAAAGATTGGCACTAGAAATACATGGATAGAAGGTTGTTGTATATCGACGAAATATCTATTATTCATATATACTACAGTGTAATACGACACCTAAACAGTTCGATGATGATCTTATAATATATTTAAACACGTTTACCGCTGTCCAGTCCAAATTTGCGTGGCGCCAAATCGTTAAAGCCTGATCCCCTGCCTCCTTCGCACAGTTATATATTACAAGGTTTAGCGGTAGTTCCCTGACGACTGTAGAACAATATATAAGCATTGCTGAAGTCCTCCTCCTGAGGTTTTTGCCTTGTCGTTAACTCGTCGTTGTAATAATGCCAGATATCTGTACGAGGGTTACGGGCATATGCTGTGTAATGGCCAGCAGAAACGCCTGGAAAATGATGAATTTTCGTGTAAATAAATAAACGGGAAGCATCCGTTTCGCTACACGCACCTCCGAAGTGGCAGACGCAGGCGTAGAGATCGTAAAGATGCCTTCCGATGCCGAGACCGACCAAGGGAAAGGTCACCTTGTCGTCTAGCTTCATGCTCACGCATTCGTAGAACACGAATCTGTTTGCGAAAGACAAATACTGGGTTTAGTATATTCCGAAGAGGGATTCTGCCGGGTCATTTCTCTCCCTCGAATACGCACCGTTTTAGATATACTATAAGGAACTTTGGGTATCGATGGACGGTAAGAGTCTTTGTAGCGCACTGATTGTGCTCACATTTCGGACAAAACCATGGATTATGCTCGTCCAAAGTCTCACTGCGGCCAGAAACGAATTATGATACATATAACGGCGAGTCAAGCAAAGTATAATCCAACTACTGAATGATAACGGGATATAGACCTTTGACTAAATGCTTGAAGGCAGTCGTACAGCGACAGAGGACGATGCGGTCGCTGTTTGCTAACGCTAACGTGATCTACCGGCTGTATAATCTTGGGCACTGTGTCCGTGTATCTCACGGCAAGGGTGTCGCCGTTCTGCAAGGCCACCATCCCCGAATCCGGGACTCGACAGCCGGTACAATGCGCGGTGTACATGCAGCGGGAGCAATGATGTCCCTGAAACGAATATTTCCTCTCTAATAACGCGATTCGGAGCTCCCAGACATCGGGGTTGCCTTTTCGAGGCGGAAAGTCGGGCTCACCTGTCCATCGACAAAATGTACGCTGTATCTGGCCCCTTGGGGCACAACCTTCTTGACAACGTTGTATAAATCCTTAGCATTAACCCTGGAAGGTAATTTAACTAAGTGTGGATAACCGTAGAGCTTGGTGCCTTTCCGATTGTTGGTCCCCTCGTTACTGTCCCGCCTTAGGACCAGCGGAACGTTAAGATTACGAATAGCCGGTCTTGGGCGACCGGTTTGATCGATCTTTGTAAAAGAGGATGCCGTCACGAATGCAGAACAGACTGGGCAGATTTGAGGGTCCGTCTGGTTCTTGAAGTAATTCTGTTGGGCAATACGCACTGATCTCACAACAAATAAACTCTCTAATTTATATTCTTTTCTTTTATTTTTTTCGCGAATTTATTCCCAAATGAGGAACAGTCTATTTCTCAAAGAAATGAAAGCCCTCAGTAAAAGGCAGCGTCAGATTAGTCTGAATTGAGTTCTACGTCTTAAAAAAAAGTCGCAGCTTGCAGATTGTACTAAAAAAGCAGATCACGCGGGATTCCAACTGGAGCAAAGTCGCCTCTGCTGGTAACGAACCGTTCCCAACGTCCCAGGCATTGACAAAACTCAAGCTATCTCTGGTCCCCGCGTACGCTACTATAGCGTCACCCTGCTGGAGCGTTAAGTGACCTTATCTCAGACCTTCCCGAGGCTATCGGTTGGTAACGAAAACGTACCTTGCTCGTAAGCCTCTGCTGCTAGATTGACGCTGCCAAGTCTCATCATTGGGCACTCGGTGAATTTAATTATCGACAAAATTGTTATCAAAGAAAACTTGATCAATAAATGCCCGGTATTAACGGGTTACGCATTCGGTAAGGCACAGGTAAAACAGTACAATTCAATTGGGCAGAAGAGGGATCTCACCTCGATGCACAGATCGCACATGATAAAATTACAGCCATTTCCTCCATGCTTCTTAAGATCCCCGTCCAATTCCTCGAGACATATAGTGCAAGGGCCAATTTCCTCCCCGGCACAGCTTCCCGTGCGGCAAGGCTCCGCCTCGGTCACACGATCCCCTCCGCCGTCCGACGCCGATGTGTAGGCGGTCGGAGGATCGGATAATTCGAAAGCATAGATCGACCGGTTTGTATCGTTAACGTATTTCAGCAGAGAATTGTCATCCTGAAATTCGTAGATTGATAAATCACACCGCTTTGTTACAGCGACGCTGTAAATAGCTCGATGAACGTTTGTACGGCGGTATGTAGCCCCGAAACTAATACTCTAAGAAACGGGGATGTTCTACCGCCGTTTGGTTCATATCGGAGGGCAGTATCGGCGACTACTAAAACTGGACAGTGAGCTACCTTCTTGACCCTCCATTGAAAAGATATCCGAACAATTTCCGAGAAATAGAGTCTCACCAATATCCTAGCTATATGATTTTCCAGGACTTCTGCCAAGGCGATGTTAGCCGTAGCCACATTTCTTTTCCCGAGAGTCTCGAGCAGTTCTTCCTTCAATTTTCCAATCCTAGATTGTTTATTGAGAGAAACAACGCAGCGTGTCGGAGCGTCGCCGTTCGCTGGGATGTAAGTTACAGCCAGCTGCCTTTCCATAGCTCGCGGTAGAGGCACTGAGAGGTACATGAACGGCTCGTAGGTAACAGAAATGTGTTCGCAAACGGCGCAGACGACCTGTTCAAGGAATTTTGCAAGCATTAAACATTTTTCGAGCTTCTCTGACTAAGGATTGAAAATTTAATCGACTAAAGAGCGAACCGTGCTTTTAAACTGCCCCTGAAACGTGTCGACTATCACGCTTCTATTTGCTCTGAGGTGTTTCGCCCAGTGTCTATCAGCCTCTGCCTCTGTTTCCCCCTGGGTAGCTACAGCCCCGTTCTCGCAGTTTAGCAATACTCTAGAGCACTGCACGCCGCTACCGCCAAGGCCGTCTCTCCGGTGATTTTTCTCCTGATCTTCAAGCCGCATTCTTTTAACGTTGCATTTTTCAAGCCCGCTATCGCATTCGGCGTCCGAACCACTGGAAAGACAATCTACGCTTCGATTACCGACCTGAACGTTTACCTCCTTGATACGCTTGATACTGACGCTCTTGTTATCGAAATCGTGATTCTCGGTCAGATTTGAATTCTCTAACGCGGTTCTGCGGATGTTTTCTTTTGGAAATTTCTGCGAGTCGTAACGAATTTCGTTGTTACTTTCCTGTGGCGTTACCAAGAAGTTGGCATTGCTCGTCTTCGCATCTTTCAAGATATCGCAAAGCCCGTGATAACAGGCTACGTTCTTTGTCAGAACATTGTCCAGCTTATCCAGCCTGTAATCATTCCCGCCAATCGCGGTTTCCGGCTCTGTATCCTCCTGCATTTTATTGTGAATAAAACTCGACTTTGTTTCGACAATTTCATCAGAATCCAAAGTCTCCTCGTCGTCGTTCAGCAACGATCCCCTAGGAGAGTTCATCGCGCTATCGGTCTCCCCCATCGGAGAGTCGGAATCTGTGAATAGTAGATCTAAGAAGGAATTAAATGAGTCGATCTTTCAGCAGATCGAATACGTCGGATCCTCACCTCTCGGCGAACCAGCCATTGTGACGTTCGGACTGTTCGGACATTCGGGAGATGGAATATTTTCGTAAGATTCTTGGGTTTCGAGAGTAACCGAGGCGACATTGCCGACAGCGGTTGAGATCCCTGTATCCGTTGGAACGCAGTTGCGAATTTGATCGCTGGACCCGTTGATTGCAGTCGCGGTAGCGGTGGCTGGGATTTCATGGTTTTTTCTCGACTTTGAGGCAGTGTTCATTTGCTCGTGGAGAGAGTCCAGCAAAAGGGCTAAGAACTCTTGGCAGTCGTGCTAAAAAGATTACGAATACTTGAATTCTATAAATTTCCTGAGTTTCTCTTATCCATTTTCCTTTTGCCAATCGACCGACCTGTCTATAGTCTTTGAATTGCGGATGATAAGTGCCCAGAGTCTGCTTAAACTCTGCTGGCCTAACGACGCTGTATCTTCCGGACCACATTTTCCCTAATAACGACCCAAAGTGAGCCATTAACGACCTGGGATGAACAGGCTTGTCGCACCCTGACCGAGAGTCAAGGAAATGACGTAACACAGGCGGAGTTGCCGTCAGACACTGCAGACCCGCTGCCATGAAGCAAGTGTTGCCTAAATTGCGAAGACCGCAGACGCCTGGAGGGGTAGCTACTTCTGTTTCGGCGAGGAGACAAACATTTGCTGTAGTTTCTATGATCTACTAGAAATTGGCTGATTTTTAGCACAGGAGATAATTAATCACCTATCACAGAATCGTCCTGGTTTTCCCCAGCCTCGGCGAAGAGATTATTGAGCGCGGGTGTTCCGGGCGGTAAAAAAGGCCCGTGTTCAACTCCCATAACAGAATCTCTGACGGGGTCCGCTCCTACGTCAACAAAATCGTCTAATCCCGGCGGCGGAGGCATTGGAATGGCATAATCTGTGGCAGAGCTGTTCGCCTCGGTCCTGAGAGAAGGGTAACGATACGTAGAAGGTGAATGAACGAATTAGAATCGGAAGAAACGGATAAACGAATCGCAGCAAACTTTGGAGAAACTAACCACGTGTTCTCTATTCCCATATCGTCGTTCGGAGATATCAGATAGTCCTCTTGGAGGGTGAGATTGTGGTCTAAGGAGGAGGCCAGAGGACTCAGACCCGTTGGTTCTGGGGGTTCGGTTATTTCGGCGATTTTTGGTGGAGATTGAACCGCCAAAATACCTCCGGCTCCTTCGACACCCACCTGGCTGTCCATTCGGACCGGGCCAAATCCTCGACGGAAAAATATGCGACGATGAAATTATGATGATTATGATAAATAGAGACGGGAATTAGCGAGATTGTTAAAACAAAGCGGTTAGTCCCGGAATTTCTAACCTAAAATCTAGAGTCTAGGGCGTCGTTTTTTTAGTCACTCGAAGCGCGGTCAATGATTCGCGGTTAGAAACACGTACGCTTAGAAGAGGAGTTCGACGTTTGTTGTTTTAGCGTAATTTATAAGTTTTACTTTCGGCAAGGGGGAGGAGAGAGTGAAAACTAAATATGAGCTTTGGCGAGGACGTCGTCGTACGAGTATAAAATTAGCCACGATTTTTAAACAACGAAACGAAGAACAGAGAAAGCGCGGAATATTATTCGCGAGCCGAAACGTGATCGAAGAATCCAATCGGCTAGCGACATCGGTGAAAAATAAAATACTATAAAACAACTACGCGTTGTTATAATCGTTTGGCTAATATACACGCGGTTTGGGGGACGGAACGGGATTTACGAGCTTTCGGACTTATAGAACGATGGGTATTTATCTTCTCCTTACTATTCGGGCTCCCGTGAAATCCACCCAATATATTTTTCTCACAATCACGTTAGGCCGCCATAACTAATACCGCGACGGGGATTTAGACGATTCCGTGATGTGCCGCTCGAACGGCAGGTGATTCTTAGAACTACGGTCATGATACTGTAGCGGTAAAAGCAGCTGCCGCACGGCATTACCGACTTTCGGTTTCACTGCGATTTAAGTAGTACAATGGCCTAACGTCGAAATAATTCCTTTAAAATATTCTGAAAAAACTTTACGTGTACCTATATTCGTGAAAATAATGGGAGAAGAATACATTTCATTCATTTCGTTCAATTCGAGCTCAGCATCCCTGGCCTCTGCACTCCCACGTAAGGGCGGAGGTGCAGCGATGCGTTTCACCCATTCGAATGATTAAATATTTGACATATGGAGGGAATAGAAGAATTTCAATAATTCAAGTTTCAAATTTTAAACTTGACTCAGTCACTTGACGCTGTGGATTATGAGAGGTAATACAGCGATCTTAAAGTCATCGCGTCCTGCCTGCCCTTCGCCTCAATCCCAAACCCTGCCCCGAACGCGGAAATATTATAATGTATTTAAAATACACGCATTCCGCGCACAGCACACTACCCTGCCTAGAAATTCACGCCAACACAGACATTCGTCGTAATTCACACCGTCGGTAAGACTTGCAGGTTTTTTTTTTATACACAATTTTAGGGAGAAAATGGGCTAGTTGGTTGATAGAGTTTGAGGGATATACCCATAGCGACTCTGGAGATATAAAGCTTCAGAAATTATTTGAACTAACGCTATACGCGATAGAGAAAGAGAGAGACAGGTAAATAACGTATACAACGGCCTCTCCGCCGCCGTAACGATAAAACCGCATCGCTTAGGCCGGCGGACGAACCGAGGAATTTTATCGCATGCGAGACTCACCAGTCTGGATCTCAGGATGCACAGGAACGACGAGAGGAATGATGAATATAGGTTTGTATCCGGAAAATAATCCTTCGGTGAAGAGAGCCTGAAGGTCATTAATTGTTCACTGCTATACAGATTATCTGTAATTTTAATAATATTCATTGAATCAAAAACACTGCACTATGATTTCAAGTAACACTTCACTCTCATTTTACAATGATCGTATTATATACGTATTTCACGTTAGGGTTACAATTTAGAGGAGATTCGCTGATCACTGGGATATGTATATTCTATACATATATCGCGAAGGAATTTGCTGCACTATCGCTGTAATCGAGTGCCGGATAAAAAGTCTACCGTTAGGATCGAACTCCTACTAGCGAAATGGCAAAGTAACTACTTGTACGATATTTTTCTTTTTTTTGAACCAAATTAAACACACGCGACGCGAAAATGTGTAAACAATACGCCACTTCGATCTATCGAGTCGATAAGCCTCACTCCCGGTAGCGGATTCCAATTATTTTTAACACACGAGTCAGTCGAGCTCAATATTATGCGAAAACAAATGGATAAACAAGTGAAACACACAGAATTTGCACCCCGAGGTAGTAATTGTCACTCTGATACTGGTCCGTGGATAAAAAACAATGACGATAAAATTTTTTGGCGGCAAGTAGCGCGGACCATGGACGCGATCGTCAACCGTCTTAACCCCAAACCTCGTCGAGCCTAGCCTTCTTCCCCCGGCGCGATGAGAAATGATTAGGCACACTGATATCGCGTTCGCGAATATGGCATTGGCGATAATCGACACGATCGCGCTCAACTCCGAAATACAAACGAATCCGGCCGAAATCGTAAGTCGCGACGAGAGATGAAGCACGCCCGTACCTGTTGCATCCCTCATCCAACAACGACTGACCTCCTACCGGCACGCGCGGGGGTCGAACTATCCCGCGCAATAATCAAACGATAAAATTTATTCGGTGATAAGACATCCCGGTAAGGTAGAGCGTACGCCGTCGGTAAGAGGGTGGATGATGCGTGGAAGTTAGTTATGAGAGAAGGGATTGGGGGCAGCACGTTGCGAGATTGTCTAAAACCCCGGGCGTGTATATTTATCTCCAGGCTTATACTCCGCCAATGGAAAGAGAGAGGAAAAATGTATACATACACGACGAGGCTACTTGTTTGCTTCGCCGTAGTCTTATCGTTAAGCGAGTGTCAAATAAGAGCCGAATCAGAAACGAAAGACTCTCTTCTTATGCGCGACAAGATATTCAAGATGATACACCAGAATTGTCGTCGCGGTTTATACCCAGGCAGTAATATAAACAGAACCGAGGTACCCGACGACAAGGTCCCGTGGACGAGCGAACTCCCCGATTACAAACCCGCCAAGTACTCGTCACCCACGATCCAAGGAAAACCATGGGCCGATCCAGACATCACAGATCCAGAATTCAAACCGATATGGAACGACCTTGACGGTTAGAATAACACATTGAATTACGGTCATTAAAGATCGAACACCCCGTAATATTATCTTTGTTTTAATCTCGATATTTAAACAGGAAACATAAGCCGCAAATCTTTCGTTGCCAATTACGCAATCAACGAAGAAGGCTACCCCCTGAATCCGATAGGTAGAACGGGGATAATGTGTCGAGGTAGACTGGGGCGTTGGGGTCCGAACCACGCCGCGGACCCGGTCGTAACACGTTGGAAAAGGAACGGGACAGGAGCGGTCGAGATAAGCAGAGTGACGGAGAATCCTATCCTGCAGTTTGTCGCCGTGCAGAGAAAAGACACGGGGGACTGGGCTCTCCCGGGAGGAATGGTCGACCCTGGCGAAATTGTAACCGCTACCCTGAAGAGAGAATTCATGGAGGAAGCCATGAACTCTTTGGAAAGGGACGAGACTGAGATTCAAGAGCTTGTGGAGGTGTTGGAGAAATTCTTTGAGAAAGGGGACGAGGTTTATCGAGGATACGTAGACGACGTAAGAAATACGGACAACGCGTGGATAGAGACGGTAGCTGTGAATTTTCACGACGAGGACGGAAGCGTTTTTGGAAAATTGGACCTGAAGGCCGGGGATGACGCGGGTGATGTCTGTTGGACAGATATAAATAAGGATTTGAAATTGTACGCTAGTCATGGTCTGTTCATTAAACGAACCGCACAAAAGCACAACGCGCATTGGTAGCAATTATTTTCAGAGAGAAGGGGAAGGAGGGGAACGAGATAACGTAGTCGGTGCTAAGGCTGTAGATTTTTAGATGAAGCAAATATTTCTGGGCAACTAAATGTATTTGAGAGATATATTTTCATACTATTGCATACGGCAGAAAATGACGAATTTACAATTGTCAAGTTTCAGAGAGAAAGAGAGAGAAGTTGAAGCACAAAGTTTAAGAAGGATTTTATAAAGATAGATGATAGTACGGCGAGGCTTTTAACATTAGACGAATAGTTACTGTTTTCGAAAACGTATTTTTATTCATTCAAATGACTTCAATATAATATTCACGTGTGTCTGTAACAGGTATTGTAAAAAAAAAAATTAAACGTAATAGTTATGATAATAAAGTTATTTTGTATACTTGTATATAGATCGAAAACTCGTTTACTTCTTTTCATTATTTACCTAATTTACGTAACTACCTATTATCTCACTTTTTTGCGCGTCACTAAAAACATTTCTTTCCGATAAATACTAGATACTTTAGTCGCGAAATACCTATTTTACACCAATCTCTACCGCATTCTTATTCACAATTAGTCCAGATAATAGTACCTTTTCACGATCATCCTCAATTAATTGCTTATGTACGTCTAATCTTATCAAGATATTAAAAATACTTGGGTATATGCGCCTTGAAAAGGACTATGTTCAAAGCCCTTGCTGTGTTTCAAAAGAATATTTCAAATTTCGTCAATTACGATCAGATAAAAGTGTGGACAATTCTTCAAAAAAACCAAACTACAATAATACAAGTTTTTCAATACTGCATATGCAGCCTAATTCTTTTCCCAACAAATTCTGAAAACAACAAACTGTTTCTGTCTTTGCCTATTCTACAATTTTATGGGATAAATATTATCGTAGGATCGAATTTATCTTATCATACAGTTTGTTTTCTCAACAATTAGAGATCAAAAGCTATAAACTCTTTGCAATAGTTTCTACTCCGAGTGGATCTAAAAATTCCTTTATTCAAGGTGTATATACCATTTTAAATATATTTTAAATATACATTCTTGGCAATATACCGACGGGAATTAAATCGCGTCACATATCTGTCTAGTATAAGATGGCAAAACATAAACGGACCTTGAAATTCATCGAAGATTATTCTCCGCAATATTTACATGGAATCATTGATCCCTAATCATGTTTTCACCCGCTTTTTTGTACCTCGCATCGCCGCGTCGCAGCGGAATTTAATACTTTAGCGGCGACCCCGACGAACTCTACTCTAAAGATGTTTGAAAAAAAACCCTGCGACGTACCTCGTCCCAAACGATTTGGAATCCGTTCGTTCCGAATTTTACAGCAAAAAGAGGTGGCAGTAGTTCCATAGGATCTCAGCTTCTCCTCGCATCGTTTTACGAACGTATATTTCGGGCCAGAAAACTTATTCCAATCGACAATCGCTTTGTCTCATAATCCTACAAGCTGCACCAGTAAACGACTGGTTTGATTAGAGTTTGTTTGAGCCTTATCTATCGGTGTGCACCTCATAGTTTCGCCGGCCAATTCACATTCGTTCAATTTCTGCCTCGCGCTAGGACTAGGTTTCTCCAAACTTAACGCATGCTGAGCCTGGGGCTGGCCGAGTCTTGCTGCCTCCGTAAATAATTCACGAGCAATTTTCATGTTCACCTTAAGTCCGCCTCTACCTTGAGCATAAAAAACTCCCAAGTTGTACATCGCGTCTGCATGACCGTTGTCCGCTGCTGCACGGTAACGTTTAGCTGCCTGAAAGCAAGGGAGGAAAGAAATTGATCTTCATGTATCAAAAGACAGAGAAAAAATGATTCATACTCATGGAGATAAAGTACTAAATCTAAGCCACCTCTTTGTCGTTGGCTGCAGTTCCGACTCCCATTTCATGGCACAGAGCTAAGTTGAACATGCTTGCCGAGGACGAGAGGCTCGAACCGGTCGAAAAATGCCTCACAGCGTCCTTGTGCCGTTTTTCTTCAAGCGCCTTTATTCCCATTTGAAATTCGTACTCTCCCATCACTATTCTATGTATACGGGTAAAGTCATTCCCTGCGTCTCGTAGGGCCTGAATAAAAATCAATATCTTTTTCAATCATTTCATGTTTTCGAAGTTCGGTCTGCACTGTCTGACGTTTTATTAGACCGTAATTGATACGTTTATCGACCTTCTTTGGTATTTTGAATGAAATTAAGGAAGATATGCGTACCTCCTCGATGGTAATGGGTCCGTAAGGTTTTTGAGATGTCCAGCTCGAACCTTTATCACTATTGTTGTCTTCCGTACGATTACCGACGCAGTTAGTAGTTGGCAATACGTGGCGAGGCTCCAGACAAAGCAGCTCGCCGAAGAGGTTAGAAATCCGAACTTCATGTGCCTGGGATATTCTCTTTCTCCAAACGGCCTCGGGATCGGGTCCAAAAAATCTTCTATGGAGGCACAAAGACTGGCAAATAACCCAGCCCACCGCCAACAGGCCCGACTAAATGTAAAGGATAAATTTCGTTGCCGAAAGATCGTCGGTAATGAAGTAGAGAGGGAGCGAGAAAACGAGGGAAGTGTATATTCTCACCCATTCGACGGCTTCGCCCCATGAATATTTCGGGTTCCACTGCGACCCCCGGCTTCTCTCTGTGGTCGGATCACCCGGTCTGATTCCTCGACAGATACTGAAGTATCTCGCGATCGATCGATTGATAGGAATCACGGGCTGATTGATGTTAGGTGAAATCTGGTTAACCTCACTTTTAGCACTACCATCTTGTGACGTATGAGAGTATATGTTCGTACGACAATTAGCTCGACGTTCCAGCGACTCTCGAATCCCTCGCGACACGAATTTCCACATATTAATAATTCTAGATTTTATAGGGATGCATGGAAAGCTCGACGGTCAGGGTCAAGCTGGATTGAATGTTATTGTTATAACGAAATCCGAAATTCTTACGATGTTTTAACCTGGCCCCGTCTCCCTCTCTGTTTCTTCTGCAGCTTCTGCTTGCTTTCTGCTACCTGCAACGCGCGTCTACTCTCCGCGCATCCTATGACGTAATATGATTTGTTTTTGAACAGATATTACGCGATAGCACGTAATCTACGTTTATAGAGCTTCTGATTATCGCTACTGCTGCTTACGCATATCGAGGCGAGATAAACCGATAAAGAAATCAAGAATTAACGGTTTCTAAAGCCACGAAATTATGATACACATATAATTCGCATGCAAACATTTCAAGGGTAAAGAGAACGCAATGAACGAATCCCGAAGTATATTCGAGTAACAAAATTTATTACAGTTATTACTGTTCCTCCTCCTTCTCCTCCTCCTCCTCCGTTTACCATTCTACAAACGATCCTACACAAATAAAAATTCTACCCAACAAAAGCTTACGGTAATTTGATCAAAAGCTAAACGCTTCGTAGACGTTAGCTCCTAGAGTCTTTAGTTTGTCATTTAAAATCAACTGTTTGACCCACAGCGAGGGGCTATCTCCTGATCTGGGAATGGCTGGCACTTGCCCATTGACTATTGGAATAAGTTTAGCCATAGGCATCGACATTTTGTTCAAATTGAGGAATCCGTTCGTCTGGCACACGTCTATGGACTTCTCATTGCTCGAGTTTGCCCAAGCCGAATCGATCTGGGTAGATGGTCCGGGAACAGCGGCGATATTTCCAGCAGCTGATTTGTCCCCGGGAAAAGAAGAGTCAAAGAAGTATTCAGAGATGTGATCAACCATCATGACGAATCCAGTTCTGACGCTAGACCTGACGAGGGATTGTACCTCGTCGCTTTCTAGTAGATCCAGAGTCTCCGATATTATTTTAGAGAGAATTTCATCCTGATTTACTTCGCAGTCGGGTGGTAAAACATAGGAGTTTAAATTCTTTATCGGATCCCTCTCGACGTCAGCTGAAACGGACGAAGTTATTCCCAAATAAATTTGCTCCACATCTCTCAGGGTCAGCCTCTGAGCCAAGGATATAGACGCCGTAGTTTCTGCTACTTTCTCCCTTATGAAACTGCTCAGTTTTGCAGCACCCTCGTTCATGAAATACTCGCATATGGACAGATACTTCTCCTGTGTAGCCGAGTCTATTTTAACATCTCCGTTCTGGTTCCTGGAGTCCCTGAACATGTAGCCGCCCATTAAATTCAGCTGAATTCTCAAAGTCGCGACCAACATTGTACTGGAATAAACCAACGCCGCTGATCTCGCGATAGCCAGGACTTTAAGCTCGTTCCAAAGAGCTATTTTGTCGCTCGACCCATGCCTCAGCTTCTCAACGATCGCCTCGGTGTCCAGAGTACTTGTGACCGTGTCCCGCAAGCCAATGGCTAATGAAAGTATAGTCTGGTTACAGGTTCTCTCCGTGCTCTCAAAATGCTGCTGTCTTTTAGTCCGGTCGATAAAAACCCGCGTTTCCGTCTCCTGCCATTCGCGTAGTTTCCGCTGCGTATATCTTGTTGCGAGAATTACGCCGCCTACCAGGACACCGGAGACAACAAATTTGCGTCTGTGACGATATAGAAAACCTCTCAATCGAGAAAACATCTTTCTTTCTTCTTTTGTTCGTATTGTTGTTTATATTATTTATTTAAGTGCTGCTGATTTGTCATATTATTGATACAAGTTTATACTGCTATTATTTAGATGCTGTTTCTGAATTGGATTATTTTTTTATTCCATCGCCAGTTCTGGGTGAGCGTTCAGAGCCGTACGCTCCAGTCTATTCATTACAAAATTTGTAGTGTCTATGAATCGTTCGACGCAATTATGCAGACAGGATTCGGTTCTAGATTCGAGACGGGCTGACGGTTTGTCGATGCAAGTTTCCCAGCAAATGTCTGTCAGGTCGTGCACCAATCCCTGTTAAATTATTACAAACAAGGTTATGATAGAATATCGATCCGATGTTTATGTTTGCGATATGAAATGATTCGATGTAATCGATTCAATAAATAGTGGTTTGAGGTTATTTCCAGAGAAAAGTATGTGAGTATACGACGGTGGTAGTAGGCTAACCTGAAATCGTTGCTTTTGGGTTTCGACCTCGATGAAGTGTTGGAGCTGTGAGTCTACCGCACCTTGCGAACTTTGATCTCCATCAAAACTCATGCTTCAAATGAAAACCTGGCCTTGTCGTAAGACGATTTAATGAGGAGTTTATAACGAAGACCTTTAATCCGGCTTTTAATCTTTTTTTTTTTTTACTTCCAGTAAATGCAAAGCGAGTAAAAGCAGCAAAGTCACCAGTGCGCAGTACTCACTGCGCAATACCTTGTCCTAGAAAAAACGAGAACACCCGGATGGTGCCGCCGTCTGGCAACAAACATCCACACCCGCTAGTACTACTTCCGTACCGACCTACGTCAGGGTTCAGTTTTACCGGCACTGTCAGAGAGGAATATGTTTACGTTTTGATTTTCAAGAAATTAATACACGCGTTTTTCCTTCCAATCTTGTTTGACTAAGCGAATACAGTCAGCTAACAATATACTCGATGATGAATAACAGAATATCTATTATCTGATCTAGACATAACGAAGATATGATATTCTTGGAGTATTGAATGACTCGTTAAAGTTTAATTGAGTGGAATTCCTTTGTCTACAGGTGTCGTCGCGCTTGCGAAAGCTCAGTAAATAGTTATGTCGGCGGGGGGGGGGGGGGGGGGGGGGGGGGGGAGTACGCGGTTTGTGTAAATAGAATAAATAGCCCAATTATCGGATTAGAATTAAAGTAGAGCTAGGTAATTAACGCGTAGTTTATTCTGTTATTATTATTCTTTTATTTCCGATCTTAATTGCATAAGCTATGACATGCCCTGTGCATATAACACTGTAACATCAATATGTAGCAAGTACGCTACAGATAGCGAAAGAGCCGTCGAGTGTAAGCCAAAGCTAACGTTTTCCACGTGTCAATGCACACAGGCTCAGTGACACAGCTCGTGCATACACACACATAGATAATCGTATATACAGAGATACGAGGCTGATCTGACAAGTATAGGACGTACACGTGCATCGATTGCGCTGCCCAGGCCACGTGGAGCTGCAACCGCCGGGGTCACGGCACAGGGCAAGGGATGAGAAGGGTATGGTGGTGAGGGGCGGAGGGGGGAGAGAGCGACGGTCCCCCGAGTGGGGGCAACGGTGAAGGACGCTCTTTTCAACGAAGCCACTAGTCCGCGAAGTGGGGAGCTGCTTACACGTGCGCGTCCTCTCCGCTATCCCCCCAGCGTCGTGACTCTCGCGAAGTCGAACGAAATAATTTCGAATTCTTTTTCCTCCTTCTTTTTAATAGCTCTTTTCTTCTCTCTTTTCTCTCTCTCTCTCTCCCTCTGTTCCTCTTCTCGTTGTTATCCTGCAGCGACTTTCTTTTCATTGTTAGGTGTATCTCAAGATCCCTGGCGCAGATGCCCTCGTACCAAAAAATCCCGCTGCTTGGAAAGCCATACGCAACAGCTCGTGTCACTCTCTACCGCTTATTTATTAAATATTTATTTACTGATCGACGAAACATCGCAATGCCTGCGTGTCGTCGTACGCCTGTCTGACAATCGTCCGATGCGCTCAAAAACTAATTTTTTCATATTTCGCAAATCGAATATCTTCTGAACCAGTTGATATCAGCTGGGTGTATATGACTAGATTCGTTGTTGGGGGTTGGCCAAGCGCCGAAATCTCGAGAGATTTGGTACGGGGTACCGGGTACCAAAATCGGGGACCCATACGCAGAAAAGTGTATCGGATAAGCGAGAATACCCCCTATAATACCTTTTCTATCTATAGTATGCGTAATTTGAATTATAGATCGGTATCTAGGCGTCGTAATTCATGGGCAGGACGTCTCGCGCTAATGGGTCGATCCGAGTCGAACACAAGCCTGGCCTAACGGATAGTTTTCAAAATGGTTATAGAACGAATAACTTAACCAAGCCATTCAGAGCCCCCATATATCTCGATTCTCACAAATCGCCGAGATTTCTATAATTACTAGTCGCAGCTATAGGTATATCGTCATATAGATAGATCATCTCAAGTTTCCGCGAATATACCCATACCATGCATGGGTAGGCATATCTATTCGGCCCGCTAAAACATACACATGTATTCATGTCATGGATATTTCCCTCGCTTCTGAGTTTGAAGTGAATAGAACGAGACACACGGGACTCGTAGTAACCGATTGTGATGGATAGCCGTGCGAGGAACGGGTTTACGGTACGGGGGTCGGACCCCGTATGCGATATTAGCTGCGAGAAGCGCGGGTGTAGGGAAGGGACGGTTAATACGGGTGTAGCGTCCGTCGGGGTAGCGCGCGCACCTTTTGCGAAATCCTTTCCTCATTGGAGGGGATACACGTGCCGCACATTCGTTATCATGATTATTACCATGGATCAGCGAGGCGAGGGGAGGCATCAGGCAAGGCGAAACGGCCGCTGTTCGGGCCCCCGTATATGTATACATACCTACTGTAAGAATTTACACGAGGATCTCGCAAACATGGCGTGTTTTCATCAGTTGCCCGCAAGCCTTTGAACGGTGCAGTGTGCGCCCTCTTAACGAAGCTACTCGACCTCAAAGCTGTATTAACTTTGCTATAGCTCCGTTACTTTTCCATTAACTTATATTATACATATACAGTCTGTACCACCTAAGGCGTGAAACTATTATTCAAACGGTATACGTTATTGCACACGTATGTAAAGAGAGCAAAGACGTTGTTTCAAATTATCTTTTGTCGTTGCAATCGGCGGGCCGAGTCTGACTTATTAGCATTCGTAATTCTACTCAATTTATCGACGAAATATAACCTATAAAGTGGACAGTTCGGTCCCTCATGAATCAGAGAATATGACTATAATATCGTATGTTTAATACAACAGAACTTAAAGTCTGGTCGAATAAATTCTATAAGCAATATTTTCAGGTATAGCATTGATAAGCCCGATTTTTATACATATCCGTTTGCCAATAAACACCATAATCGCGCTCTAAATATTCCCATATAATTAAACGTTCTAAGATCGATCCTGCGAAGTGTCTCCAAGTGTTCATCGTACCGATATCTATTCGTATAAAATATTGAGCGGTGGATTTTCAATAACTTTACAGAAACCAGCCGTACGTGTACAGAGGTATGTATTAATTTTTTGTTTTTCGTTCTTAGGAATAATAATTGGCAACGATGAGATTATATCTGCGGCAGAGTAGTTTTCCTAACGGTATATCATAATTTTTGACAATAATAGCGACATCGTGCCTTTGTCTCGATCGTCGTAGTCGTCATCTCTGCGGGACACGAATTATTGTATCTTATTTCTACACCCGCAGCTATATAATCTTTAAATAGTATCTTGGACTATACTTATCACATGCACTTGCAATATTGAGGAGGAAATTCGCGTCGCACATGCACCGTGTATACATAAGTATCTATAATACAACCTCGAGTAGGGGGATATACGTTAGTCATCACCTTATCGCCACGTGTGGCCCATATTCCCTCGCTCTCCTCCCCACCCGCCACTCAACTCACTCTCTCTCGCTCGTCTATACTCATTGTACGTGATGTGTGTAGATAATCATTGCAGTATATATATATATATCTCTGTGTGTGTGTGAATTAGTTATACTATGGTAGTTACGTATGCTTCTATGTATCTATATGTGTATAATATATAGTACAGATAGAAGGAAACCTTCCTAGACGCAGGGTTATAATTTGCGATAAAAATCGCCGCGATATATATATTTATATATATCATAACATTATAAATTGTTCGCGATAACGTTGCGAGAGGGTATAACGGGTGGCACGATGTTCAGTTACGAGTTAAATTTCTCAATTATTATCCGACGTCATTAAATCTGTTCGATTATCAATGCGGTATGGATATGAGATCGGGAGGGGTAATGATACCTAGTTAGTTAAAAGTTTTTCGGGGTAAAGGGATAAGCGGCTCGTCCTGTATAAATCCGACTACCTACCTACCTACCTATCATATCTACGATGTCGCGCGCGGGGACGAGGCTAAAACTCTCAGGGCATCGAACTTGCGAGCCACGTGCGCGCGAGAGCTAGGGCGAGGAACCCGCGACGCCGTGCGTTAAAGCGTTGGCGTCGCTAAGAGAGGAAGAGAACCGAATAGAGGCGGCGGGAGGGAGGGGAAAAAAGGGCAAGCAGGAGTCGCACGTGGCATCCGCGCGAAATCCATAGGACGGTTTATATATACACATCACACATATACGTATACGTATGCTAGAGAAAACTCCCAATTCAAAGAGAGCTTTATATACCATATATATGCGCGCGTGTGTGTGTGTGTGTGTACAGGCGTATAGGTCCAAGCGATTGGCAGAATGGTAGATATACAGAGACGAAGATAAATAACGCGTTGTGTATCGCGGATATCTTCGATACGTAGCGCGTATATGTTCACGTATGACTCTTTGGATACCCTATACGCATAGATGTATAGGTATATTAGCTAGGAGCGTGAAATGGACCGCGGTACAAGCGTTTTGACTGTACCTACTCTTTTCACATACAATTGAACCGTCGCGTTTCGTATCCGCCTGAATTAGCCATGGGAATTCTATTTATATAAATTTATAGCGTAATTTCGAACGCATTGACTCGTGGAAATAATTCGCTTCCTACTTCGGACTATTGTTGTTCCCGTATACCTATACGTATACTCGCGGAAAAATAACGTGACGAAATAAAGCGACCTGCGTCTCGTACCATAATACAAGCCTATATACCCAGATATTCGAGGATATACGTGTGTGTATATTATATATCCTGTTGCTCGCGTTGCGTTTTTCTATATTCATCTAATCTTATTTTTTTTTGTCTCCTCCTCCTCTTCACATTAATCTTGTATCCCTCCGCGTACGATTACGTCCAGGAGCTATCTAGCCTGTTGATTCAAGCCTTTTTGCACGTCACGCCTAGCCGCTGATCCTCCCGACGTCGGCCCCCGTAAAAGTATATTTCATCGTATTCCACATTCCGCTAGGGTTATTCTCCGCGCAACGAAAGAATCGTGAATTACGGGCGAGGGTCAAGTTTTCGGTATTTTAACTTTCCTTTTTATTTTTCCATATAATCTGCCATACGACGAGGGGAATATTTTCGGCCTTTATTCTCTACGGCCGGGGGGTTTGTCTCGTTAATAAATATAGAAAGGCTGGAAGTCGTTAACGTCAACGTCAAACACGTGCGTCTATCTATATACACATGCAACCATATACCTCGAATCGTCTATGTACGTGTATCTATGTATACATCAGACTCGTGCACGGGTATCGTAAAGGATCGTCACCTAATTATTCCGTTCTATCGATTACCTAATTATAGAATACGTGCATCCCTCGCATGTACGATACCGCATACCTTACGTATACGATAGTGATAATATCGGAGAAAGAAGGAAGCATGATAAGCACGCGAGGCAACCCCAGTTAATTGGCTCATCGTGATAGTCCTTCTCGCTCACGCAGAAACACGAAAGGCTTCCGTTCGTTACGTGACGAAAGAAAAATAGTAAAACAGAAATTAATGTCTCGCGGTATATCTACGGTAAAACGGAAAACGCGGGTTTCTTATACCCACACCACCAAGGGCGATCAGAGAGCGTATTGCACGTTCTTTTCACCGTGCGGAGACCATCGTCGCGTTCTTCTTACGCAAGATTATACCCGCGACTCGCAAGAAAGTCTAGCTCGCTGTGTCCGGTCACGTTGTGTGGAATTATACATATATAATCAGCCGAAAATCGTTTCTATACTACATCCTCCGTTAATCGTTAAAGTCTGCGCGGTCTCGGGGGATATCTACGCGTATACCTACAAGGTTTTAAAGTTTCATCGCGTATTCGATTGATATTATACCTTCGCGTGTCATTGGGGCGACACTTGATACGAGGTAGCGAGTTCATATACGGCACGGAAGAGTATAACACTGATCAAAGAGGTAAAGGTAAAGGTAAAGGTAAAGGTAAAGGCAAAGGCAAAGGTCGGACGCTCGCGCGATATTCTGCACGTGTCTCCGCGATCCGCAGGGTTCAAGGCCGCGCCGTTCCATCCCCTCCACAAAATATCCCCTGCTTCTCTCTCGCACCCTCTCCGCTCTTCGCTCGTCCCTTTAAATCCCCTCGCGGCACCGAGGAACCCTCTTGCTCTTCCCGAAATTCAACCCGGAACTACCCTCGAGGCAGTCGTTTACGAGTCCGCTCGTATACCCCCGTCCCCCCGGCGACGCTAACAGACCCCTTTTAGCTACCGAGGCTAAAATTCCTATATACTAATGTTTGATAAATATCGTCTCCTTTTTCTCTTTACAGATATTTAACATAAATATGGCTCCGACGATTTGCCTGGCGGAATTAACCGCGAATGATAATAACGCGAACAGGGCGAGTTCTAATTACACAAGACGTCGTCAACGTAGCGTAAGGAATAGCAACGTTGTGGTGAAGGAACAACAACGACGAGTAGAACTTAAGAGGATTTTTAACAACCCGACGAACCCGGATCACGTAGCCAATTCCTTGACTCCGCCAGCAAGCCCAGTCTGGGAACCCACGTGCCCGACGAACTCGTTTTTACATACGAGAAATTCTATTTCTAATTCAGATACTTTCGCGGAATCAACGGACTCGGGGAACCTCAACTGCAATCAACGTTGGCGGGCGATTTTGGCGCGCCGTGAAGGTATGCAGATTCGCATAAATATCATGTATACCATGTACGTATACATAATACCTGTTTTATTCAATCAAGATCGATTGTCATTAACGTTATTCCCGTTTCAGGTCTCCTCGACATCGTAGCCCGTACGATGGCCCTGGTACGTCGTAGTCACATGTTACAAAAGCGTGTGAACGCCCTGAGATACGAAACCAGGGAGTTTATACGTTCCGTATTGAACAATCCGGAGAACAATAACGCCGGTAAACAATTAACGGATGTTAAATCGCGAGGGATATTATCGATGGACGTGTCCTCTTCGTCTTCCTCTTTGTCTTCATATTCCGAAGTAGTATCGTCGAGACCGATTACACCTCCGCCCACGCCAGACTCATCCACCGAATACATTCACACAAGCGATTATGACAATTCGCACTCCAGCTCGTCTGATTATTCCTCAGACGATAATTCCGGGCATATGTCGGGTGGGGAAGTTGATCAGGATCCGATGGTTTCAAGCTCTTAACTTCTTCGTACCCGGAATCCTCGTTTTCTCATTCATCACTCGTCATTTATCAATTAGTATGTTTGGCCTGTTTGAAAATTACCGAGGTGAGATCCGAAAGAAGGAAAATGAAATGTAATGTATAGCGCGGTCTCGCCGGCGAGTAGCGTTATATCATTTACCAAGTTTTAACTATAAATTCTACTTTGCAGAATACAATACATATTTTAGCTGCTATCATTATAGCATCATTACTATTATTCGAATTTTCATGCCTATCGTTGTATTACTTTAACCTAATATATACCTATACATTATAAATTTGATGATATAGTGATATACAAAGTTCGCGTGCCCACGTAGATATTTATAGGTATATAGGTATACGAGAAGAAAACCTCCGAGCGAACGTTTCATTCAATTTGATTTGATTTAATTTAATTTAATTTAATTTAATTTTTATTTTATTTGATCGTACATTTAACATTATAGATGAGTTGCATTTTTTTTTATACCTTCTATAATAATAATGTATATATAATATAACAAAATTATGTTTTTTTCTTTTTTTTTTCTTCAACAGAAACTATACCATCAATATATCATCAATACAGTTCTCTATATGCTATAGAATTTAAGGGTTGCAATAGCGATTGTATGATTATTTTATAAGTAGTAATAATGAAACACCTATATATACATAGGTGGTAGAATCAATCTCGCGATTGGTCGTTATATCTACTATACTGCAGGATTATATATTACGTATTGTAGACGCGATTTCCTTTGGGAAATTTCTAAATTGAATATACCTATATATCAGATGCAAATAATAGCAATTCTAGACTCCGTAAACTATAGTACATTACATTATTCGAATTCTTATTATGTGATCGTGCGATAATCATGATAGTATTTATTAGGAATTAAGATCATATCTATATTAATACGCCTATACCTAGTAATCTAACATATTATTTCTCGTTCGCACTCGAATCAAGACATATTGTGATATAATTAATCAGGAATTGGTTATTGCCGACACTGCAGATATACTGTACTAGCGTAGTTTGTTGATTATTTCACCGATTAGAAGCTAAAATTTGATTAACTCGTCGTTAGTGAAAACGAGAACGAAAAAAAAACTGCAAGATTTAACTGCCAGAAAACGAATATATCAATTCTACAAATTAATAGTCTGTAGCCTTAGGCTTAGAAGTTAAAGACGACTAGATCCGTAATAAAACATATTGAAATTGATTGTGAAACAATGATATGCTCAAATGAAATCGGTCAATTGTATGCGTTGATCTATTTGTTCGTTAAATTGCGTGCCAATCTGGTCTATGAGACGATATCTTTTCAGGCTCGATCTTAAAAACTGTAAAAGTGATAAGGCCTGTAATGAGTAAGGAGAATATGTATGAAATATATGATATTTGGGGTTTAATATTGACCAATAGTCAAACTATATAGCTGCCAGCATATCAGCCTTGCTTATTCTTAGCTTTTTATTAGTCTTCTAAACGAGCGTCGAGGTAGAGGTACCATGTGTGTAGATATATACTCAGTGTTTAACTAAAGCCAAAATCAAATCTGATCAATCGTCACGACAAGAAGCACCGCAATTATTGTTAATATTATTTATAGCTCCCCGGATCTGATAGTGAATTTTAAATATAATCGATTGACGAATTTCGTGATATTTTACATACTTTTCCCTGGCCGAAGGGTGCAGCGGATCTCAATTTTTGTTTTTCAATGGGGATTTTCTCTGAGAATATGATAGAGACGATTTTGACGCGAAAATATGTCTATGCAATAAGAAGAATAAAAGAAAAAATTATGAGTTCTTGTGAATTGTGTTTGAATAAATTGCACTAGGTGGTGATAAGGCGTGATGCAATAAAATGCTTTTTGGCATTTCACTATAATATTAATATACTATGTACGATTATTGGTGTAAAGCGATTAACACGAGTGCACGAGGAAAAATATATGAGTAGTCACTAGTTGTATGATGAATGAAATTCTTCAATTATTCAATTTGTTCTATCCTTGTATAATTTATTTATTTATTATCTTTTTCTTTTTCTTTTTCCTTAAGGAAATAAGTGCACAATGTGTTTGCGCACACTAATTTCCACTCTGCGTTCATCACCTTAACAGTATTACTATATTATTGAAACATTATTCTAAATTAATCTATAAATATGGACACAATTATAAGATAGAGTACCGATTAAAAAAATATTTCACCAAAAAGCATTCTTTCATGGATTCCAGTAACTCCCCAAGAAATACTCTCTAGTCTCTATTATACATATTCATATTATACAATCATTCACATGTTCAATTGACTTTAGAATATCTTCATCCATGCAATTCGCAAATGAGATTAATGCGCCTCCGGGGAATGAGAAAATAAAACAACGAGAACCCAGAAGTGTAGGAATACCTGTGGAAGATAAAAATAAATATAATATCTGTTCAATACTCGCTCGATACCGAGCCGTATTTCAAGTCCGACGAATACCAACCATGTAAACCAACACCAGGATCCTCGCCAGAGGATAACGCCTCAAGAATACGCCTGTGCGAACACTGACCGCGTCTAAGGACGAGTAAGCTCTTTTAACTCGCCTAGCAACTCCCGTGTCGAATGGTGTTTCTAGTAAAAAGGCCGGTACTTGGGCCTTGGCGTCGTCAGTATCATTGCTTTGTTCATAGGCGACGTTCTTCCTCATATTTCCGATAATATCTCTATACTCGTGCTGCGAAGAATTGAATAAAACATTAATAATAATTGTTTTAATCAACTAAAGGCTAACGGATCGGACTTTCTCGGCTTTAGATGATCACCTCGATTTTTTCTAGCTGTAATCGGAGGGCGTTTCTTTCAGTGGTGAGACTTTCGAGAGCCTGTTGTTTCAGGACCAAAGTCTGCGTCAGAGCCGATAACCTCGACTCTACTTCGCTGCTGGGAGTAGAAGCGGCGGAAAGTTGAGACCTCAGTCTCGATATTTCGGACTCTTGCTTCTGCAGTTTGGAAGCAAGCGCGTTTCGTTGATGAGATAATTCTTCCTGCAGAGATCTGACTTCCTGGAAATTGGGAAAAGCGTTATGAACACTTCGAGAAGTTTTCACTAAATTTTGGACAGCTAATCCTTCGATCTGAACGCTAAAATCGAGTAATAAAATCCCAAAACACCTCAGAATGATGCCGCGAATCCTCTTCTACCGCCAAACGACGATTTCTCTCAGAGGCAATAGCCTCCTGAGCTTGGGAAGCTGCCAGCGCACCCTCCTGCCTGCTTTGTTCCAATTTGGCATCAGCGTTTATCAATTCTTCCCTGGCTAATCGGAGCTGATCGCAAAGCTGCTGACTCTCTTCCCTCAGAGCCTCGCGTTCTTGCCTGTAACATCGTGCCATACTTGTTATCCATTCATTAACAGAATAAATATCATGAATTCTGTTGATAATCAGCATCTTGTATACCTAAGCTGATTCAATTCCATTAAAGTAGCGTCATCCAAGCCTGTAGTAGCGTTTCCTCTTAATTCCGCGATTAACTTCTCTTTATCCTGTAGGGTCTTCAATGCCCTAGCTCTGTGTTGTTCTAGTTCAGACCTTGTCAAGTTAAGTTCTGTTCTATTTCTCTCTAAGGCAGCCTGTGTCTCAGTTAGTTTTTTGCTGACTTCTGTTTTCTCAGACTCTAGAGAGGCCCACTTTTCCTTCAACAAGTTGATCTCCTTTTGATGATCGGTCTGCTGTTTATCCAGCAGTTCGTCCTTCTCCTCTAAATCCTTCTGCGCTGACTTTAGATGATTTCTCAAGTCTGTGTCCCTAGAAGATTTAACCAATAGCTCAGTTTCTAGCTTCTGATTATTGAACTTGTACTCATAATCTCGCTGCAGCATGGCCAGATGATTGTGTAACTCGTTGCACTCTGCATAGGGTAAAAATGAGGTAAGCTAAAGCTAGGAAACATCCGATTTCACATTTTGTATCACACAATGAAATCGAAAAGGAAAATTACCAGTCTCAGAGGACTTTGCCCTGTGCGAAATGATGTTGATCTCATTATTCAGAGCCTCGATCTCGTTTTTCAGGATAGAATTCTGCGTCTGCGAATCCAGACTCGTTTCTGTCTCCTCGTTACCCTGAGGATCTGTCGAATACGCTTCGAACAAATCTACCGAAGTGCGAGAGAGAACTGGACTGATTTGCCCACTCCTTATAGATATTTCTGATATTGAATCAGTGTTATCTGTCGGAGGCTCGACGCATATTGACAAATGAGTTGCAGGGTCTGCCACAGGCTCGACTCTCTGTATCTTTGTTGGGGTTTCGGTAGGGGTATTTAAAAATTCGATTAATTCTTCCTCTTGAGTAGCATTCGTCTTCAACGGCGATAGAGAGCCCAAATTTGGCGTCGAACGAACTTGAGGAACTCGGGACGAGACGGTTAACCTAAAATTCTGGTTTTATTATTTTGAACAAGATCGGAAGATCCTCCTAATAAATTTTCGAATTATTCAATATTATGAAGAATGGAAAAGTAAATTGTGAGAGGGATAATGATATGATAATGAGAGAGAAAGTCTGAGAATCTTACGGGCGAGGTGGAACCCACGTCACCTCTGTCAGTACGGATTGTGACTCGATTTCTTGTTTCTCTTTGCTCAATACCGCCGCAGTATTTTGATCGATTTTGTTTAATAAAGTCTCCGCCTTTCCTGCGAGACCTGAGAGCCAGGCCATCCTCGGTTTTACTAAATTTTATCCAATTTGTTGTTGGGAAACTTTCTACGATCTGCCGTTCGAGTTGAGGTTGTGTTTGACTCACTGATTTGTATATGGAGGGTAGAGAGAGATTTGTAGCAGCGGCAAAATTAGTTCGTTAATGCGACCGCGAGATGGCGATACCATTTGCCTCCCCATGTGTCAGCCTTTGTAGAAAGACTGCTGGAGACTGCCTCCTCGTGGCTCGCTTTAAATAGAGAAATGTCTAGCGACCAAGGCAAAGGTCAAATTTCGCTAGAACGTATAGCAAGGTAGAACAGATACAAAAACAAAGAATTTTATTAATCGTTCACTGAAAACAAGTGCAATTTGAAAATGGCTCTTTCAGCGGGTAAGTATCCAATGTTATACGAGACGTATATTCGTCACAACACGTGGTACCGGCCGTAACCTCAACCGCCACTTTACGAACCCGATGTTTCTTTCACCCTTTCAGAACTGAAACTGCGTTTAGAGGGCGGCGAGCCTTTACCCAAACGTTTGAAGCTCGCAGAAAACGCCTATTGTAGTGCAGACTTTGCCATTAATCGTAAACAAGATACGATCTTAGAATGGCTCTGCACTCAATCTCGCGCTGAGCTCGCAGTCTGGAATTCTTTGAAAATATGTTTGGACTGTCAAGGCTCTAACGATCGTACTACCATCTCCCGCGGAACCAATACTCTAGTCATCAACGCTCTCATAGATGAACTAAAAGATTTGCAAGTTGACAGATGTCTGCATGACATACTAAACTGTTGCAACTCTATTTTGCTCGGTTCAGGAATGCAACAATATTTTCAAACAGAAATCAACCAACTCGGTCTATTATTGAAACACTATTTTCTTAAGCTAAAATCAGCCCTGGATAACAATACAATAAGCGTTAACTCCGCAGATACTTATGTCCTCAACGCCATAGAAAGCCTGGTCAAGATACACAAACAAGTTACAGATAAAGACAAACTTGCAGAAACGTTTTTAGATTATGTTTTGAGCCCGCTATGCGCATTCATAGACCCTAACTGCAAAGACAATACTAACAGGATAGGCGCTGCGGCACACAAATGTATGCAACAGATCTTATTTGGCAAGGGAAGGTACGCGGAGTACAAAGAATATTACAAGACAAAAGGCGGAAAGATTCTACCGGCCAAACTATTTGAAACCATATCTAAACGGGTGATCAGCATCCGCTCCGATCATTTCCCCAACATGATGAACTATGTGTTCCGAGCCGCAGCTGGATCCTACAAAGCCGATGGCCTACTGATAGACAACCTCTTCAGAGACTTTGTCAATTTTTCTGGAGATTATAAAATCACTGTTTTCAATAGTCTGATCCAGTATCTGGCTGATATTCCTCTTGCATATGCAAACGAAGTCGATGACATCAGTCTCACTCAGTTTCTGGCCAATTTAATTGATGAGACTTTGAAGAAGCAGAATTTTACGAACGAAGAATATTCCCTTCTTCGTAATATCACTACCTTGAATCCCCTAATCTCTGAAATGAAGTTCCAAATCATTTTCAAGAAAATATTATTGATGAAAAGAGAACCTGAGGCTGAAGAGGGGCCCTACATTCAACTGATGCTCTGCATTTTAGATGCTAGCTCGAGGCTGAGGAGAGAGCAGAAATTAGTCCCCTGGCTGTTACTAGCTCTCCACGAAGCCCTGAGAGAAACTAAAGACTGTAATTCATCAGCAGCTCAGATCTTACCGAATAAATTTACCTCAGAATTCAACCGCTTTGCCAGCCGTTTGAATAGCTCACAGATTGGACCCATACTGAGCTCTCTGACCTTCCATTTGAAGTCAAACTGTGTTGAAGAATATGAAACGAACTCTAAAAGTAAGATTTGGTTGGAAAAAAGTTGAGATGGGGAATCATTTAATAAATTGTTAACTTTTTCCAGACCACGTTACTCTCATGGCGGAATGCACCGTCTCTCTACTGGTCGATTTCCTCCGAGGAATTCAGATCTTACAACATACCGTCCCACCAACCACACAGCAAAAGTTTGCCCGAATAAGTCTGGGTCAGCTCAGAGATGTGCTCTCTTCTTTGGCAGGGAAAATTCTGAGCAATGAACACAACGAGAGAATGGTGGTCGTTTTATTTAGAGCTGTTTCGTCGTGGACAGAAGTACAGAGCTTGCTTAATCAGTACGTGCCTCAATCTGGGGCAAGGGATATAAGTTCACCAATTTCAGACCATGACTTGGAACAGCTCATCCAAAGAGTCAAAGATTCCGCAGATAAAGACAGTATAAACATCTTGGTAAATAATATTCCAAGTCAATGCATTGACTTTCATTCCTACGGGAGTTTGCAGTTTTTTCCATTGAAAAACTTTACGCTTTCAGAATTGCTACCTGTTAAATCGAATAAAGATCAATAACGTCTTGAGCAAGCCTCGGAGAAAACTCACCAGCTTTATTGGCAGGCTTGAAGATTCTTGGACGATTATTCTCAAGGATTATCCAGCTATGGTTTCGTCACTAGATTTCGAACAGCTATCAGAGTTGGCTTCTCTCGTTTTAGCAGACATTATTGCTCACGGATTTGAAAAGTGGCAAGAAACTTTACTAGAAGAAACTATCCAAGAGAATACAAAATTCATCACCGCAATACTCTGCCAGGCATTGATCAATATCGGTCTGCTAATCAAAGGCAGTGCTTCTGCAGCCATCACTGCTCGTATTAATCCTGTGAGTGTGACTGAACTTTTCATTTTTCACGCATATTATTCATCTGTTATTCATGGATTTAATCCTTCTCTCTTTCAGACCGAAATATTGGAGAACATAACTGAAGACGCTGCTGTCCCAGCACTTAGTCAGAAGAAGTTGATCCAAGACATTGCACAATGGCCCAATTTGAGCGAAGAGGATTCTGCCAGAATTCGAAAATTGCTCGAGACTTTGCTCGGCATTCCTTTGTGTTACCTCAACGTCCCTCTAAGGACAATGGCTTTTGTCATAATCTATGTGATAGTTAGAGAACTTGAGCAAGATGAAAGGATTAAAAACCTTTGCGAAAAGATATTATACGGTAAAATCGTTACAATATTGTCAAAGATTCTAATTGTTTTGTATAATTGAGGTGTCTAATTCGGGATTGTTTATTTTACAGATATTCTGGAACATGGCTCATTGAACGTGTTTGATTTTATTGAACCAAAGTCGTTAATGCCTCTCCTTCAAGAAAGTCCAGTACTTCGGAAAGTATTTACCATGTCTTTCCGTAACATGAAAGTTTCCACGGCTTTGAAGCATTTAGCCAGCCTTGATAGCTACTCGGTTAGGGGGGCCCCGACGGTTTTGTCTTGCATAGAAAACTTGAAATCGAAAACGAACACCGAGCAGAAAGTGGCTCTTGTTAAATTCGAAAAGAGACTGGCAAAAAAAATCCTTAGTGAGGAGGAAGAGAACTCTAAACGTGTTCAGAAGATCCAGGGCCTTAAGGTCGCTTTCAGAGTTGCAATCGGAAATAACAAAGTGAAAAACAAACTTGAAAATTCTATCCTATCGATGCTTAAGTCGATGTTTGTGGTACGCGTTTTTTTGTCTTTAGATAAATATCGGTAACTATTGCCAGACGCTTTGACTAACTACATATTATGATTGTTTGCTATCTATAGGATGAGGCAGACGATGAAAATAAGGAGAACTTGAACGACGAGAACGAGAAGTTGAATGAAAAATGCGAACTGATAGAAGAAGCCCTCGAATTAGCGGCAATGGCTTTACAGCATCGAATGCATGTAAACATGTCTGAAGCCTTGATCTTAGATATATGGGCGATGGTTTTAAACCACCCAGGAACCAAAATACTGAAGCCATTAATTGAAGCCACAGGATCAAAAGTGTTTAAGCCGATTTCGATAGAACTGCACAGGAAGACAGTGCGTTTGAATTTCATTAATCAAACAATGAGGCTCATATTCCAGCTAGGAAATTAAAATTCGATTTATTTCTTATCTTTCCAGGAAATAAAACTGCGAGAAGACGATGTCGACCAGCTGGACATTGTGCTTAGGATTTGGAACTGCATTTTTAAATCCGATATGGGTACAGCTAGAAACAAATCCCGCCTGAACGCTACTCGAAAACTTCTACATTCTCTCCTGATGGTAGATGTCAATGTAAGACACTGGCCTGATCTGATAAAACTGCTCCTAACATTCGTCGCGGCCAAACACATTCAGCCACCCGGGGAATACTTGGATATGATAATATTGACTGCGACTAAATCTCTGAGGGAAGGAAGCCTGCTAGTATATAACGAAGTATTGGTGCTGTGTCAGTCCCTCTTGAGATTCAGAATTGAAATGATGACTGACAGACTTCCCATGCTTCTGGAATTGTATAGACTAGCAATTTTCCAGATTGCGCAGAAGGCGAAAAACGATAATACAATGGACAAAGATCAGCTGGCTCTATTTGCTTCTAACATTGAAAAGTAGGTTGATTGAACCCAGTGTAAATACGTTTTTCGATCTGTAAACAGAAAATTAATCTCTTTTGTTTGGTATTTGTTTTTCAGAGTTACTTTGGCTTTGGTGAAAGAGAAAAGAAACGTTTGCAGAGTAAGCCCTTACGTGATTGACCATTTAATAACGGAGTTCGCGGAACACGACTTGCAGGGTGTACTCAAAGTAATATTTCCGCTTCGGATCTTGAGGATTTCCATCTCACCGTTTTATTGATACGTCTGTGATTAATCTATTCATTTTCGTCCACAGGAGTCCTTCACAAAGTGTCTCAACAGTTTTATGAGCATTTGCGATTCGTATGGCGTCTCTTTCCTCTCCAGAGCCCCTACTTCCAAACGTGAGATATTTAAGGCGTTGATCGAAGATTACAACAAGTTCCACAGGTTTACCGGCAAAATTTGAAAACTAGTACAACTGTCTATAGAGGTGTTTTATCTAAAGTAAAAAAAAAATAACTTTTTCTCATGTAGTGTAAAATAAAATAAAATAAAATAACCTTTATTTTTATTCCGTTCAGTATTATTCTCTCAGTCATTTAAATTTCTCTACATGAATTGTATCCTGAATCCTAGTATCACTCGAGAGTTTTGGACTACATTGGAAAGATTCTTCCGAGTCGCTATCACAGGGCAGCAGATCAGTCTCGAAAATTCATACGGAGTTGATCCCCTCGCTCAGTTCTGTAATGAAAAATAAAAGTTAATGAATTGCAAACCGTATTATGAATAGGTATGTAGGTGAATTAAGTTTTTGTCGATAGGAACCAGCGTGTTGAGCATAGAAGAAATATTGACGAGTTGTAACTGAAATTCTTTCCCCGTAATTATGGAAGGCTGAACGGATATATTTGAGTATGAATGATATGTAGGTGTTAATGAATCGAGTCTTTGAAGTTTCATATATTGAGTATAGTATGTTTTAATGATGTGATTCCATAATATGTAAATATGCACAAGTATAGTATAGTATATTGTTATTATAATAAAAGTAGTGTTACAGTGTGTGTGAGATACGATAGATAAATTTTATAGTAATCGTTTTTTTTTTTTTCATGTTTCTTTTCATAATTACTAACTTAAAATAAATTCTAAATAATATGCTAAATTACTAATAATCGCTAGCGACTCTATTGCAGTAGTCTAGCGTGTCTTTTACTATAGCGGCGCGCAGTCGGTTAATAATTTTCAAAATTCTATAATATTATATCAATTGATTTCCATATTATTTAATATTCAATCGCTCCTCCGTTTGTTCCTTTTCTTTATCTTTAGCCATCTTCCAATCATCGTTTTCATTCCTTTATTTTCATTATCATAATTATTTAGGACTGCGTAACTAATCTGATCCAGCTCCTCTTTTCTAACAATTAAGAGCTCTTGTCTTCTAATCTCTGTTCATCTTTTAATAAATAAAAAACGATTAGTTAATGCGAGCCAAACAAGCGACGAGCAAATACTTTATTCAAAACTTGGAATAGTATATGGAAAGTAAATAAAAAAAAAAAAAAAAAAATTGAGAAGAAAATATCCAATCTACCGTCGTACGATATAATCTTCACAGATATAACAGTATTTCCAAGTTTCTGATTCGAAATTAAGTCAAAGCGTTAGCTGAAGCTCAAATGAGGAGATAATAAAAGCAAGCGGATAATAGGCAAGGCAGACTGACGAGCACTAAATATTTCTTAATTAGATTTAACGAGTAACAGGGGGGCTGAGGGTGGCTTTGTGGGGCTAGAGGGAGAATAATATAATGTGTATATGTGTGGGGATTGCGAATGTGCCATTGTGTTCAGAGTGTGAGCGTCGTTTTGTGATTCTTGTGTAAACGATAATAATGTCGAATACGGGGGAGAGATAGAAGATACATGGTAGATAGAAAAGACATAAAAAACAGTTCAAGTACAGAAAAGGGAGAAAAGTAAACCGTAGGTGCTAGACGAATGAGTGAAAAAAAAATAATTAAAATTGCAAAGTATATAGTCTTTCAATACAGGATGGAGTATTGTTTGTCTCTTTTCTTCTTCATTTTTTCAACTCACCAAGGTTCTTTACTCGACTATTTATTTATTTCATTGAATTAATATTCTTTTTTTTTTATTATTATTTTTTTAGTGTGAATATGGTGGTACATTTTGGTAGTTGGGTGCGCAGGGCTGCTAGGCACAGATAATTGACTCGCAAATAACTCTTCAAACAACGATAGAGCATACGACACATAGTATGATATACATATTATTTGTTTTTTTTTCTTTTTTTCTCGCTTTTTTTTCTCTCATCTTTATAATAACGATATTAATCTGTTTGCGTATAGTGTGTGTGTGTGTGTGTGTGTGCGTATGTCTGTATATGTGAATTTGTGTCTGTGCGGTAATTTCTATATTTATCTAGTTATATCATTTAAATACAATTAATGTTTTTTTTTTCTTTATCCCCACTTATCCGCTGTGATCTCGCAGATTAATAATACAGACTGGCTAATACTAGGAATGAATGCGAATTACACTTTTTCTTCTTTTCTCTTCTTCCACTTCCATAGGCAGTTACCTTTTCTATATCTTTCTTTTCTCTCTTATACAGAGAGATTCGGAGTAAACTTGACATGCCTGCGGTAGGCACTTGGGATTTTTCCGAAACCGACAACGCTGTTGTGCGAACATATTTTCAGACGACATGACAGCCACAGACTGACAGCTGCCGCTAAGTCGTCTGTAGATATGGTCGTATCACAGCGTTGTCAGTTTCGGAAAAAAACGAATTGCCTACCGCAAGCGTGTCAAGTTTACTCAGAATCTCTCTGTATATAATAATATAAATTCTTATACGTTATGACGATTGAATTGGAAAAGAGAAGAACAAAGAATATAGAAGAAAGAAGAAAGAAGAGAGAAAGAAACAATAAAAACGTTAATATAAATAAATAAACAAGAAATCATCGTTATTCAATGTTATCAGTATTACAGCGTATTGTCGTACAAGAAATAGAGAGCCTTGCGACCTACTACTAGGTCGTCGAGTATACATAAATAAGTTTTCAAAACCAGCTACAATCAGCTAATTAATAAAACTTCGATACTAGTTAGTATAAATACAATGGCTGATTTTCATATTAGATATTATTCAACTAATCCCTATGCCTATACACACTGCCGTTAACATAATCGTCGACAGAGGTTTTTCAGTCTGGGCGATACGTGGTTTTGTTACCGAAATCTCTACAGCATTGCCGTTCGGTTATTATTCTCCAAAAACACAGCACTAGGGTCTAAGTTTTCAAAATGGGTGTCTTTGTTTTTCTTCTTCTTTTCTTCCAAGTGTGTATCTTGTGTGTGTATAATAATATAGTATGTAACGTATACAATCAACAAATCTTATTACATCTAAGTTGTCTTTTGACGCAGCGATGGGAAGACGGAGCATAGAGACCCTTATCATTATTTACTTTTTTATTTTTTTTTTCCCCTCTCATTTTCTCATTTTCTTATTTCCTCGTTTCTTTTAGACCAGATTACAAACTGGACAAGGGGACAACTGGAGGGGCAGTACTACCTATTATATGCGTTAATGACTCTAATAGATATTTTTTTTCACTATCTTTTTCTCGGAAAAATGAAAATAGACCAAGTTATACCTAGGATATAGGGAACGCTATAAACATTGATATGACAAGTCATGGTGCGCGGAAATACCTACGACCTGATATGTTATGGAGCAGACAGGTATCTCACCGGTAATACTTGGGATTGCTAAAGGCTGCTGCGTCTTGGCTTGTTTTCTTAATTATCATTTTCTATCTTTATATCGCCCTTTTATAATGATAATGATAATTCATCAAATAGAGTTCGACCTTATTGAAGCTAAAAACACTTATACATTTCTTTTTCCTTTCCCTCCATTCTACACAGTAGGTATATAAAATTCAAATCTAAGCACTTCATCTAAAATCATTAAGCGAGAGATATACACATTGAAAATGATATATTTAATTGAAATTAATTATATATTGCTGTTAGTTAACAGCAGCTGCTTATTGTTTGCCACTTTTATTATTGCTTAAGACGGGATAAGTGAGTAGTATAAGAGGTAGGTAAAGTAATCCTTACCTCCTCTATCCCAATGATTTAAAACGATTATAACAAAAACAATAAAATAGATTTCTAAATAGATTACGACTATCAATGAATCGTAATGTTATTTATAAAACGAACCAAAACGCATCGGCCGTAACATTTTCTATACAATACTTATGTTAACTAATAATAATGATAATGATGATAATAATAATAATAATAATAATAATAATAATATTGTTAACGATATGTAACTACGGACTATCGCCTACCCCTAACTAACTAGAAATATTATTAACTTAATTCCTTAAACGCAATATGTAATTCCATTGGATATTTTTTTTTTGTGTACCTATATACTCCAATTTTTAGAAAATTGGAATTATAAATAATAATATTAATGATAATAATAATAATTACATTATTAATTAATAAATTGTATTCTCATGCGTTTGCAAATATATACATATAGATGGGATATGTATTGGTAGGATTTAAACAAATTGTTTGTTTTTATAATTACTTATCGACACAGATTATTAGGTTTTATATCTTACAACCTCGAGCTTGTTGTACACGTGTTTATTTTTACTTTTACTTTTATTATTAGTTTTAATTTTTTTTCTTTATGCAATGTTTAACTCTCTCGCCTCTCGCCATATATTCTATCTGGAATATACCTGTATAAAATACAACAATATCGGTATCGTACGTAGTAATTAACATGTAAATCCTTCATGAATCAAATAACAGGATAGATAGTTAGATAGACGTAATTAACAATACACAAAATAATTGAATAATTCATTAATTCGATTTTTCGACTCTTTCGTTTTCATTCGATCAGGTAAATAATATCAATTAGCAGTTCATCGTTAGTTTTTCTTCTTCTTTCTATAATTTTAATCAATACTAATCTCAACGTACCAAAGTGAATCGATTTACACGATACAACACGTGCGCAATAATAATGGTACGTACAAATACTTGATTTTTTTTGCTTCCTTTTTTTTCTTTGGACACTTCCAGTTAGAAATATAGCCCAAGGATCTAGTGAGTATGCATCTGTGTCTGTGTGCATTGTGTGTGTTCGTTGTTAACATGTAATAGAAATTGATTCGCTTTACCAAACGACAATAATTAATTCATTTTAAAGGTAAATTTTATATCATCAGAAAATAAGCATCAGTTGTCTGCTGGCATACGGGAAAAGTGTAGGTGGTGTACGCGTGTGTGTTTTTATAGTTACGATTTCTTTTTTTTTTTTCCTTTCTTTCTTTCTTTTCTCTCATCTTCCTCTTTTTCTCTCCCTCTGTGAGAGAATCTTGCTTGCCGAATACCTAACATATTACATCACATTGAAATTAGGCTTCGAATACATAATATGATATTTATAATATCCTTTAGAGGAATATGATAACGTCGACTATTTGTGAAAGGGGTAAAAAAAAGAAAAAGAAAAATTAACATAAAAAACAGAAAAAGTCAATGAAGCAAATAGATCTTGCGTTGCTGATGAAAGGAATTTTTTTTTTTTTCCTTAAATAATTCAGCTATCCACGGCGTTATCATATACCTTGATTGATTTGTTTGAAGCCTAGTCTTGTTCTGCGTTGCATAGATATATTATATATGTATATCTAAAAAGAATTTCTTTTTTTTTTTTCTTTTTTCATTATGATATGCTTACGCGACTCTAATTGCTTAAAGACTATCCCTACTACATATGTATGTATATGTCTCTTAAAAACCTGATAATCACTAAGTGAAAATTCAAAATAATAACGTACGACTATTCAACGACAATAAATGACATGTTACGTCTTCTTCTAAATAATAATAATTATTATTATAATAACTATACTAATAATAGTAATGATAATGATAATAATAATGATAATAATAATCACGTGTGAATGTCACGTAAAATTAATTACTACAATAATAACTTTGCAGCATTATTATTGTTGATTAATTAAAAAATAAAGAATAAACCGAGCTCCCGGAGGAAGTCGCAAATATTCGGAAAAAAAAGAAAAGAAAAGATTTTAGACCGGGAAATATGCGAAATACATTTTATGTAATGTATGTTTAGTAAAGAAGAGGAAACAATTTGAATATAATATCATGTGCCGAAAGAGAGAGAGAGAGTGTGAGAGATCTTAAATCGTTAGGCTACTGTCTCAAGGCTATTTCTTATCGCCCCTATTATTTTTATCTTTAAAATAGAAGAGAAAAAACAGAAAAATGAGAATAAAAATAAGAATAAAAATAATGAACAAACAAATAAAAAATAAGAAAAGAGAAGAATAGTAAGTCTCTTATAGAATTCACCTATACAATTAATAATATGAATGTATAATTTACACATGTGTCACATAGGTAGTTTTGCTTTCAGCAATAATTAGGGATCCTTTGCTTAGTTGAGTCGGATCTTAAACGATGTACAACTTACTCTCTAGTTGTATTGTAACAAATATTGCCTCGAATATAAACTTCTGTTTTATTTTTTAATTTTTTTTTCATTTTCCTATTTTCTTAGTTTCCGTTTTTTTTTTTTTTTCTCTCTTTTCTTCCTCTTCGTTTTACTTAATTAAGTTATAATTCATTTGTTAGAATGCAAATTGATCGCTATCAATGGACAAATTTTCGCGGATCATACTATTATATCCAGCGTTATTTATTTATTTATTTATTTTTCTTTAATTAAAAAGGGGGAGGATTGCGGTCTACCCCCTTTCGTCTTACTTTACGTATGGCCGAGTCAAGTCTTTATTAGTATATCAGTAGTCATTTGGTTCGACTTGAAAAAAAAAACTTCAGAATGCTTTTAATTAAGTTTTCTTTTTTCATATATTCTAGAGAGAATTGTCTTATTTTTTTTTATCATTACTTTTTTTTTCTTTCCCTTCTTGTCTTCTTCTAAAACTTTTTTTTTTTTGCAGTTTTCTATAAAAACGTCCCGGCCAGTCTGACAAAATATTACCGTCCGGGACAACACTAGTGTTATGTATTGTGTCGTTCACCTCCTATTTTTTCTTTTACTTTTTTTTTTTCTTCACATAAGTATGTAGATAAAAGAAAAAAAAAAACAAACAAATCTTTAAGGGAAGAAAAAAAAATAAAAAAAAACAAGGAAAGAAACTCTTAACTCACACGCGCATGTAAATTGTATATTTAAAATATCATATGAAATTGAATTGGGTACTATTCGTACTCGAAAACTCCGATTGAGGAGATCTATCTCGTCGTTTACACTCACTTGTTTTTTTTCTTTTTCCTTCTTTTTCTTTTTCTGGTTATTAGAATTGTGTAGAACAATTTTTTTTTGCTTATTTATTTCTTTTCTGTTTCCTTCCGTCGTCGCAGCCTGAACACTACAGCTTATAGGATATTTGAGTTCAGGAATATTCGAGATTCTGGTACTGGTCAATCTGACATTCTTATAAACAGCAGTCTTTTTTTTTTTTTTTTTTCTTTATCAAAGAAGAGAATATATATATGTATATATATCCTAACTCCCATAGAGCAAATTAAATACCTCCGATCGACGGATATAGTTTTAATATTGTTTCTTTTTCTTATTATTTTTATTTTTTTTTTTGTTTTTTTTTTCAGGTCCCACAAATTTAACACAAAACACAATCCGTGACAATACAATCAATTCCTCAATCCCACTGCTATGTATAAGATACGTTTTACTCAACAATAGTTAAACGTGGTAGGCGTCCCCTCTTTTTTTATCTAAAAGACAAAAAAAAATGTTCATATCTTCAATATGATATGTGGCTAAATTAATTTTATTTTTACTCTACACCTTGCCCTGTGCCCCCTCTTCAAAGATACAGCAAGTATATTTCTTTCTACCTATCACCTAAATATAAGATATGTTTCACAATGATCTGAATAAATTCTACACATATCAATATCAAGCTTATTTCCCATTTCGCATTTCATTTCTTTTCTTTTCTTTTCTTTTCCTTTCCCACGTTTAACAATCGATTAATAATTCGCTCTTCAATATGGCCAAAATGTAGGAAGGGGTGGAGGAGGCGGCGGCACTGCAGGGTACAGGGCTGGCGCAGCGATTAATAGGCATGCCGGAGTCAGAGGAGGAGGTACAGGGGAGATAGCGATAGTTGCGGGATGTATAGCCGCCGGTATTGTTCCGGCGCATATAGGGTGCAGGGCGATAGAGGGGCGCTGGCGCTGGCGCTGACGCTGGCCCTGGTTTTCTCCGTTCTATTCAGAGTCTTGCTGCATTTTGATGTGACCATTTCCAGATGAGTTTGGAGCAGGGCCGCCGCTGCTGGTGGGTGGAAAGTTTGTCGGTATTGTGCGCGAGGATGAAAAGCAGAGCTTCATTATATACGGGAACTTTCCATCTGCGAAAGGAGAAATACTAAATCAGTCGATTCACTCCTTTAGATTTTCCGGACTCGAATCTAAACTTACTGCTGTTTTCCAGCGCTGTGTGATTGCACTCCATTATAGCAGCGACCGCTACACCTACGCTGCTAAATTCTATCAGACCGGAGGAAGAGCGTTCTGATTTTAGGGGGAAAAGCTTGACAGTAGTCGGCGTCTCAATTCCTCTCTCCATAAATACGCGATTAACTGTTTCCTCTGTGAGATCTGGAGGCGTGTTGAAGAAGTGGACTATTTTAGACGGTGGTTGTATTCTGTTCTTGTTTGCCATAGCTGGGTTCAAAAATCTATCAAAGAAATAACGAACAGCATTCAAACTCTGAGCTTATAAAATAGTTTAATCATGTAAGGAACGGTGACGAGGCGATACCTGTTGTTCTTGCTCCCTGTGAAGTCCTTGAAGCTTGCAGTTTTGTCTGGGAGACTGTAGGGGTTTGTGACGTCTGATAAGAACGCTTGTTTAGAAAATCCAAGTTGCAGTTTACCCTCAGCTCCGATTGTTACGTTGTTTAAATTCTGCAGGCATCTTTCGACGGCTATGCTATCGCCCATCTGTATCATGGCGCAGCCTTCTTTAGTCTTTAAAAATTTCACCTGAAATGAACGAATTCTGTGAGTAGTAGGAAAATGGCTTTTATCATCATTCTACGTCATTTATAACTGCGCAAATATTTACCTTGGTAACGTTTCCGTAAAGGCAGAACAAGTTGAAAAGCTTATCCGTGTTAACTTTGTCCGGCTGGAGTCCGTAGACCATCATGACAGAGCCTTGAGTAGTGGACGGAGGAGTCTGTCCTAAAGTCGGTACGTATCCTGGGCGAGGAGGTGTTGGATGGAGGGGTTCTCGCCCGCCGAATTCATTCTTGAGCCCGTATCTTTCGACGTAAGGTTCTGGGTAAGTGGCTGGCCCGTTAAAACCCTCTTCATAACGGTCGTGGGTTGCACCAGGGGGAAATGCGACCTGTGGCGTTGAGCCTAGAACAAAACAGGGTCTTGGAATTGGTCAGACTGATTAATTTTATTTACAGTATGATCCTCTCTACCTGTGGTGAGCAAATAACGATTAGAAAGACCATTGTTAATAATAACGCATAAGCTCATTCACTCAAAACGGATTTTGGGTAAGCTGAGAAAAGCCCCGAATTTTATAACAGCCACAGTGGGATTCATGCAAATCAGGGATATCAAGGAGTTTATCGCCAGTTCTTCAACAATTATTTGATAAAGGGTTGGGGGGCTGTGGGGGGGGGGGGGGGGGGGGGGAGTACTGAAATAAAGACTAAACCTAGCGAGGATATGTTTACTCTGAGCATAATAGTAATCCAATACTGAGGTTTGTTGTTGATGATTTTTTTTTTTTCTGTTTTTGTTCTTATGGCACAGCTAAACTAAAATTTTGGAGAAAAATTCTAGAACTCACCATATGGCTGTGGAGCTGCACCATACCTGGGCTCTGCCAGTAGAGGCGCAGGCCTTCCATTACCCGCCGTGTCGTTTTTGTGGGCACTGGTGCCTGCAACAGACAGAATTTATGCATTGCAATCAATTGTATTCGTTTTTTTTTCTTTACTTTTTTTTTTATATCATTTATGCTGCATAAATAATGCTTGTTTGAGGCAACTCTATATACTATATATCGATGCTTTCCTTTTTCTCAATTATTATTCTCAAATAAATAAATAAATGAATAAATAAATATTTCAATCTTTTCTCGATCGGAGAAAAAATGAATTATTTATTCCCTCATTTTTCCTATAGGATGAACTAAGAGTGGATCCAAGAATTTATTGTATTCAATTTGTCCAAGCTTGGAAATATGGCTTATCTCTCGCACAGTGAGACTATCTACAAGACCATAAATCGAATGATAAACTGATTAGAAAAATTATATTTTCCTCTTCTAATCCCGTCTCACATCTTTTTGAACGAATGAATTTTTTTTTTTTCTTCTTTATATTTATACGGGGTCAAGATGCAGTGCTTTTACATTTAATTTATAGGAGGATGCATGCACCAAAGGGGTCTGTGTGTATGTGTGCGTGTTCAGCTACCAAATCAAGAGTTCTTCAAATTGGCGATTGGTTTTTCCATTCGAATAAAATTTGAATTAATTATAAACAACAACTAAGCAGGTCCCTCTCGTGAAATTACATGGATAAAGATGATTCTAGAATCTAGACAATTGTCTAGTAATTACTGGTACGTGTCATTAAACGAAGTATTGTATATAAATAAACGTTTCAGCTATTTATAGTGCAACTGATTATTCTAAACTTACGGATAGAACTCTATAAAATAATAATAATAATCGACGACAAAAGAGGTTTCGATATTTTATTCTTATAATTAATGGTAATTTACTAAATCCCGACACATATCCTCGCCGCGTTTATAATATTCCAAAATGGGATAAGATGTAGAAATGGAAAATCGCATGTAACGTATAATGAATGAGATAATACTGTTGTTAGTTTCTCGCAAATCTCTCAATCTCTCTCTCTCTTTCTTACTTTCTTGCTTTCTCTCTCTCTCTCTCTCTCTCTCTCTGGGTATACATATACGTGCATAAAATCAAACCATTGTATTAATGTAATTAATTACATCCACGCAACCCGCAACTAACAATACAGTGCTTAGGAGGATATAAACACCACAAACACAAACAGATGATACAATAGCTAATTGCAGTGCATTCATGCGATAGCTGTATAAATGCCTAATAAGTGTATAAATAAATCGCCATAAGTAAATCGAAAAGTTGAAAAGAAATTGTAAAAAAATAAAATAAAAATTATAACATCGATTCCGCATCATCTAATTCATCGTAAGCTCGTCTTTCCCTACATTCGCTATATTTTTGTCGTCAATTTCGGCAGTATAGGTAAAATCGAACGAAGGGAGAAGGAGGAGGAGGAGGAGGAGGAGGTGGCGGGGGCGAATGCCCGATGGCGTAGACGGCGAGAGTATATACGAAGCCACCCCGCGCTGTATCGACCCTCAACGGTGCCACGCAGACTGCTACCGCGCACCACACGACGAAGCGTTAGAGAGAGCGTAGAGCGCGTCCTGGTTCCCATCCGCGCGTCTGTATATCCGAATAGGGAATCGTGTTACACCTATACTACATAGGTATACGTAGAATGTTATAGATCGTTGATTCCCGGTGTTTCTCTCTCACAGATTCGCGGAGTTTTTAACCCGCAGCACCACTCATACTTTTTTACGCGTATAAGATAAGGGATAAGGAGTAGGAATAACGAACTTAGGGGGGATGAATCGTTGATTATAATTATACATATGTATATACATAATATCTTGTCCGTTTCCTTTTATTTTTTATTTCTTTCTCTCTTTATCTCGTTCTTTCTTTTTTTTCTCCCCCTTTTCCGTATTCAAATTAAACTCGACGACGAATGTAGTGTACATATAAGTGCGTTATAAGCGACTTACCATTTAGTAGCGAGGGGGTAGGTAGGTGGTTACGTTTTGAATAACAAGGAAGTCTCGCGTCCGCTTCCGTGACCGTCTTTGGCTCTCGTTTCTCTGCCTCCTTCTAAGTGTCTCCGCGGTCTTCGTCTCTGCCTTAGCATCTCCGCATCTCCGCATCTCTGCTTCCGCCTCCGCCTCCGTCTCCGCTTCCGTATGCGATAAATCCCCCGAGAGCCGTAGATCTGCCTAATCCTCTCACTCACCATCCCTGAACATGTCGACTTCAGCGTCGGACGAAATCCGCGTCTGAACAACGAGTAAAGCTGCATCTGCACACAGACAAACATTCCAACATGACATCATCTATTTTGTTTTTGGTTTTTGGTTTTTTTTTTGTTTTGTTAATTTTTTTTTTTTGTTTTTTTTTTTCTCCTCTTCCGAATATCTATATCTTAGCTTTCCTTTCATTTCCTCTCTTTATTTATTTCATTTCTGTTTTTGTTTGTTTGTTTTTCCGGTCTGCATATGTATCGATCGATCATATAGTATTCGTATATATATATATAGATGTGTATATATATATATAAATATATATATATACTATAGATAGAGTGTTTCTTCATTTCTGTCTGTCTCTCTCCCTCTCTCTCTCCCTCTCTCTCTCTCTCTCTCTCTCTCAACTGTTATCACCAGGAGTTAGTCAACCGCTATTTATTAATTAATTTAATTATTTACTTCTTTGTTTATTTATTAATTTATTTACTCATTCATTTTTTTCGTTTTTCTCATTGTGTAGTAAGCAAAATATTGACTAGCCCGCGTGTGAGTAATTTCATTATTTTCACTATCTCTTACTCTCTTTTCGCGGGTGAGAAACAAACATATACATATATATATATATATACATATACATACGCATATAGATATGTACAGAGAGATGTATGCATAGTATATACATATACAAATACATATATACATGAGATTTTATAGAATTTTCAAAATCGATATTGTCCATTATTATTATCCATTATTATTATTATTATTATTATCAATATTATTACGATACGGTAGAAGTGGTTGATACTGAATGTTTGTCTGTGAGTGCTCTGGTAGCCCTTGCAACGGGATAATAGGCAGTGATATACGTATTTTGATATATATATATATTTTTTTTTCTTAAATCGACTTTTGACCATATTCATCATGGCCGATGGTTGCAGGTGCATGGAGGGTGGTGGTTCGGCAGATCTACGGCGTATGTGTGACGTTGTGACGTAGGATAGGTATATATATATATCCTCTAGTATATAGGTAGGTATGTCGTATTATAATGTAGAGTATTTATCGATCGATCGATTCCCATAATCGATCCGCTGCCTAGTTATTCCATCGAATCATTCTCATAGAATTTTATGCGAACTTTATTTTACCATTCTAGATCGACCCCCCTATCTCTCTCTCTCTCTCTCTAAATTTTTCCTTGATTTAAATACAAGATATAGAAAATATCTATTATTATTATTATCATTATCATTATCATTATTTTTATTATTATTGCTATCGTTATTATTATTATTGTCATTATTATTATCACGAAACTGATGCTACGCGAATATTATTAGAAAGTATCATTTAATTTGGATAACGTATAGTAAATGATACCGATATACATAATGAATCCAAGTGATTAAGATTAAACACGTGTAATGAAAAACTTTAACACTACACAGACCCGGCTACGATTGTATACGATAGAGAGCGGCTAGAGAAGCGGTGCGATCGTATAGTATAGGTGGGTATAATATTGTAATGTGTTTTCTAAAAACCGATTGCCATATTTCCATATACGAAATAAATTGGTTAGGAATAACTAGGGCTTGGTACATACATATGTTATCATATATATGTATTATATTAATTGTTGAAGAGTATAAATCATCGTTCAATTGATAGGGATTATTGTTTTTTTTTTGTTTGTTTGTTTGTTTGTTTGTTAGTTTTCTTTTCCTTTCTCTCTTTGTTACATCTTGCATCTCTGCGCAGCTGATGAGTTGTTTGTTTATAAATGTAATACACGTATCTATATAATTATACATACATATATTATGGTTTTTTTTCCTGTCTTTCGTCATTAGATTAAAATCTTCTCATATGTTGTGTTCAATGTTCAATGTTTCATGTATAGCTATAGGTATAGGTATATATCGCGCTCGTTGTCAGAGAGCCGATCGATATTCAGAGTGTATGCCTTTTTTTTTTTTTGAATTTTTTTTATTTATTTTCTATATATATATTTGTTGTTTCTGTTGTTGTTGTTGTTGTTGTTGTTTTTGTTCCTGTTCGCTGGCTCTGTATACCTATACGAATTGATACGTCATATTGTGGTTCGTGAAATATCTTCCTCGGAATGTCAGTATTATATATTAGTCCCAGTGTATGATCGTCGATATAGTATTTTATCCTTGATTAGGTATTAATGCTTTGCATTTTTTTTTGCTTTTGGTGTTTTTTTTTCCTATCTTTACGGGGTGTCATCTATGGTATATACATGTATATATGTATATTTATATAAATGCGTATATATGTATATGTACATACATATAAATATACATATATATATAAATATAAATATATATATATGTATGTATATCTTGTAGTTTTTTCGTGCTTTGAGAGTTGTGCGGGCGGTTGGTTGGTTGGTTGATTGGTTGATTGGTTGGTTGTGATTTCGGAGACAGAGTTCGATCGGTCACGGAGCTAGTACGCTTATAGGTTGGTAGGATACTCATACATATATATGTGTGTGTATATATCATATATATATATATATATTATATATGTGTATGCCTACATACTCATACACTTTCGGCATGTTGCTAATTATAAGCCACACGCACACAGTACAGACACATAGAGACAGACGGACAGACGGACAGACAGCCAGTCACAGGCACACGTGGTTGCAGCCGTTTTACAATTTAGAGCATATACATATGTATATTGTATATATGTATATGTATATACAATATAAGCACATGTATATTGACATTCAGCAGCTATAGAGCGGAAGGGTGAGAATACAGGTGGGATGATATCCATAAAAGAGAAATGTGTACGTATGTATGTATAATGTATATGCGCGTATACTTGGCGTGTTTTTGAAGAATAGAGACGGAAGACTGTGGGGCAAACTTCATTCCGGTCAGAGTCAAACACGTTTTCGGTGTACGTATGTACATATGCATATGTGTATGTAGTACGTTTAACGCGTATACTACCGATATATGTGTGTGTGTATATATATGGCGTATAAGTAAACGGTTAACGATTTGTGTTATAGGGTCGTGAGTATATACCTACGTATATTGTGAACGCGATAAAGGGGTATATGCACACTGCACCTATGCTATGGAATTGGTAGCCTTGGTATGTAGGTAGGTAGGTAGGTAGGTGGATAGGCGTATATAGAGGTGTAGATACACGTGTATGTACGACCAATATAATTCTATATAATTAAACCGCGGCCTGGTTCTATACTGCGGATATATAGAAAGAGATTTGATAGATAGAAATCATAAGTAAAAGAGAGAACATTCGTATACATATGTGTATATACATATATATAGGCGATAAATTTCTGGATATATAGAGTTCGATTTTACGGTCAATTTACGCGACGACAGCCAACGAGTCTATCTATTCCCCGATGATGCTACCTATGCTATATCAATATAAGATCGCGTACGCAACTATTCCGGGTATAAAAAAAAAGATAAAAAGAATTTCAGATTTACACGATTTCGAAAACTCTCGTACACAATGAGTTGAGAGAAAGTTCGATCGATAAAACCCATTTATCGTCAATTTTTCGATTATCTTCATTCCGCACTTTTTTTCTTCACCTACTATACAGGTTAACGGATATATAGTTGGATATTTTCAATTGCGTTAGTGCGGAAATAATTAAAATAAGCAAATAAGCAAAAGGAAATGAATTTATATCGCTGCCAAGGACCAAGAATTGAGACGATCTCCACATTCGCGTCGTGTCTCGCCTTGTCTCTATAGGTATGCTATGCTATACCCGCGTTATGCAACTCGCGCGCTTCTGTCAGTCAGCTTAAAACAGCGTCCTCTCTCTCTCCTTCTCTGTGCCTGTCCCACCGCACCGCATTACATACATACATACGTACGTACATGCGTACATAAGGTGGGCTAAATTGTTCGCATACCTCAACTGATTGCCAAGGGAGGGTATTAAGAGATAGAAAAAAAAAAAGAAAAAGAAAGAAAGAGAAAAAAGTATCAGAACTACTTATGCAAACACATAATACAATGTACTGGATGTACTATGTATGTATACGTATATATCTCGAGACTGCAGCTGTTATGCAAATAATTATACGCGAGAAACCGTTACATGTTTTACTATATATATATATGTATACATAATGTGCTGGGTAAATAAATTTTATTATATCAGCGATTGGATAGAATTGGTGTTGAGAATAGAAATAATACGAACAAATGATTATTTAATTCATTCTGTAATACGGTTTTCAAAAATGTGACAATAATAATGATAATGGCAAACGATTTATACGAGAATTTGCAACCCCTCTGTGAAATTGGAAGATTCCCAACGTGATTCACACTCCGTCTCACTCATTCTCGTCGTGGGCGTAGCTCCCGAGACCAATTAGCTGAAACCGGAGGTTACTATATCTATACGCATGCGAGTTTTGAGTGACAAGACGTCAGTCGGCTGTACAGATAATTGGAACGCATACCTAGTTCAGTTAACGCGCGCGCGCGGGTGATTACGCCATTATTTTATACATATATGTATATATATATATATATATATATATATATATATATATTTACACATACGAAAGGAATTGTGTTGCATAAAACAATATACGTTTACATATGCTCTTACATATACGACCCTTTTTTCATTTATGATTAACGCAAAATAATTACTCGCTCTATACGAAGATATACGTACATATATTGTGTGTGTGTATGTATATTAGGGTGCTTTTTTTTGGGACAATTTCTTTTTTTTTCCGCTCACCGGCGTGAGTTACAGTTCAGTCGCGATTGGCACTTTTGCAGAGCGTTCAATGCTGAGTAATTTGCAAGTTTGGGCGATATAATAGCATAAAATGCCACCGAGTTATAGAATTTTGAAAAAAAATAATTTCAATTTCCATGTATAATTTAAATGAGAAATCATTTCACTTTCTGGGAGAGTACTTAATATTAATATTAAGGGCTTATATTTTGAGGGAATTCCTTTTTTAGCATTTCCAACAAAATTTCAGGCCGGGAGCGACAAAAAAAAATAGTCCCAAAAAAAAGCACCCTAGTGTATATATAAAAATTAAGCAGTACGAGTGAATGAGGGATAAAAAGAAAGAGCTGGCAACGACACGTACATAGATATATACGTACACATATGTTTACGGGTGTATACGTGTGTGTGTGTGTGTGTGTGCAGAGAGAGACGGGTTGAGGGTGACGGACAGAAGGTATATACAAAGAGACAACAGCGTTGATTGATTTTGAAAAAAATTAAATAAAATAAATAACTTTGATAAAGCTCACCTAATGTCGGCGTTGTGTAGTCCCAACTCTCAGCGTCGTTCTTGTAGACGTTTAGTTTCGTTGGCTGTAAATGATAGAAAAGAAATTCAATGTTTCATATCGCATCTATAATATACGTGTATATATTTTAATACGAAAAATACACATTCCATGGATTCGAAAGTAACAAAAAAAAAGTAATAGAAATTACTTGCGAAGATGTAACATCCAAAAGTTTAGCGAGTTCTCGAGCTCCGCGAAGGTATACGTAAGTATTTGATATGGAAATATACGCGCACGGTATATATACATATATATACCTACTACACGGCTCTAAAGTTATAAATCGTTATTTGAAAAGTAAGGAAGGAAGGAAGGAGGGAAGGAAGGAATAGGCTAGTCCTCCTCGATATCCGGGGTTATATCGCAAAGATTTTTCTCCATAGTTTCAAAGTGGTAATATATATACGTCGGCGTAATAAAAGTAGCGCAATAAGATAGAGAAAGATAGAAAGGCTGAAGCATTATACTTGTCTATATATATATATATAGATATATATTGTATAAAGTTATCGGAACTCTATCGGAAACACCGGTTATATAGGTATACGCGATGCGTGGTAAGCAATCCCGTGCTGCTTCCATAGCTGTAACGGAGGTATAGGTGTATAAGGTATAGGAAAAGAAGACCTTCATCGAACTACACTTAATCTTCGTAAGCCTGTGATGTCCGCACCACATACTTACTATTCCATTCGCCCTCGTCATTACGGTGCAGCAGCAGCGAGCAAGGCAACATAAGGGACGTACGTGATTCATTATCTTTTTTTTTCACCCTTTCCTGGAGGTTCGATGTCGAGTTCTGTCGCATCAAGGAAGAAAGAAAGAAGGAAAGGAAGAAAAAGAAGAGGCAGTTCATCGAAACCTCGTCTGCTCGTCGTCGTGAAATGAACCGAATACAGAGACACGATATTTGAGAAAAACGTAAATTCCGTTTTTAGCAAAACGCGTCGGATCCTGGCATAGGTGTGCGCAATACCCGCGACTACCGCCTAGCTAATGCCACTGCAACGCCGTTAGACATCGTCGAGTGTTGAGAAGTAGTGTGATATATTTACGAGGCAATAAACGCTCCTAACGATCCATGACCTACCTTTTATTACTGTATATGCATATGTATCTCGCACGCGCTCGCGGACGTCTTCTTGGCCGTCCTTATCATCGCCTACATCCGTCTTAATTTATTTATTCATAGACTAATTCATCTAACGTTCTTTCAAATTCGATCAAGTTCACATAATTCGTTGATTAAACAATCGGATTGTCGTACGATTGTTTGAATTTCGCCGAAAACGCGTACACACGTTCGTCTGGTATATTTGTAGGAATGATGAAGATCCCGAACGGATATCGCGGAATGAATAAGCGGCTCTAGCACAGTTCAGAACGACTGTATAATATCATTTTGCGTTTAGCTAATTTTTACTGGCATAAATTTCTATCCTCTCTCTCTCTCTCTCTTTCGCGGTTACGGATTTCGCAGCGCACTTTGATATACTGGGAATGTGTATAAGACTCTCCGAACAGCGACTATGAAAGACGATAACGATTCTTGGCTTATGCTCGCCCTGGACACTTATGACAGCAACGAAGAAGAAAAAAAAGATAAAAAATAAATGAAAAAAGGGGAGAGAGACGGAGACGACAGAACGCCGGAATACCAAACGATCAAAGGATATAATAATTCGACACGCGGGTGATCAAAATCCACTACATAGAGAAATCCAGAGCGGTTTTACGCACGGCGGAAGTCGTATATTACCTACACGTACGCACTGCGGGTCTGACCGTAAATTTCCGATAACGGACAATAAGTGAGCGTGAAATATACAGAGATTGAAATAAAATAGAATCACAAGATTCGGGAGATGTGTATGGAAGGCGATCCGACTGTCTGTCTGCAGTCTGTTCGCCCGTCAGTTGCCTCGTCTGTTAGCGTCACGTCACTGAAATAGGTGGCTACCTACCTCCACATAGGTACACCTACGGTTATATCCGTCACCTACGACAGAAAGGTGTGTACGTGTGTGCGTAGGTACATGCTTCGTAGTTTATGGTATATATATATATATATATATATATATATATATATATATATATATGCCTAGGAGAGGCCGACTAGAAGTTGAAGTGAAGCGAAATGAACGGGTGGTTAGTACGACGGCATTCAGCGAGTTTGAGGGAGCGAGAGAGACGGGGAATTCGAGAGGGACTATAAATATCGAATCCATCTCGAGTTCGGACTTTGCGGAGCGAACTAGGACCGGCATATGCTCACTACCGTGATCCGAAATCCGAATGCGAGATATAAGTCACACGTTGGGTGATCCAAAAAGAAACTTTGTTTTTTTTTCTCGCAAACAGACTCGAAAGTTCCCTTTGGGTATAAAAATGAGCCTGTCAAAAGCGGAGCTCTTAATTTTAATATCAAGATGCTCCTCATCGCACTTTTCTATTTCCCATTTAAATAACACGAGAAAATTTGTCTCTGCTTCTTCTGATTTTTATAACTAGCTAACGATGCGTCGTACGGAAAATCTACAAACATATTTTTGCAGGGAATTGAATGCTCTACAAGAAAGGTCTCCTACACTTTTTTGATAAACTTAGCCATTCAAATGATATTCGAGTTCAAAGAACCACTTTTCTGACAAAAAACGTGTTTCTAAAATAAGTTTATCAAAAAAGTGCAAGAGGCCTTTTTTGCAGAGCATTCAATTCTCTGCAAAAATATGTTCGTAGATTTTCCGTACGACGCGTCGTTAGCTAGTTATAAAAATCAGAAGAAGCAGAAACAAATTTTCCCACGTTATTTAAATGGGAAATAGAAATTCGCGATACGCCACCTCTTAATATTAATATTGAGAGCTCAAATTTTAACAGGCGTATCTTTATAACTAAATGAAACTTTTGAACCCGTTTGGAAGCAAAAAAAAAAAAATTTTTTTTTTGAATCACCTTAGTGTAGGTATAATAAAACTAGTGAGAATATCCACGGCGTGAGGATGGCACACTTCGGTATGTCATCGAATATACAGATCGAATCGAATCCCGGCTTGGATATAACGATATGGCATAATTCGATGACGTATAAAGAAAACTGTCAAAACCACGTGCCACGCGAGGCTCCGGTTTGGTTCGGTTTGAGTTAGTTTAGCTTCCAGCTGGTGCGGCGAGACACCGACAGACACATGTGTCTCTATATACGCGAGGATTGTAGGTATGCACTGTATCGTAATAACCTCTTGCACCAATTATCGCGCGGTAATATTTAGCTGCAAGGTGATTCGGACGATAAAATCTCGCATAAACAATGAATTGGCGTAAACAATGAGTCGGTTACGACTCAATACGGGTATATATAGCATAAAGTTTGACCGTGTACATATTCGTTGTTCTAAACGTAGAGACTGCTCGAAATAATTGGATAAATTTCGCATCCGACTTATATATAGCTGCAGCGCCGGAGTTCGAATGAGCGGAAGAAGAATACTGCTCAATCTTTCAGTTTTTCATTCGGAGTAATCGACGCGCTATAAATTCCGAGAGAGAGAGAGTGAAATGGGGAAAGGAAATGAATTTTAAATTCAATATTGTACGGCCAGCGCATCTGATCACCGATGGCTTAAATTCCTCTTTCCTTTTTCCCCTAGCCAGGTAAAGATCGAAGCTAATTAAATAACACTTAGGAAGACACTACCGCTATAAATGGATTCCGAAAGAATTGAAAAAAAATTTATCAAAATCAAATAGACATTATATCTACATTAGGGTGGTTCAAAAAAAATTTTAATTTTTTTTTTTTTTGACTCTTACCCTCTCGAATGCTTCTGTTTGATAAGAGAAAAATCCTCACAAAAGAGGGGCGCTGTAGCTCAACTCTAAGAGGTCGCTATTTTTATTTAAGTTTCCTATTCATTTAACATGGGAATTTTTGTTTTTCCATTAAAATTGAAATTACACCCGATCATTAGAATTTTTTGCAAATAACCGTTATATATTCAGAAAGCTGACTCTTTGAGCTTTCCAAAACTCTATAATAACGCATGATTATAATAATTAGAAGACCAGCTACAGCCATCTGAAAATTACTAAATTTCTTCTTCTTTTTTGTAATCAATTGAAAGAAATTTTTTTTTTTTTAACGCAGTTCATTTCTTATAATAACATTCTCGGGGCTTTTAAGGATGTACAAAGAACCTTAAAATTTGAAGAATAAAAAATAATAATAATAATTGAAAGTAGTAATCATCGAAAAAATTTCAATTTTTTTTTTCAATTGATTAAAAAAAATAGAAAACGAAAAAACACCACTCTGAAAATTTCAGAGAATTTGCGGAAAATGTCAAAGCTTTTTCTAAGAAAACGAAAAAAATAAATAAAAATCGTAATCATCGAGAAATTTTCGTTTTTTTCCAAAAATCCATCTAAGAAAAAAACGTTGAAGATAGGTCTGAATAATTTTTTTTCTATTTTTTTTTTTTAAATTACATTTGAAACCAAAAATTTTCGAAAAAAAAAAACTTCCCGATAAGTCAATTTCTGAAAAAGTTATGGCTGTTTGAAAAAAAAGAGCCAGTTCTTTCGGTGGGGTAAAAAAAATTTGAAAAAATTCTGAGAAACGTTTTTAGTGGGGTAGAAAAAGATAAAAAAAAGTTTCAGCCGAATCGAAAGGGGTCGGGGTCAAAAGTGGTCGATTTGACGCGGAATGCCCCATATACATATATGATAGCGTATATGTAGATGGATAGAGCTCGTTTAAAAATGCGAAAGGAATTCAGGCCGGGTAAGCGATAAGATCGGCTAATTTTTAACGAGAGAGTCGGAGGGAGAGAGAGAAGAAAAATGAGATAAAGACCTTAACGTGCGTATTTAGGTCCGGTTGAGAGGCAAGATCGTGTGCTCGCCATATACATGTATCTATGTATATCTATATAGATACCTACCTACGCGTCGCGGTTCGTAAAGCACGGACAACGAGAGGGATTTATCATATGTGTAACGAATAGTTGATCTCTGTTCACGATCGGTGTCCGAGGATACGCGTGAGTCTGGGTATGAATAAAAAAAAATATAGAAAAGATGTAAAATGTAAAATGAAAATTGAAAAATGAAAAATACGCGCGAAATTAAATGCCGAATATTTTCAGTACAGGTGATAATCGGTTCTCGAATTCGCCCTTTCAATATTCTGGTACTGCATATTGAAGGTGTCTCGCGAAATGAAAGGGAGGTGAGAAAAATGAAATAAAAATACTCCAGAATTCGCGCATAATCGAATACTGAAGCACCGCGAATATATGCATAGTAGGTAGAGGTATAGAGGGCCGATATTGAATTCTGCGTGTACCATAACGCGTGCCTCGCATACTTCGACGAAATATAAATCAATTTTCGAGTACTCTCTTATACCGTACGTATCGTATAGGTATGTGCAGGGTATAAATTATTCATTTATTTATACCCTCACGTGAAGCATAATAATCGATGTATCGGTTATACGGGGTACGTATGTTCGATAGAAATGAAATCAGGGTGCCTAGAGTTCGGGGGATAACAACAACGACAGTAATAATGATAAAACGAACGGATATAGATAATCGTCGCGCACTCACCTTGGCGTAATCGATTTTCAGAGTGCAGCATCCCGAGTAGATATCCGCACCGTGGAGTGTTTCCTTTGCTCGTGTTGCTGAATCGACGGAGTCGAACGTGATAACCGAAGACGTCATTTATCTTAGTTAAGAATAATAGCATTTTTCTTTCGTTCGTTAAATTTTTACTTTGTGTTATAAAAAAAAAAAAAAAACAAAGCGAGGAAAAATTAGAAGAATAATGAAAACGAAAGGGAAATTGAATGATCGACGGGTATGATTATTACGCGAGCTTTTGAAAAGGATATTCGACCATTGCTTGTACCCCGTTCTTCTTGAATATCACGATCCGCTGGACCTGTCCACTCGGAGCGCTTATCGTGTGTAGAACTTCCTGCAACATAACGACGTATGACTTTTTACATGGGTAGATATTAGACCAGTTCGAAAAAATCGACTATTTTTGTTTTTTTCAAAACTACCACCGAAATACTTTCGGAGGGATGAGAAAAGACGCCTGTTAAGAGCGGAGCTCTTAATATTAATATTTAGAGGTCGCTCATCGCGGATTTCTATTTCCCATTTAAATAACATGGGAAAAAAAATTCTTTTTTTTTTTAGAATTTTGTAGCTCATACACCAATGAACGTATCCAAAGGACACGTACGTATTTTTGTAGGAAATTGAACGATCTACAAAAAATGTTTCTTATCATTTTTCGATAAATTGACTCCTTCCAAAGTTATTCAAGCTCAAAATTTCATTGATAGTAAATTCAACTATTTTCTTTCAAATTTCTGCTAAATCGTTAAATTTTCTAAATAAAAAATTGTCAACGGACTTGTTTTCTCATAGAAAATCACAGGCTATATAACTTTTCAGAAAGTTTCATGATATTCAGTAATAACTAGTATAATAAAATTTCGTAAGCGACGATTGTTATCGTCATTCTGTTTCCCCGCTTGATTAAATCCGATATACGAGATTCTCCATACGTAAGGTACAATAAGTACGGATTTTTTTTTTTTGTTTTTTTTTGTTATACATAAAAATGGGAGACGCGATTCGGTTTTAAATAAAGCAGGATCTGCTACGTAGCCTAGGTGCCTGCATCGAGCCGAACCTGAGGACGCGGTGAATCCCCGTTTAATTTTACACCCATTTCATGTATCTGCGTACATATGTGTGTAAACGTATAGGTGTCTCTACGTGCGTGCGTACCTCCTCGAGAAAGATTCTTACGTCATGTAGGTGTATATGGATATACATATACGCGAGTATCGTTTTCTCATCGCCGACGGAAACTAGGTATATATATGTATATAAAGTATAGATACGTATACGATGATGAAATGAATATATGAAGGAACGAGCGAGGAGGCGAGGCGAGCTGCCGAGAGGGGCGAACGCCTCGAAATTGGACGACGATTTCCCGAAGGGCGAAACCAGCTACCTACTCCAGCGTTCGCTACGGACGTGGGGGAAAACGAAATTCATTGTCTCTGCTCACACATGCATGTGTAATGAGCAATGTAACGTGTATATGTATGTATAACTGTATAATCGTAGAGTATGAAATCTTCCCGCGCTTATAGGTATATATAAAGCGATACGCGAACTAGCAAACGCGAAGGAACATCCCTCGCAGTATACGTGGAACTATTCCCAGAGAGCTGGTCGAAATTTGGCATAGAGTTAGCCTCGGTGGTTCCCGAGATGTAGGAATAAAATCGAGAGCCATTCCCGTGGCGGAAAAAATGGTAAAAATTCATTTCGACGATCGTGTAATATTTTCATTACAAAGGAGATATATCTCGAGGAAGTTATATCTATGCCTGATGTGGTCAGAATTCTAAAGTCCCCCTTTCATTTCGCCTGTAACATCTCTAACCACCGCGGCGCTCGACTTTACTGTGTCATTAGGGATCCGCGAGCTATCGCGGTCGCTACCGCCGAGACTAGGTGTATCATCTCGCCAAACTACCGCCGATAACGATTCAAGATCCGCGCAATATTCGAGATACGAGATTAACCTCCGGTTCGTTGGAAGAAAAAGTGTATATATATGTATAGGAGATACTTAGGGAATTTCTTTATATATATATATATATATGTATAACCTGATATACAGTCCTATAGGTGTAAATATACACAGCGTAGGTACAGCAGTAGTATAAACCGTTATCTACACCGTGATGGGGTATACAGTACCCATGTATACCGCGTATACCGAACACTCGATGTATCCAAGGCGAATCGATCGATCTATGGACCACCGTCGCGTGTCTGCGGTGTATAAGGTATCTCAACGTTTCTCTCTACACCGCATATCAGTATTATATGTATAGGAGAAGAACCTGTATCTATATTGTTATGTATATATAATATTATATAGCAGCTGTTGTATTCTTCGGTGAGTTAGACTCCAATCTCGATATACGTATGTGTGCGAGTGTGTCAGCAGGGTATCCCGTTTCGATGAATCCCGAAGTTAATACCGCACGCGATATCTACCCGAAAGTATTCGTACACGTATATGTGTGTATATGTACGATATACATATACATGCATATATATACTTCATTTTCTCGGGGTTATATGGGTATATATATATAAATATATGGTACAGGGGAACCGACTCCGCGAGTGCTGCAGAAGGCGGTATTATCGCGCTAGGGTAAACACGGGGCGGTTGGAGCAAAATTGAAAATGTTTTAAAACGAGGAAAATGAAGAAAAAAACTAAAAAGTACGAAATAAGGTCCTTCGTATACGTCTAATATCTGTGTATGCATATAATACGCCTTATACACACACACGATAAAATTGGAACCCGTATAGTATATCGGTGATTCTGTTCTAACCGTTACTTTTTTGATCAAACATTTTTTGATTCTATAATTAAACTTTTTAAATTTTTTAACGCGTATTATTACTCTGTTTTATTGTAAAAATGAAAGTCCGAGAGGATTTCGCCACGACTTCAAAATATCGAGAATGAGAATCAAATTTCGAATTTTCCGTGCCACGGTACCGACTCGTTAATCCACGGTACTGACATAAAATAAATTCGGTAGACATTCTTCGGAAAAATTATTACGAATTGTATTATAATTTATTCATGAATTGTATTATAACGTTAATTAGATTCACGGATTGATTAGTTTGGATCATTTATCGCGACAAAGAAATTAACGAATTCACAGGTAAATTCTATTATTCTATAATTATATTATATGAAAGAAGCGATGAAATATGTTCACGAGGATCTTATCGATACAAAAATTTTATGAATAGATCGTTAATGGATGACCAGTGAGAGCAAACGGTACAGGACATTAATAAACACCGTTAGCATGGAATCACCCATATAGCGATATGATTTAATTCTTCTTTCACATATTCACTTAATTTTCTTCTAATATAATATAATAATTATTTCTCTATCTCCGCGAAGGATAATTATTGTTATTCTTAATCGTCTCCATTCCTCTTATTTTCATTACCGTATGGATTATTTTAACCATCAACCTATATACCTATATTATACCTATCTAATACTAGTCGCGGGCTACTGCATAAGCGATTAATCGCCCCGTCGTATTTCCACACGCGTATATAGGTATATATTCTCTATCCCTCAGTTTCCTCGGCGCGGGCACGACGACGCTAACGCGCGCATGCACGGTATGCTCCCGGCATTTATTGTCTAGAAGTGCTCAACCGAGACGTATACCGGTATCGTAGCCAATAATCCTAGCCAATTTAATTACACGCACGCCCGCTTACATATGTTAATACACACGTAGGATACACGTTCGCTATATACACGTATACATATCTACGCCTATATATGCATATCCGAAACCGATTTTAATTAATACGTTTATAATCCGATATTCTCGATCGCTCTGCTCTCTCCCTTTCTTTTTCCTCTGTGCAATATACGAGGGCGAGGATGACAAATCGCGTTGTATGAAAACTTCGAAATAAAAGTATATATATATATATATATACCGAGAGGAAATCTTGAAACTGTACACCCGACTGCGCATGCGCGAGTTTGGTCGTCTGCTAACGCAGGCTGGCCATCTCGAGTTTTAGCTGTCAAACTTTGTTTTTGGCGCCGATGTAATTGATACGGACTTTTGAGGTTAAAATCTCGATCAATTGCGGTAGTGATTTGGAAAGGCTTGAGAAGCTTTTATTGTTAAAATCCAAACTTGATATTCTAAAAGAACCATCAAAATTTATTCCGAATAGCTGATTGCTTGCTTCGATTCGATGTATCGGTTCATTTTTAGAGGATCTGTTCATCCGATTGAAATTAGAAACTAGTGGTCTAAATGACGGGTGCTTGGAAAAAACGACGCAGGTAGGTGGAAACAGTTCATTTAATCGTGATAGTTTAATACAGTAGAATTAATCCAAATTTTTTCGATTAACAGGAGATGTTGGTAAATAAACGCTGTTGAATTTAAAATTTCAAGACAGAGTTTGCAATAGTCAAATGATTGCACTTGTGCCATTCATTGTTACCTCCCATTTCTAATAAATCTCTTTCTTCCGATCAGCAAATTATTGTAGAATAAATAGAGGGAGCCCCATACTGAAATTCGGAACGTATTAACTTTTGATTGATTGAAATAATTTCTGAACGAGCGATTATTTGTAATGCAACGTGTCCTAGCAAATTGATGTATTTTTAGTTTTTGACAAGATTTGCCGATGTAATTTCAACGAGACACAAATACAGAGACAGCGACAGAGCTAACTGAGACAGCCTAGAACTAGCTAACAAGGTGAAATTGTGAACTACAACCAACTTCAGACATTTGCAACTAAAAGTATTCAACGGTTCCTAGATTTTGATTGTATCAGTTTGGCTCGCAAAACCTATTCCGCGAATTTAATGAAAGACCTAAAACACTATTTTTCTGGACCGAATGACAAAAGTAACGAAACCCAACTTCAAGAAAAAAATATTTGTGTGTCGAATGATTCCTTCACACACTGAAGTAGCAGCAACGGTCAAATAACAAACTCATCATTATCGGCTTGATCAAAGTAAAATGATCAAATATTTAAACACCGTGATCCGTACTGTGACGAGCTCTTCAATTTTGCCTCAACTGATGTAAAGACGGAGGTGATGGTCCAACAAAATCACTTGAACACCTGTTGCCCGATGGAACGACCAGATCAAATGTTTGGAATGATGGCACTCATCTCGAGAAACCATGGTGCTTACTGGCAGAACGTTTTGATCATCAGGTAAAACACAATTTTCCTACTGCTGACCAATGTTGAAACCTCGGGCCTACCTAAAAGAACGAATGTCATCATTGAATACATGCCAATTTCCTCTTTTTATTCTTGGATTTTTGGGAAATCCTTCATCGTTAATGGAACATTAATTGCTGTACTATGGAGTTGCGTGATCTTCACCAACTATTCAACAGAGCCGACGAAGGGTTTGTGAGAGGTCGAGTCAGGTACGTCTGCTATAAATCTACACTCTTTGTACTAGTAAATTTTAGAAACCGGATAATTTTTTTGATTTCTTGCTACTAATTTTATTTTTTCATTTCATGTTCATCGAAACTGATTACTGGCCTCCGGAGCACTGCATTGTGACAAATCCACGCCGGAGCTACCTTCTACCCGGTTTCAACAATCCATTTATTTTTTACTTCATGTGAATAAAGAATATTTTTCCAATTAACGTTATTTTCACTTACCTGCCCTTTTAGATTCCATTTTGAATTTCATCTTTCAACAAATCACTTCAAGATAATTTTTGTAGCAATTGATTTTTGTTTTGCCACTGAATCCTTTATTGCACCCATTGAATTATTTTCCGATATGGACTACGTTATTGAAAAGTGCTAGTTCATGTTATTTTTTTTTTTTTTTATAATTAACGCTGGATTAAAATAAATAACAACATAACCTCGATTGACTACTTTATGCCCGAGAGTTTGACAGCTCTCGCTTCATTTCTTGCAAGTTGGCACCCATGCCTCGTAGGCTAGAATATCAGCGCGGGACAATCTCACCGACCAATAAAATTCAATTATTTGGCGCATGCGCAGTCGGGTGTACAGTTTCAAGATTTCCTCTCGGTATATATATAAATATATATACAGGCGCCTATTTATTTTCGGAGTTTATTTTTAGGGGTTGTAGATAGGTGTGAGGTAGGGGAGGGGGGAAGGGGTCACGTCTACGGGATCTAGAGCGATTCGAAGAGAATGACGTATGCGTCGCGCATACCCTATAAGCGATCCTCCTCGACTAGAGCTCGCGGTTAAAAGAGTATATATGCATATACACATATATGTGCTGCCGCTAACGCTGCGCTGCGCGCTGCAGCGGCCCGAGAACACCGCATAAGCGTGGTGGTAAACCCGCGAGTTTATACTATTAATAGGCAAACAACGCGAACTCGCGGTCGTTCGGGGTTTCGTTTAAAGCCCCTGGAGAGGAGCCCCGTGCGATAAATTGAACGATGTACACGCGATTTATATCACCCACCCCCCAATCAGATGTATACGTGTATTTGTCCATCGGTATAACAATCGTCGAAGTATGTAGCTAATCTTGGGTAAATAGTTGCGTAAAACGTTTATACGGGGTTTGAAAAAGGCCCTTGAAAAAAGATAATTAGAAAAGCGCGCGATATTCCGGCGTTTCGAATAATTACGCAATAGCCTAAGCTGTAAGGCAATTTATGTAGGTATATATATTAAGTATGATACGTTGAGCAGAACCAGCTCCGGGTCGAGTCGTGAAAAAGTTGAAAGAAAGAAAAGGAAAAAACAAAAAAAAAAAGGACAACCCATGCGGCTGAAGTTTTTTCTAGTATATGTACACTATATACGTAATTCTATTCACGAACGTGAAAAGGATAGAAAAGAAAGAAAAAGAAGAAGAAAGACCAAAAAAAAAACAAGAATGTTTCTAATATACGAGAGGCGCGTAAATATCTGATCGGTACGCATGTGTATGTTTATGATATACGCGTACAGCGAACGATGACCGCGGTGTTTTCGAGAAAACTTTATAAGCCATATATCCTATCTATCTATCTATCTGTCTGTCTATCTATCTATAAAACGTATTGCGGAGTATCCGCGAATAAACTCGCTCGAATAGAGAGAGAGAGGCGGCTAATGTAAGAGCGGCTAACAATAAGTCTGACTTTTCGAATAACTTGACACTCATATACCAGCCAGTGCACAGTCGTACAGAGCACTAGGTACGTGAGTAACGGTAAGATGAGAAAAGATCGAGTCATAGGTCAGAGCTAAAAAAAAAAGAAAAGAAAAAGAAAAAAAAACACCAGTGTCGAATCGTCGTAAAAATATACCTCTACGTACCGCGCGCATAGTGCGGTGTGAATATAAACTTACAGAGTATAATAGTGTCTCGCCATAGTGTGTCTCTCTCTCTCGTTAGAAATACTAGACACAGGTATACCTACGCGTAGATCTATTTTTTTTTTTTCATTCTTATAATACTTATCTTTCAATTTATAAATATATATATAAATAAATAAATATATAGAAACATATATGTAATATATATAGTATACATATATGCGTGTATTATTTTCTTAATTAAAAAACTTTACGTACAATATATCACGTAGTTAATTATTAATATCATATCAGTTACGTGTTTTAATTGGATGAGGAATAAAAAATGAAGAAAAAAAAATAATTATGTACGCATATATGTAGGTACGGGTATATCGAGGAGATACAGTTTGCGGTATCGCGTATCTATATATCAAAAGCAGTAAACAGATATACCTATTCGTTTCGAAACAAACTACTACTTCTATATACTTCTTCTTCTTCTTCTTCTTCTTTTATAAGTGTGCGGCGGCGGTCGCGACGATATAATATATGTTGAGCAGGTCGGGCGTTATTTGTCGTTTAGACATATAACTACCTATATATGTATTATATACGCATATTACGTACAGGTATTCAAAGAATCAGATTCGACCGGCGACGATGTGCCACTGACGCGTGTATAATTAAAATACTCGACTAATCTTTTTTTCATCTTTTTCTTTCTCAATCTTATATATTTCACGTTTTCTTGTAAACGATGAAAGATAAGAAAAAATAAACAAATAAATATAAAACGAAATAAGAATCCGTCCGAGATGAGATGTTCGAAGGAAAGTGGTCTTAGACATCGCGTACGTAACAAGTCGGATCTACATCGTGAGCTCTACGGGCATTCACGAATCTACCCCAAGTTGCGAAGGCAGGTCTGCGTGTCGTGTGTGAATATATGTATATATATAATATATCTGTCTATCTGTCTGTCCGCATTAGTGATTTATATCTCGAAGTATCCGAGTATAAGCACCAGCGTTACATATGTATATCGTACATTGGGTAATAGAGCATCTGGAGCAACGCTTAGTTCAGCTCAGCACGAATACATTAATTTATCTTAGCTATATACCGAACGCGCCGGGAGTTAGAGAGTTAAGAGAGAGGAATATAGTATCAGCAGCGTGTGTAGTACAGCGTGGTAACGGGGATGAATTTTTTTTTCTTCCCTCTCCGTGTATAATAGCGCGTATACGTAAAACAGCCGTAGTAGCGGCATCGGCGGCGGATAGTATATGTACGAGATTATACCCCGACCTAAGACTCGCGCGCGGGGTATCAAAATATCTGGTTCTACATACACTAGGAATGCGGATGACGCATTATAGCCGCGGTGACTTATGTCCCACCGCGCGACTGACGCTCCTCGACGCTGAGAGATTTCTCTGAATTATAATCACGAAATGGTTTGTAATAAAATCGAAGAAATGGAAAGAAAGAGGTTCAAAGAGAATGACAAAAAAAAAAGAAGATAAAAATAAAAATAAATAAATAAATATATAAAAGAATCAAACAAACACCGCGGTTACGGCGAGATATATTTATTTATCTGAAAAGTCGAATATATATACGTTGTATAAACCACCGCTCGTTAACCCAGGTCAGGTATTCTCGAAATGCGCGTCATCGTATACTATACTAATATACATATCGACGACTTGTGTATACATATATTATATGTATATCATTTATATATACAAATACCGTAATATATGGTTACGCCACTATACTAGAATCGGTAATAAACCGCGTCCTTCTTCCTCTACTATCTAAACCGCAGTTTCTATTCAGATTTTAATTCGTTAATTATGCGATGGTTAAAAATAGATAATTAATTTCGTCGATTTTGAAACAGTGTACCTGAAAAATCGAAAATAGCTGTATAAATAATGAACGATGTATATAAACTTAAGTATAATAAATTACTCCAGTAGGTGAGCGAAGAGAAATTGCGGCTTGACGCGCCTGACGCATAGGCAACTTTATAGCCACTATACCTCTGCCATACGTACAACACCACCCTCTATACCTACTAACTTCAGGGATTTTGTCGGTTACGTAATGGCGTACTAATAACTTAGCCTGGGTGTCATACACCGGTCGGCTGGCCGGGGGGAGGGGGGTTAATGCGCAAGACAAGACGCTTGCTCGCTTGCTTGCTTGGCATCTCGAAACGAGTATAGGAGTCGCTCGCGCGACGATCAGCAGCGGCGGTACAACGCGTTTAACGTTGCCTTCGACCTACCTACCCACCTATCTCTACGCTCCGCTCTCTATACTATATTAGAGCCGAGAAATATAGAGTAGCAACGCGTCGGTCGGCTATAGATAGGCACGATTCTCACCTCGCACATATTACATATATATATATATCTGTACGAGTATATACTAACGATAGAAGGAAGGCGGTGTGCTATGCACGACACGGAGCTATACTATACGCAAAAAGGAATAGAAAAAAGAGAAGAAAAAAGAAATTAGAAGATAGAATCCTTGTATAGGCATTATATATGTATATATATGTATATACGGTACAAGTTAGGTATGGCTTGGATAGAAAGGCGGTTTTAACTAGAGGACTAGTCCTACAGGTACGCGCGCGGTTTATTAGAAAGCATCCTATAAACGTATACATCATCGCGACTATTATAACATAGGAAAAAGATGTGTATAGAATTATAGGAAGATACGAAGGGATATTGCTTCTTTTTTTTTTGCGTTCTGCTGTATATACGCGTGAAAAAAGTTGGACAAAATTCAGTATTGTCTCGAGAGAGCGATCGGTAAATATAGAAGGTCTTGCTTCCGTTCCCCTCTCTGGCTCTCGCTCACTCTCCGTAAGAATAATCTCTTAATTAGCTCAAAAAAAGAGAAAAAATAGAAAGGAACCAACAACAAAGAATAATATTTCACTCGCGCCAGAGATTATACCTTGCTTGTTATTGGATCAGAGATTTATACATAAGACAGCAAATCGCTACACTTACCACGGTGATGGGGTAGACGGGGTTGATTACCGTGAAGAGTAGGACGTGGTTAGGCTTGTTGTTGTCCTCCCTTAAGAGAAAAGAAAAAGTGTTAGACGGATGAATATTAACGATCGTATGATGAAACGAGAAACGATTAATCAAGATAGGAATAAATTAATTGGATTGAATCGTCGTATATCGTACCTCTTTCTCCGGGGCTCGTCTCCGTAGCCTCCGTATTCGTGATTCTGAAACAATATAATATACATAATTACTATATACACGCACGAAGAATTAGAAGAGTAGAAAAAAAAAAAGGAAACTATAAGTAAAGCGCATTATATGTGACACGTAACATATACAGCAGGCAGATGTATGATATGATATCGTTTGAACAATTTTAGTGCGACAAGCAATTAAACCCAACCGCCGCGAAACGTGTGTATATATGCTAAAAGATATTATGTTAGGCTTTAAACGATTGCGGAGGGTGCAGGTGGTGCGCTCCATAGACACGTGAATGAGACTCTCCGTGCTCATCAACTATCGCGAATATAACAGTTACGTTGGTAAGTACCGCTCCGCGCGCAGTTACGTACTTACTTGCTTACTTACTTACGTGTGGCTGTAGGGTATATCTACATACTTGCCTACCTACGCGATAGACGACGAGTTATACTTGGTCCGTGCCGCCGCGCGCGCGGGTGCGGAGAGACGGAGGACGACTCCTCCGATTCTAACGTACAAGAAAAAGAATAAGAAGAAGAAGTGAAAAAGACCGCGAGCGAAAATAATTGGCCGTGTGCCAACCACGTGGTTCAAAGCCTCGCGTATGTGCGTATGATCCTCACACGAGAATTAAAGAAGAAGAAGACTTCCAGAGCTGCACTACCTCAATGAAGAAGATACCTGAGCGAATTCTGTTTTATCTCGTTTCTGTCTATATATACACGTTTTAACGATATATACATGTGTGCACGCTTCGAGACTAGAGAAATAAAAAGGAAAAAGAAACGTGTGAAAATTGTATCATTATATGGAGCGTTAGAAGGCGATAGCATGGTAGGTTACGGGTTACCTATACGTTACGCCTATACGGCGTTGATCAAGCCCGAAATTCCGCGTTATGAAAATTGGCCGTATGCCAGCCTGCGAAGGTAAAGGCAGTGGGTAAAAAAACGTCGAGCCGAGGAGATATAGAAGGAGCATATTTTTTTCGTCATTATATACCCATCACACGCGTAGTATAACAAATTAGAGCGTGGACTTTGTTTTTTTTATTTTCTCTTTCGTCTTTTTTACCCGCATTTTTCAGCCCCCTTGTGTCTTTGATCCTCGATGTAGGTATACTATATTCGATATACATAGCGTGAGGAAAAAATGGTCAAACCGAAAGAAGAAAGTAAAACAACAACGGAACAAAGAACGTCTGTGTAATTATAAACGAATATACGCAAAAAAGAAAAAATAGGACCAGATCGAAGGCGGGCATGGAGAATCGCGTTAAAGCAATTATGTTACACGGATACTGAAATAGCGCGTCTGCATATCTTCCTCTAGATTCTGTATTTTTATTGTATATATACCGTTTAAAAATTCGTAGTTCGTCGCATTATCGGGTTCGTTTCACCTGTTCCATGCAATAGCAATAGCAATGCCAATATCAACGGCAATATAACGCGGGAAAGCGTTTTCGTGTCCGATATATCCATCCCCCACCCATAGACATATATACATATATACGCTCACGTATATCAGAGCAAAATCTCTGCTGCAGTGAAACGTGAAATGAACGAACGAACGGACATGTACACCTGTATATCTATATACGGTAGAGAAAAGTCAGGTGCCGGAATGAATTCGCGTATGTACGTACGTACGCGTGTGTGTATTTTCGGAGGTACGGAGCGGCGAACAACTATATGCGTATACGTTGCGTGTATGTGCGCGCGGGATAGGTGGACGTATTACAATTGGCGTAAAATCGAGACCAGTGCTACCGCAGACAACCGCCTCGCGTATAGAGGTAAGTAAGTTGGATCTGTGCCAACCACGTGCTGATAAAGAGATTAGAAACGAAAACAAGGTTTATGTTTTTATTGCTTCCTCGCATGCTGCCATCCTCATCTGCTCTGTGTGTACCGTCGACGACAATAAACCGCCTTACCGATTCTCTGCGATACAACGATTCCCATATTTCATCGCTATTTTTCGTAGATCGATCATATATATTCCTTCGACCCGTTTTGCCATTACGTATTCGGAGCCGTTGGAGCATACCTATACGTTGTATACGCGACGATTAAGTATGTGTAGTAGACTGGTCGTTAAAAATTTCATTTTTTCCGACGCCCCCTAAAAAGCGCGAGATTAATTTTTTTTTCTTATTTTATTAATATCATGTTTTTTTGGAAATTTATTACCACGAATAGTATTTTTCCTGAAATATAAACAATTTCGGAACTCAAATAAATAAAATTTCGAAATTTTTTTCATTCGATGTTGTCTAGTGAATAAAAAATTAAGGATATTTAAATTAACAACTTTATTTTGAAACTAAATTAGTACAAACTTATTTTTTATAAGCAGATTCATTAACTGCGAGGCTGCAAGTAAACTTTCTTTATTATTTTTTATACTTTCACTTCTGTAATGTTTTTCCAAAAAAAACATGATTTTACCAAAAAATGGTGAATTGAAAATGAAAAAAAAAAATTTCTCGCGTTTTTTCATCAAAAGGAAGCTTTTTAGGGGGCGTCGGAAAAAATTTAATTTTCAACGACCAGTCTAATGTATAGGGATCCCTCTTGCATTTGGAATCAATGATAAATCGCAAGGCCAGACCGGGCTCACCCCGGAGGACCGGTTCGCGAGTCGATGACGTGAATGTCAAGTTTAACGATCAACGAACTCCGCGTATGATACGTGCGACGAACGACGATGATGTCAATCAATGAAAGACGCGTATTACTATGCACCAGGTGTTGGTTAATGACATTCGCCGGGCCATTACTTTTACACTAATATAGAACTCCCGAATGAAATCGAAATTCCGAAATCCTCGCGCTATAATATGCCTATTAGGATGGTTCAAAAAAATTTACTAATTTTTTTATTTTTAACTCTTACCGTCCCAAATGTTTCTGTTTGCGGAGAAAAAATCCTGACAAAATAGGGGCGCTGTTGCTCAACTCTAAGAGGTCGCTATTTTTATTTAAGTTTCCTATTCATTTAACATGGGGATTTTTGTTTTTTCATTAAAATTGAAATTACACCCGATCATTAGAATTTTTTGCAAATTATATATATAATATATATTTAGAAAGCTGACTCTTTGAGCTTTTCAAAACTCTATAATAACGCATGATTATGGTAATTAGAAGACCAGTTACAGCCATCTGAAAATTACTAAATTTCTTCGTAGTCAGGAATTCAGTAATTTTCAGATGACTGTAACATGGTCTTCTAAATATCATAATCACGCGTTATTATAGAGTTTTGAAAAGCTCAGAGTCAGCTTTCTGAATATACAATGGTTATTTGCAAAAAATCTTAATGATCAGGTGTAATTTCAATTTTAATGAAAAAACAAAAATTCCCATGTTAAATGAATAGGAAACTAAAATAAGCCCCTCTTTTATGAGGATTTTTTCTCATCAAACAGAAACATTTGGAAGAGGTAAGAGTCAAAAAAAAAATTAATGAATTTTTTTGAACCACCCTAATGCCTATACATGCGTAGGTACACGAAAATCGCGAGACTTACGGTTCATTTAGTTATACCAAGAGTCTCGTGGGTTCAAAAATAGGTATTTTCATCTGCGTAAGTGAAAAAGAAAGAAAAAATCGTTTTCGTCGGAGTATAGCGGAGAGACGAAGCGATTGCCCGTTGAAACCGCCTCAATTTACCTTGGCAAGCCGCGGTTCATATCCGTGGTATATCCAGGGATCCTTAAACGCTTGACAAATAACTTACGAGTAAATTAAACATACACATACACACGCGCGGACCTAGTAGTTGCAGCGAGCTGTTTCCCGTTTACGCTATATCATTTCCGCCGAGCGAGCGAACGCGAGGACTCGTCGTCTTATTACCAGGGTTTATTATAGAGTATTCGCTCAAACCCGCTGCGTCAAACTTCCGGCTAATTTTTCCGTATTACTCAGACATCGAGTATGCTGTTTTTTCGCTATTTTTATTATTATTTTGATTGAAAAGAAGATCATTTCACCGCCCACGACCATTATCCACTGCACAGGGGAGGAGACGTTGATTTAACGTATATGTATATATAAGTTATAAGATGTGGAGAGAGAGCCGCTCGTACTTACGACGGCTATTTTGAAACAGCGAGAGAAGGGAACAGATTGTATGTATTAAATTGTAACAGCGGTATACATAATTTAAGCTAGATAGGCCCGAGGCCTGCTCGCTACCAGCCTAATGGAATAAAATATCTTCCTCCTCGGCGAGAACTGACGGACAGACTAACGTTAGAAATAGTTTTAATAATATCCTATACCCCCGATACACGCAGGAATCTAGAGTTGAAATTTCATGCTGTAATATCGTGCTCTAAGTTTCATACGTGTCGATATTCGACGGAGAAGAGAAAAGAATTCGAAAAAAAATCGCAAGATACGTAGTTGCGAGTTAATACGACGGAGATATGTAAGTGGAAAGGAAGGGGGCAAGCGACTTCTCAAATCGTAGGTAACATAAGGCGAAGAGAAAGAGCCTGTCCGCGGCACTCGCTCCGTAAATGGACATCGGTATTGGAATGAGAAATCCAAGTCATACGTCTAGGAGCGAGCCTTAGGTACAGTATACCAAGTCATGAGGCACGGAAGTGCAGAGTGCCAGGAGAAGTTATACATATACGTATATCATATACCCAACGGTTTTCGCTACATTATTATTTTTCTCTCTTCGAACCGCGGGGGCGCTTTTGAATTCCGCTTATTAAGATTAACGGATAATTTCCGTTTGATAAAAATTCACGGTTTTGTTACCGAGCGGACGGAAACAGCGGTAGAATAATGAATATAATATATAATAGAGCTCGAACCGATGCTGAGAATCGTCTCATGGCTGTATGAATTATAGAAAAATTAATGCAGAGTAGATAAGCAGGTAAGTGGCGCTGTTGCAGAGAATGCGACGAGCAGACGGGCCTCTCGCAGCGATAAGACCAACTTTATTCTTTGCAAAAATGTAATTATTAATAAAACACACGTAAATGTGTATCGTATGGGTGTGTGTTGCATCTACGTACAGCGTATATACGTAGTTTCCGCGACGCTGCACGTGTGCAGCGAGAGCAACAGCGCAGCATTAAACGAGAAGATTTATTACTTTATGTACACATATATGTATAGATATATATATATATATGTATTTGACAAAGGAGAGAATCTCTTATTCTATAAGTATAACACGCGCATATACGTATGTATTACATACATAAATACGGTCTCAATCTTCGTTCAGTGACGAGATAAGAAACGAGAGACTGCAGACAATTACCAACGTCTAAGAAGAAGAAAAATAAGAAGAGAGAAGAGGAAGAAGACTAAGGAGCCGTCGACGATCGTGAGAGATAAATAATTCTTATTATCGTCGGCGGAAAAATCTCGCTTTATAAATCTACAGAGGAGATAGAAGGGCGAAAAAGGAGGTACCCGGCCCCGGGAAAAGGGGGAGGGAAAAAAAACCGACAGGTACAAACCGCGTACCGTAGTAAACAGGCCTCGCGAGAAATAATCAATAATATTACCTGTAACTGAACCTGTACCCTGTGCGTGTGTGCGCGCGTATATATACATATATATGTTTCTCTGTGTGCATACGTGTATGTATGAGGTCTACGCTTTAGCCTGATAACAGGTTGTCGGCCAAAGTCGGATAACCAGGGCGGGCGATGAGGAGGACAAGGCGAGACTGTTCACAGACTACCAGGTCCTGAGTGACAGCGATGCCTACCTACAGCTACCTACTACGTCGTCGTCTGCGGCGGCGGTTCTTAGTTAACGATCGATTTTATTCGCGAGAACGGGCTAGAACCCGATCGTTCGAGTATTATATACATGCCTATAAGTATATTACACGTAGTATGTGAAAACGGTTTGCACGGTTGCCGTTGGATACGTATTTATCTACTATCTAGTTGTGTCACGGAGCCTACGACTCGGTCGATCCTCGACTGTTTCCTGGCCGAGCGGTCGGTGTAAAATAACAAAGATTCTCCACGCGCGAACAATGGAGCACCACCGATGGATAAATGGCGACGACGCACGGCAGCTCTCAACCGTAACGTAGAGAGACTTGACGACGAGAAAACCGATGCGAGCCCGTGCTTTCTTCATTTTATTCATAAGCCTTACGTACTGGTGAAGCAGCCGTCGCAACGATTTGTTACAATATTACACGATCGATAATGATGATTATTACGATGATGATAATGATTAAAAAAAAGACGCGGGAAGAAAAGGGAGAAAAAAGCTCGGCTAGGTAATCGGCATCATGCATTTCTGGTATTATTATGAGAAAAAAATCGAAGACGGTGCATATTGATGATGATCGAATGAAATTATTGACGAGGGTGTAATTGTAAAGTGAAAGAGATGGGAGATAGAGAGAAAGAGAGGAAATAAAACATGGGTGCAACGTCACGCTGCATCGGAATTTATCGCTTGCAGTTTTCCTCCTCTACTTTTCCAACGCCGTAATATCTGTATAATGTTCGTTCGCTCACCCTGTGCCCTGACTCCTCGAGACGTTGCCTCTTCGAGTGGGGTCCGTCACCGTTGAAAGCCATACCTTTCTCCACCTAGCTGTCCTCCCCTTACAGAGTTTGTAAACCACTTTTTCTCCTCCTCGGGGCCCCGATCGTTGAAGCCGCAGGGACGCGAGATATAAACGCGACGCGACGGACGGTACTACGCGTTCAACAACGGCTTGCGGATTACTGAGGAGAGGGAGTCAGCCGGAGACACGAAACCAAGAAACGACCGCCGACGCGAAGGCCAAGGATCTCTATACTACACATAGAGCGGAAGGGTTCCTCCGGTTGAAGCGCGTCGTTTCCCATTGGCCGATCGAACGCGACGTCATTTCGTTCGATACAGTGTCTGGTCGTTGCGTACGTCAGACTTCCCCCTCCCCGGTCGTAAACGTTGCGAAAATTTAACACACGGTCTGCCCTCTCTCCGCCAAATGTTATTGTGTGTTTCGCGGTCGTTTGTTTTCATCTGCGCGATGGCGACGAGTGGCGAACTTCGTACATTAATTTGATTCTTAATTGATGCGACGGTCCTCCTTTACCGCAAGTAACACGTTCTAATATTCTCACGTTCGCCCGTGTAGACCGCGAGTATCTTACCCGAAACAGTGTTCCAACAAACGTCGCCGCCAAGATGTTACAGTTGATTAACCTCCCAGAGGTTGTCCTCGAAGCTATATTATCCAATCTAACGTACGACGAAATAGCCAGGAACAGAACCGTAAGTGACGAGGCGTTCAAATCCGTGAAACCCTAACGGTCTTCAATCTCCTCTCTTCTCTTTCCGATCCTCAAGGTGTGCAAGCAGTTCGACAGAACATGTAAAAAGCTCCTAAACCGTGGTTTCAACTTGATGGAAAAGTACCACGCGCAATGTCTAAGAGCCGTCAAGTGTCAGCTGCCCCGCAGAGAGTCTGAAAGACGCAGTCACCCGTTGGCCAGACATTGCGACATACTTACCGCTATAGAGACGAGAATATCCATGCTGTCGATGACTTTTATTAAATACGTCGACCTGAATCTCTGCTGCTTCATACCTGGCAAGGTGAATATCATTGGATAGAATTGTTTTAAATTAAATATCAAAAACTAATTCGTGTCGCAGGTAATCGACGAGATATTTCGGGTCCTTCGGCTGATACGAGACTCCAAAACTCCGCCAAGGGCTCATGAAATCCTCCAGGAATTGAGAGACATCAGCAGCATGGCTATGGAGCATTTCGACGAAAAGATACTGCCGAAATTGAAGCACAGTATTTGTACGTCGGTCGTTAGTCACGTGGGAAGTTACGACTTGCCCAATGCCAGTCTCATGATATCGCACCACACTAGCGGTGGCAATGTGACTTTGGCCCACGGTTTTAGTTCGGAAAGGTTGAATCAGACTTTCAGAAAGATTCACTGCCGCACGAAAAGGAATCGAATCAATGTTCTGTCCGTCAGAGGAAAGATCAATAAACTTAAACTTAGGATGAAGAGACAGGGGTTTCAGATGCGGACGCAAAGTCTGAAGATTCAGGAACAGGCGAAAAAGCTACACGAACAAGACACCCAGATTGCAGAGATGAAGAAACACCTTGAGGAATGGGAACAAAAGATCGGGGATCTGAAGGCCGAGCTTATTCGGGCTCGAGAAGAAACACAGAAGCCTGACGCCATAGAAACTTGCACTAGGAAACATATAGATAGAATAAAGTCTAGGGAGTCTGATAGGGTTCGTGCGAAAGATCTTGAGGCCAAGAAACGTAAGCTTATTGTAGAGCGCAAATCTTCCAGCAATGCTAAAGACGTTAAATTCAAAAAGTTTTTATCCGAACTTTTAGACTCCGGTCGCTCCAAGGAAGAAACTCCGTCTTCTTCTAATTAGCTGCTTCTTTTCAGTTTGATAAATTATTAACTTACCCTAAACTTCAAATACCGTCGCGTACTTGTTTGTAAAATTAATTAATTCATTGAGTTTAAGCGGCGCTATTATACCCTACAAAGTTTAGATTAGAAACGAGACTGATTATTATTTCCTTGCAGTTTTCCTCTCTTACTTCCAAAATGTTAGGCAAATTATTATTATTATTATTGTTGTTATCATTATTATTATATCAATTTATCTTATTTAATCATCTACCATTTTTCATAGTCGAGGCTGAATTCTTTCTTTCTTTTTTTCTTGCTTGCTTTCTCAAATTCGTTCATATCTCTAAATACATGAATGCAGCCTTGTTGAATGGAACGTTTATATTATCAATAACGGGGAAATGAAAGAGAAATATATATTTTTCCACTAATGTTGGACCACATCCGCTGAGCGTAATTATTTCAGAGAACAGATTAAGGCCCGTAATGATAATCCCGATTGATTCAACAATTAACCAGTAGCTAAGTTAAGATGATATTATATGAATACTGAATATAGACTGTCCCGCAAATCATTAATATTACAATAGTTAGTTTCATAAGGCATTAAATATCGAGGATAGTTCTGTATACGTTCTTTGTTTTGGTTCGTTTTTTTTCACATTTATATAACACAGAATTGATTTCACTCCAAGCTGTCCGCGACCTCCTTGCTGTTGTCGTGAGTCGTGGCAGCGTTTATCTTTGTACTGGATTCTGTAATAGGGTTAATTCTTTACAGTAGAATTCATCAAGCAGCTTGGCAAGCCAAAGAAATTATAGAGTATCGATGTGAAATAATCTTGCCAAATATTGAAACGGCGTTGAAACGAATAAATTCTCCAGCCTCGGCCGTTTTTTTAGATATATTGTTCAACTCACCGCTAGAATAGGAGGATTCTGAGGATCCCGAGGTTAAGGATCGCGCTGAAACTGAATTCAAGCAGATAAGAAATGAGAAAAAGCCAACTGTAAATTCCTTTACATAATTATTCAACTAACTTGACATAGATAATTGAGAATCTTCGACAAGGGCTTCCACTTCCTTTATAATATCCTGCAGTATTTCTCTAGCAATTATTTTGCTGTCTGTAAAACAGTTTGGCGAATTTTTATACAATACAATTGTAAATGTGAATCGGTCCTAAGACTGCTTGCTGTTTTTCATTTTTTAAATAAAATCTCCAAGTGTCAAGTCAAAGCTTAGTCGCTTTGTTGAAGATTCATAACTCACCAGAGAACACCGAGCGAGAAATAAGATGCTCCAATATACTTCCAGTCAGTGTTTCTCCTGGGCTTATCATTTCTCCGATTATTCGTCGTTTTATCCAATCGATGCTTGCGTCACTTTTTGTTTCCTAGAACAATAAAACGTTTGTATATAAAATGAAACTGCAAGATAGTTGTATCATTTCCAGACTCAATATCCATTAACTCAAGTAATCGGAAGCTAAGACGTTACTTCAATTGCCTGATCTCGAGCCCCTGCCTCTTCTTCTTCTTCGCTTTCCCCTGTTTGTTCCGAATCAGTCGTAGGCGGGCTTTGTTCAATCGTCGGTACCTCCAGTATTTTATTGTAAATAGCCGCGTGTGCATTACGCAAATAACTCTGCTGCCTCTGTCGCATTCTCTTCCTCACTATTTCTTTCTCAACGTCAGGAAGTACGAAATTATGAATCATATCAGAGACCATCTCTTCTTGGATCAAGTCTTCGGCGCTGTGAAAAGGCAATCACTTATCCTATGTGTAGAATACCTTGTCTGTAAGGAAAACACATACTTTTCATCAGCGTAACACAACGTCTTGTCCACTTTGTCAGCCATTTCTACGATGTATCGCCTAGCTTGAGCCTCCGAAACCCATTCAATTCCTTCTTTGATTATATCCTCCAAGTAAAGCTCCACAGAGTCTTGGTCCACTCTAACCATTTGCCTAAACATTTCGTCATGCTCTCTTCGGCGCTGTTCTTCAAGCTGTCTCCGCCCTGCCTCTGCAGCTTCCCGTTTGGTTCTTTCTCTCTCTGCAAGTAACGCGAACGCGTGCGCTTTGCGCTCGTCTTTCAGTCTCACCAGCTCCTTATTTGAAAATTTTAGTATTCAGTGGGTACAGAAACTCTGGCTTATTTGCATGATCACTTATTTACTACCTTGCTTAGATAATCCAACATCCCAGCCAGTGTCATGCCTTCTAGCATATTTAATATCTCACTCAAATGATCTTCTTGGAGTATTCTGCGATTTTGATCCCTTTGGAGACCTATAACGTGCTTCTTTTCTGTCTGGCGTAGTTTCTTGGTGTCTGATTGAAGCCAGTGAGTAGACTGAAGCTCCTCGATTAACTCCCTGCATCTGTCTCGCCCCTCGAACATCTCGCAAAGTAGATATAAAAAAACTGTATCGAATGAAATTCAAGGTTTTATTGTATTTAAGTCTCGCAGGACTTACTACGGATTGAATTGCTCTTCCTGTAACTAATTTCTGTATGAAAACAGCCGCCTGCTCTTTATTTTCATTCACGTTATTCTGTGACCCGTATAGTATCGGGGTTGCAGGCATGGTCACAAGTTTGTATCTGCGTTTCATGAGGCTGTCTTTTTGCTCTGGTTTAAGATCCATTCTTATCGACTTAAGCTCCGCGTGTAATTGCCTTAACTTTTCCTCGTTCCATCTGGTTTCTCTGACGCAAAGTTCGGACACTTTTTGCTTCGGTACAACTGCCTTCAACTGGGCGTAAGTCGGGAGAGAAATATACCTGTCTTCTACGTCTGGATCTGCGACGACAAATAGAGAATCGGAACGATTAATTAATTCTGGGCACGATTTGTCAAGGTCTTTACATACCAAGAACATTCTTCTCGTTCAGCATCCTCCTGTTTATAATCTCATGATAGTTTTTCACCTTTCCTCCAAACTTAAGGCTTTTATGCCCCTGTATAGAGTCACCAAGGCCTTTCGCCTCGTTGCATTTCTTCTTCCACTTACTCTCACCGCCTCGATGTTTCACCGCTAATTTTCTCAGCGCTCTCCCGAGTCTTTGTCGTATATTTTTCACCTCTTTTTCCCTCCGATTGGCCAGTAAATGTTCATGTTTGTCATATCTTTCTGCCATTTTCTTGTTTCTAGCTTCCTCCTTCAGCTTAGTGTACTTCTCCATCAGTTCCATACGCATATCCATGATGAACTGAATTTCCTTGGGAAAGAAGAAACATTAAGTAATCACATGTCCGTAATTTAGTTCCGGTATAATTCCGAAGTCAGAACGCTCACTGCCTCCCGAAATGCCCAATCGTCTATTTCTATTGCTTCAATTATAGTTGTCCGCGTTTTAATGTTTGCTTCGCTGTCCATAGGAGGAAGTATCGCCTCCCACGCTCTCTTCATTCTCATTCTATTTATGATCTCAATCTCATGCATTCCTGCTGGAAGCCCATGGCCCCAAGTCAAGTGAGCAATAGTGAGGACCTCGGGGCTTTCGTCTTTGAAAAGAAATCATAGAAATCTTTGGTCTTTATCTCTGAAAAATCACTTTTACTTCGCTTTCTGCTTACCTGGTCTGACTCTGTACGGAGGTGTCCAAGGAGAAGTCTGCGCCTCGCTTTCCCTGTAGTCCGTCTGTATCTGTTTAGTCTCCATTCTAACCGGCAGACCGCTACAGTGTGCTTCTGCCTCTTTCATAGCTGTTTCTAAGCCATTGCAATTTAATTGCAAGTTGGCGTGCAATCGCATCTTGGGTACGGTCGGTTTTAAAAACGGCATAAGTGGTCTCCGGAAAAACATATGTCTGTCTTGTCCGTTTACTTCGATATGCATGGATGCACCTAGGTTTACTCTGCGAAGAGATATGACTTGGTTCATTGAAGAGGGAAAAGGAACTCAACTTCTTCGTTTTATCCAAAAGCGAGTAGCTTCAATTATTCTAACTTGCCGAAGAGGAGGAGAATACAGGCGGCTTTCCGGATGGGCTGGTACTTTTATTACATGCTTCGAATATTTAAGTCGATCGCTAAACGAGGATGGAAAATTTTCACAACTTCTCTAAGCGGGTAGAAAATAAAGGTACATGGGATTATGTACAGAGGATTTTACAGTACTTATATAACTTACAAATAAACAAGAACGTCTCGCAGCTGAGGACAGCGCCTTGAAGTGTTGTTTAGCCCTACATACTGTATGAACTGGGTCTACGGAAAATATGAAATCAAAATGTTGAAGCTGTAGGATGTCTTTCCAATTAACTCACCATGCAGATAGCCGCAGGACTGCCTATTCCTCTGTGCGGCCATTGCTAGCTCCTGTAATTTATCCGTTGAGAGTCTATAATCAAAATCTGACTGATGGTCGATAGATAGTCGCTGAATTCGAGTGCCAGTATCAAACGGAACCATGGCAACGGGATTGATTTTATGATTTCAACTAGCGCTGAAAGAATATCTTGCCTGGTTGAGATTATAGAATTAAGCAAGAGTATGATTTCGGACGATAATTCTTTATTTGAACGAGAATAATATGTTACAGATCTTTATTCGCCTTTGAAGCTTGATTTTCTGACTTGGAATTACCCTCTTAGGGGTTTTTAATGATTTGTCAGGAGGATAGCTCGTGTGGTATAGTTGTTCTAAGCAATTGAAAAAGAGACCTTGTCATTGTTCGTATCGTCACAAAAAGTTGTCTGTATGTATGTACAATCAAGGATAGATTAATGAATCGTTATGAGTAATCATTGCCATAAATGAATAAACATTGAATGAATTACATCATACGTTTTAGCAATAATTTATATATAATATATAATAATTATAAAAAACAATTAGCTCGCGTTAGTTCAAGAAGCTGGTTTTCTCAACGGTTTAAAATACCCGTTTGTTAACGGGCCCAAATGTGCCGGCCAGCTTTGCTGGGATGATATACTCTTGCAGGTCTGTCCTTTTAGCAAATCGTTGGGACAAACACACTCCAATTTCATTCTGTAAACGGTCATTTGGCCAAGGGGTATCTTGACATTTTCTCTGTCAGTCCCTTCCTGAAGTACATTATAGTCCACTCCCCTTTCCCCAAGGCATTCTAATACGAACTGGGCACGTTGTTGTTGTTGGTTTTTGCTACGAGGACTAGAAGCCAGTGATTCCTTTCTCTTTTTATGAATACAGTCCAAATCTTGTTGAATCAAAATCACAGAAGCGTCCGAGGGAGGCAGCCATGATGTTGAAAACACTAAATCAACAGAATTCAATGCCTTCCCTTGCTTGTTTATCGAAGGCAGCAATATCCCGGTGGGCGGTTCTCTCTGCACACCGTCCACATTCTCTGTCTGAGAGTCAACAGGCGTAGTTTCTCTCTTAGACTTACTTTTTCCACCGTTCTTAGCTCTCTCCACATTAATTCTGTTGCTTCCGAACCCTTTACGATTCTTCATCGACTCCCGTTTAAATATCTTCTCAATATTCGCGTCTTCTTCGCTGTTTCTCATCAGTTTTGAAAATATGTCTCTAGTCAGCCAAGTATCCTTAGCATTCGCTCTATCCGTAATAGTGCCTGCCTCTTTCCCAGTCCCGTTTCCATCCCCATCTTTATCATCGATTTTTGTTATCAGATCTGGCTGTTCGCTAGCATTTCTTGTCTCATTACTATCGGCGATAGTCAAGTTGAAGATTGACTCTTTATTCTCAGTCATTTTCTCAATATCATTGACCTCACTCACGTTTTTTTTCGATACAAATTGTTGAGCCGGTCTTTTACCGATTCTTAAAAACGGTTCGTATCTCTTACTATTCTGCAGATTTTCGTCGACAATCTCTTCCTGTCCCTCCCTATCGGACCCATGAATTTTAAGCTCTGTAGTTCTCTTCTCTTTGACCCGCGGGATGCTCTGGTCGTTTAGACTCTCATCGAAATCGAAGTCTGAAGGATAGTTCAGAGTCTGTTCTCCATTTGTTGTCAGATTATTTCCACCGATAGATCGATAATTATCCTCCGCCTGTCCGTTTGTATAATCCATGCTAGAATCCAGTTCATTTTTCACGTCGTTAGTGTCGTTGTTTACTTCCCTGGCATCTATGGATCCGCTTCTCTGCTCTCGAATCCCGTTTTCTTTCTCCATGTCCTCTCCTTCGTCATATAGAACGTTGTAGTCTTTATTATCGTCTTCCCATTTGTTATCCCTCCAGTCTTCGTTTGAGCCAAAATCGTCCGACACATTGGTCTCGGGATTATTAACGAGATTATCTTTCCGCTCATTGAAGCCATCCGCACCCTTGGGATTAGGGTAGTAATTAGTTTGCTCTGAAAAAATGTCGTTTCCGTTATCTTGGGCGCTGTTCGGCCTCCCGCGGCGACTAGAATGAACTCTCAACGATCTTTCAGTCATCGATGAAACGCCTGACTCTGGACTCAGCCCCTCGTAATCCTGATGCATTTCGGAATATTTTTCAGCCTCCTTTCTTGGGTCAATAGAGCTGTTGTATTCCAACTTTCTCCAGTTGTCAGATATGTATAAAGGCAGACCAGGTGGCGCTACGTGCTGACTAAAGGCCAGCAATTTTGTAGACAATGTAGAGTTGAATCTCAATTTGCAGAGATCTGCGCCCAACTGAGAAGGCAGGCTAGTAGTCTTCAGGAATTGATAAGGACTCCTGTCTCCCTCGTGGTGTAAGCAGTCCGCTGACCAGTGAAGAAACCAGTCATTTCCATAACCATCGACAGTAACAGACAATCCAGACATTTGGCCACTTAGACTGTCTTCCAATTCTGTTTCTAGCAAAGGTTTGCCGGTTCTTCCATCGAGAATCGTTGCGACTGTGTAATAATATACCGGATAACCAGGGCCAAGCTGATGCTTGACCATAAAATCCGGAATATCGTCGTCGTTGTAATAGCCGGGAATCGGGCTGCTCGTTACTTCCGAATTTGGAACCGTGTAGTTCCAGATCTGATCGAAGCTGCGCCCGTTGTAGGCGACTATTACGGAGTTGAACATCGCCGCGACAATATCCTCAGTACCATCTTTTGTTATGTCCGCAAGGATGGGCTGAGACAGAATACCTTTCTCCGGATCACGATGAAGTTCTCGCAGTTTCTGAAAAGTTTACCATCTCTGTAAAAGCTGGATAAGAGGATTACAAACGCGACTGATATAATCAACTCACAAGTTCTCCGTAGAGAAGATTCGAGAATGGAGCAATGTACAATCCGCCGGATTGCTCGTGGCTCCCGGTGACCAGCACGAATATTTTCTCTCCGTCTGGTTGGACAAGAGTCTGCGGGGCGAGGTACAACTGTTCCTTGTTCATCAGAGCAATCCTGTGAATAATGCTGCCGGTTTTACCCGAGAGGACTATAACTTCGCTGGATCTTTTAGCTCCAATTTGCAGCGTGTGAGCAGCTACTACGTCTGCGACCTCGTCCCCATCCAGATCAGATACGTAATTGGCGTCGTAGACGTCCAGGATTTTGCGCCGGGCCGATTTCTCAGAATCTTCCGAAGGCAAAGCCCATAAGGTAGAGCCGTCCTGACCACTAACAGCACGCAACGTTCCTCCCCGCCCAGCAGCCACGCAGTCTTTAATCTGATCATTGTTTAAGTCCAGAGCACAGTCCAGAGAAAATATCACGTGCCAAGACCAATGCGTCCATATTGTGTCTCCCGTAGTTCCGTCTAGAGCCAGAATGCCACCTAGACATGGCGTTTGACCTCCAAAATATGCGTTGCAGATGTACCAAGGCTCCTCGACGTCGTTCAATCCTGGAAATTTGTTGTTATTCATGAATTGCGGAGGTAAGCTTGGCGTCTGATGGGAACTTTTATGGGGGAATCGGGAAATAATTACTACGGTATGATATTTTCATAGAAAATAAAAGAGGATTCAACTTTTGAAGCCTTCAAGCTTTTTTTTTTAAATAAATTGCAAAAACCAGTGTCTTTTCATTGTATCAAGCGTTTGACCGGCACATTCTTTGGAGTGATTTACCAAACGGGTCGTTGTGACGAACTAAGAATAAGAACAATGTTAAATAAACAGTAAAAAAGCATCTTTTACTTACAACGAAGCGAACCAAAGAGACAGAAAACACAGAAGAACGTAAACAAGTATTTGTAATCTGCAAAATAAATGAATGAAAGTTAAAGAAATTCCTCATAATCGACAGAAATGTAAATTATCTTAGCTAGTTAAACCTGTGCCAAAAGCAATGATGATATCCTCGACCTTGTCGCCGTTGACATCAACGCTTCTCAGAGGAGCTTCGGAAGTCAATTTAGGAAAAGATCTTGTCCATACAGTGGTGACAGCGAGGAAATTACAGGCGGCAATTTCCTCATCGACATTATCGCCAATTTTATTCTGCATAGTTTCTGCCAGCCAATTTTTAATGAATGTTAATGGCACGGGAAATACACTGACTGCAAATATCACCAGAGTTATTAACCCGGTTAGAACCAGCAGTGCTATGGTCGCGTAGCAGCAAGGAGCCAGTAGGGATTTACAAGTCAATTTTCGCTTGTCCATCGAACGATTCATTTTACATTTTCTACGCGGTGCCATCAACGGCCTTTTCACTCCTCCTTCATCGTCTAGTTTCATGCCTCCGCCTCTACCGTCTCTTATAAACACCTCGTCGTCTACATCGCTCAAATCATCGTCGTCAAAGCTGTCGCGAACCGCAAGTCTAGGCAGCGTCGGATATACCGGCGACATTGCTGACAGGGAAGCTCGATTTATTAACTTTTTATTTCATCGTCAGAATCACAGAGTCTTCTTGATTATCCCAATGTATTCTATAGTTTTTTAAAGTCTTCTGAGCACAGGGAGAATATGTTAACTGACAGCTGAGTGACAGTTTTTATCAATCGATTGATCGCTCGGGCTTTAAATCGACTGTGTTTGAAAGGTCGACGTGACGTCACAACCGGGAATCGAGATCCGCCCGCGGAGTGGCGACCTCGTTGTTTAATCATCGAACTAGACTCTAAGCCCAAAGAATGTGATGTCGCGGTTGGAAAAAATGACTGTTCTCCGGTATTTTGCTGCCTCTTTTTCTCTATTTATCGTGTTATTGTCAGGCCAGATTGTTCAAGCTGGTAAAGATGGCTCGTCTCAACTCACCGAGGATAATTGGGATCAAATATTGGTCGGAGAATGGATGGTCGAATTGTGAGTAAACCCTAATATCGTCTATCCTAAATTCACGTACACACATACACCACACCACCACACCCACTCATATCCCACACATATCGAGATTTTCGATGGCGTGTCAAAAATCACACGCCACGCGGTCCGGCTATTGCCCTTTAGTTCAATTCATTCTATTTTTAATATTATTTATGCTAATCAATATCATTTTCATTATCAAACTGCTCCCCCACTCCTCGATGCCGAGGAGGTGGCGATTGCAAACTTGTATTTTACCGCTACGCTGCGGCCCGCTGTCAATGATCCTCACTTCCAAATTAATTGATATATACGATAGATGATCATTATTCTTCGTATTCACATTCCCTGCTTTGCTCTATCTGCTTTCTTACTTGCCTATATCAGCTACGGTTTCGCTAGAATTATTTATCGACGTTATTCGTCGCATAGGTTATGTTGGTACTGTACTCAGGTATTCTTTGTCGAAAGGAATTCGAAACAAAGCATAACTTTGATGTATCTTATTTTCTTTCTCAATTCCGTATCTGCAAAGACGATAGATTGAACTAAAAAAAGAAGCAATCTTCGAAAATCAGTATTTCAATAATCTGTCCATTTTGTTGAACAAAATTTATTATTAACTTCTGAATGTAAAATATGTAAACTTGTTTCAGCTATGCTCCTTGGTGTCCAGCGTGCAAGGCTTTAGAACCAGTTTGGGAGAGTTTCGCGTTACGGGAAAATGAGCTCGGTATTCGCGTAGGAAAAGTTGATGTCACAGATTCTCCAGGGCTAAGCGGAAGATTTATGGTCACTGCTTTGCCGACAATATTTCAGTGAGTTATTCATTCGTTTCATTTATTTTTTACTCATCCCACAAATTCATGTCTTCAAAGCTGCCAATATATGTAATAATAATAATTTACAGTGCTAAAGACGGTGTATTCCGGCAGTACAAAAGCCCTCGGGACGAGGAATCTCTACGATCCTTCGTCAGGGATACGAAATGGCAGCACCTCGATCCAATTCCTGGCTGGAAAAGCCCAAACTCTATCCAGATGTCTGTGATCAGCTACTTTTTCAAACTATCACAAATATTGAGGGTGAGGATCCATAATCCGACTCATGACCCATTTTATGTCTTCGAATAATCAAGTCGTTCACAATGTTTGTTTGTATTGGTTACCCTCTTGCAGGGAATGCACAATAAACTGATGGAAGACTACGGTCTGCCGACCTGGGGAAGCTATCTGATATTTTCAATAGCGACAATAATACTTGGGGCAATTCTTGGTCTAGTAAGTTTACCTTTTGTGTTGTTTATTGCATTTGTAATAACTTGAAGAGACGGTCTTTATCAGATGAATTATCGTGTATTGCAGTTCATTGTTTGCCTTATCGACTTCATCTATCCACCGAAGCCTGTCTCCTACCCAGGAAAGAAAAAGCCAAATGATGGTTCGGGCGGTTTTATGCAGGAAAAAAGTTCTTTGGGTGATGAGGAACTGGTGAAAAACGTTAAGGACGATCTGGTCGACGAGGATGCTAGCGGGTCCGACGCACCTGAGGACGAAGATGAGGAAGAGGAAGGTGAAGCTGATAGGGAAGAGGGAGAAGTAGAGACTAAAAGCGCCTCAAACAGCCCGAACATGAGGAAACGCAAACCGCGTAAAGCTGATTAAATTCTATCGACTTACCCTAGTGACTTTTCGAACGAAAATTACCATCGCGGATTGATTTTGGTGTAATTTATTTCTCGAGTCTTTAACCAATCTCGATCCCACCCATGTATATCATGCGCGAAAAATTGGAGAAGGTATAATTTACGTATAGTAATAGAATATTCTTGTGAAGATGGTAGAAACTGACCGCACACTTATTTACCTTAACGTTATATTCATTTTATCGAAGCTTTAAACACGTACGTACGTTTTCGTACGGTATTAATTACCGATTGTCGCGCCTAAGAAAGTATTTTTCACGATATAACACTATAATATATCCTGAAACAGACTCTGAACCTTTCACTCGACCTTTGATCATACTTGTAATCGAAATATCTTCGTTGTCGACGCGCACCTCCTCCTTTCCTACGTATTTCTTCATCTTTTATCGATTACTGTTTTATAAGATTAACATTTCTCTCAACGACTGTATCGACAATTCGAAATTACGAACGAACGAATACTTGAGGGAACTTACAATGCTACTTGAAAACTGTTAACACCTGGGAGTTGATCATTTTTGGATTTAAATTGCCAGTGGATTTGTGCTCTCTGAATAGTATGTATAATCGTGTTATACGGTGGTTCCAAGGTGCTAAATTTGTACATAAATAGCGGGAGGCTCTAATCTAGTCTCTTCCCGTTTGCTTTGCTGAGTTTCTGAGTAATAGAATGAATAATGTATGTACTGCAAAAAAGGATAGGAGCTGGTAAATTCCTTGCGGAGATTTATGGGACATTTCTAATAGAATGCATATACCTATATTAATATTAAAGTCTTCCGTGTATGTATATGTATTATCGCGCGCAGTATATCAATACGAGTATATCAATTGTGTCAAATATACCAATATAGATATATGTACAAGGGAAATACATAAGTCGTGCAACTGTTTAACACAAATTAATTAATTAATAATATTAATTAATAATAAGTAAGTTGGATACCATAATTTAATTCTAATTTTGCACAGTTTGAGGAAAAAAAAAGAAAAAAAGAATATTTAAAACACTAAATATCAAGCAAAGATAAAGGAAGTTTTTTTTTTAGCAGGTAGAACGTTTTATATCGGCGTATAATTCACATTTCTTGATATACAATTGTTTGTTGATATTGAATTATAGCGTATTACACTTCGATTACATTCCTATCTGATGTTGAATGATTATAATAGACGTTGTGATTATTGAAATAAAGAAGGACCGACTGATATTGACGAATTGCGTTGTTGAGAAATGTGCAATGTCCAGGGTAACCGAATCCTGTTTATGTAATACGAACTGCTGAAAAATAAATATCTATGCAAGGGATTCGTTTATTATTTACAAACAATCCCAAACATTGAATATAGTATCTATCAATGATGAGGAAAAAATTTATAAATATGTAGTACCAGAGTGTCAAATATTGAATAACGGCAACGGCAAGCCATTGCTACTATTTCAGCAACAATACGTGCCAAATTCTATGCCAGTATAATCAATCGTCAATGGTTTCGCCAGTAATACGATGATAAATGGATACTTATATCAGGGAGGTATCAGAATTTGCTTTCAACCAATCCAATGAATCGGAATAAATTGTTATTAACATCATCATTCGTTACGTTAGTCAAAAGACTAGACAAGAAGAATCCATTCTCGTCAATAAGTGAACCCAGTAATAGTCATATTTCGTTGACGTAACCCCGTACAAACCATTTGACGCCACGGGGCCATTGACCCCGCGACAAACCCTTACCCTAGGTCAGTGCTCCCCCATTCCCTACCTCAGACCGGACGGTGGCGCCATCTCATAGAATACTTCGACAGTCTATTTCCGTCTAACTCGATTAAGAGTTTGAGATCGGACATAACCAAGCGTAACGAGGAAAGGTTTTCGAACACATATCCATAGTAGGTCTGAAACTCTGGACACACCCCGTGGAATTTACCGTGGAACGCCAGCCGATAGTACTGCGCACGTCGTCTGAGGAAAAGTATGAACAAAGGGTAGGTCGGGGTCATATTTTAATTCTAAAGTGATGGTCTGCTCCATTCCCGTTATCACGAGTAAAATGATCAGGAGATATTCATCCGAAATGGGTTTGACAGTGGCAACATTTCATATCTACAGGGTATTATTATAAATACGCGGTTCACTATAGTGTGACAGTTTTCGACATATCGTTTTTGTTTGCTTTTTTTACCCCCGTAAAACTGCGCCGTATCTATTGCCATCAGGCGTCGCGCGTCTCATAACCACGTGTTGCACTGTCATCAAACTCGTGACAGGTGCTAAATAATAAAACGAAATATTATAATTTTCATGTTTACATCCAAAGGGTCGAAGTAGAATCGTGGCAGACTGAAGATAGGCTCAATTCTGAATCCCCCAACGTCCAAGAATAATCCAAGATGCGGTCCCCAGCCAAGATTCAAGTCGGTCTCGACTGTGTCGGCACAGATTTACAGATAGACCAAGCTTGCTTTACCGTCACCAATCAACTCAACAGAACGGTTCAATTATATGGTCAAACTGAAGAGTGCTTCTCGGTACGTATTCAGGAAAATAATAAAGCTGAACAATAAGTCGGGCCTGTGTGCCGCAAGACAAAGTATTTGTAATGTTAGTTGAAACGTTTTTCAGTGCGACGGACTTCTGCTAGGCAATTTAGCTTCAAATAACAGTTCAAGCTTCGTGGTGGACACCAAGTATCCGTACCTCGTTTACTTCACAAATCCCGAAGAAAGATGCCAGTGTGTATATCTGCCTTGTAGCACTCGACCGCATCTCAATCCTCTGCTTAATCCTACCTTATTTCCGTAGCACAAGATTTATATTTGTGGAACACGGCCATTACGGATGGAACTTGACAGACGGTTGCTGTCCAGAGATTATAACTACCTTTCAACCGCCGGATCCATACATGCGTAAGGGTCCGAATACCTACAACTTGGCACAGCTGATCAACTGACAAAGATTAAGAATTAATGGTAGTATCTTATTCGCAGCAATCCTCGCGGCTTTTATGCTCTTCTTTTTCTTCTTCGCAACATGGGGACTTGGAACTTTCGTCGCTCGGTCAGGCATGCTGACCAGATTCTTGAGGAGAGATACACCCGACGATCAGAGTGTGAGGAGAAGCCTGAAAGGGCTATTTGTTATTCCTTTGTGACGATATCGAACAGCAACTTGATTTATGCAAACATTCTATTTCCCAGGATTTAGGACGGCTGCAAGAAAACGAACTTGCCCCTCCTAGGCCACCAGAAAGGGTGACCAAGACTAGCACCCGTGCCAGATTTTTGGACACTTTTCGCGGGTAACATATACTTTTTGATTAAAAAAATGCTGGTTCGGCACACAGATTACAGGGAATTGAAGAGAAGATATTGCTTTCAGAATTGCTATCTTGCTGATGATATTCGTAAACAACGGCGGTGGTAAATATTGGTTTTTCAATCACAGTCCTTGGAATGGATTGACTCTGGCAGATTTAGTGCTACCTTTGTAAGTACAGATGGTCGGAACGAGCTTGGAATTAGAATCCTGAACTAACTTCTCCACTAGAGTCCAAAATATCGACCAATCTGCTTCCTTATGATTTCCAGCTTTGCATGGATCATGGGATTCACCATAGTAATATCCATGCGTACCCAGCTGAGAATATCAATTTCAAGATGGAGAATTATCTTAAATTGTCTTCGCCGTTCCCTAACATTGATATTCCTTGGTTTGGTGGTAAATTCGATGAACGGGACCACGCTTGGAAATCTCCGATTTCCTGGAATCTTGCAATTACTGGGGATCTCATATTTCGTTTGCGCGACCATCGAGGCCATCTTCACCAAGGCTCAAAGAACATTTCCGGTTAGTCATAACTTCTAGATCATCATTGTCATTCCACAGTTTTAATGGCCATGAAATCACTGAACATTTTGTGAATGTTAATCAAACAATTATCGTTTCTCGCAGTATGGCCGTTTTGGATTCTTGCAAGACGTTCTGGATGGTTGGGCGCAGTGGCTGATCATTATTGCCATTTCAACTACCCATCTGCTGATAACATTTCTACTACCCGTGCCCGACTGTCCTAAAGGATACCTGGGACCTGGCGGTCTTCACAGCCATGGGAATTACAGTAATTGCACTGCAGGAGCAGCCGGTTATATAGATAGAACCATCCTAGGTTCCCACATATACACGAAGAAGGAAAACGTTTTGAAACATGAACAAATTTACGGAGATCATCCCCCCTACGATCCCGAAGGTTCATACTTTTATTGATCTGTTTTTAAATCATTTATCAATACTGAAGATAAGACTTTCTTGGTATCAAGACAATGATTACAATTTCAGGAGAACGTCGCAATTCTACCAATTGCTTCTTAATTCCAAATTTATAATATTTCAGGAATCATGAGCACGTTGTCAGCTGTATTGCTGGTTTACATGGGCGTCCAAGCTGGTAGAATTATGCTCACGTATCACCAAGGAATAGCCAGAGTTATTCGCTGGCTGGCTTGGTCCCTTGTCACGGTAAAAATCTAAAATTTTAAGTCGCAGAAGCGAATTTACAAAATTGCTTGCGAAAATTTCGATTGATTCATGAATTTTTCAATGAACAGGGTATCATCGCTGGTAGTTTGTGCAACTTCAGCAAGGAAGATGGGCTCATACCAGTGAACAAATCAATGATGACTGTATCCTATGTCCTTGCCACATCTAGTATAGCATTCTTCACTAATGCCATTCTCTACATTCTAATTGACCTCCAAAAATGGTGGAACGGATCTCCTTTCTTTTACGCAGGTAAACTATTATGACAATAACGATAATGGTCATGATGAGAATGACTTTTCACAGCTAAAGAAAGATAGAAAACTACAATTATTACGCATAGATACAGAAAGATACAGAAACATAGACTTCCTACTAGATTTCTTCATATACTAATAATAATTGGTGACTCTCTTTTCTATTTTTCAGGCACAAATGCTATATTTTTATACATGGGTCACTACTTTGCGAAGGGAATATTTCCTTGGGCTTGGGATATCGGAGTATTGAAGACGCACGCCAACGTTTTATCAATGAATCTTTGGACTACAACACTTTGGGCTGTGATCGCCTACTTTCTCTATAAAAAGGACATCATCCTCACTGTATAAGTGGCAACCTGCTGCGATCTATCTGTCTCTGTCTCCCTCCAACTTCGAGAGTTTAAGATTTCGTATGTAAACAACTGATTGCAGGAAACTAAGAAAACTTTTAAACAGTTTAGACTAAAGTATTTTGTCCGAGGCGTTCTACAATCACCGACTACAGGTATTATGAAAATCAAATCAATTGATTGTTCAGATATCTTGTTTTTGTCTAAATGAAAGAACACTTTTAGAGTGTTCAAATGACCGATCAGTTCAAACTCGAATTTTCTCGACTGGTTGGGCATTTCCAATAGAAGTTACTTTCCTGTTTTTGTTTTCATTTTAATATCAATGGACATGTTTTCGTTTAGAACAAACCTCCTCCAATTAGAATGAATACCTGTTGTTAGTGTACTAGCTGTGGGTATATAAAAAGAATCATTATAATTCAAGCTCTGACTTTATCTAGGTATCCAACAGTAATCTAAGTGCCGATTAATCTAATTAGAATAAATACCTGTTGTTAGTGTTTTAGCTGTGGATATATAAAAAGAATCATTATAATTTAAGCTCTGACTTCATCTAGGTATCCAACAGGAATCTAAGTGCCGATTTTTATTTTTTTTAACCGAATTGCCGAGATAAGGACGGCAGAATCGTGATAAACACTAATTATTATCAACTATTTAGTAACAAATAAAGAATAAGAGAATAAAATGAAAAAGAGATTTAGAGCATCGGTTAAATTATCGTAATGTTAATTACCTTTGTATGTTGCTCGAATATATTTGCATATTAAGCTTTGTGATATAACAATTAACACATAATTACATAAAATAATACGGACTTTTGCGATTGGCAAGTCTGCTGTATTCACTTTCTACACTAATGTATATGTAGAGGAATCCACAAAGGATACCATATACAACATGAAAATCCAAACTGTAGCCTCATTATTTTCATAGTATCATCCCACCCCATACCCGACGCTTTTAACACTAGGAATTCCTCTCCTCAGGTTTTTTATAAGATAGTCCAAGTTTCGCGAAAATATCTTCTTCGCTGGTGATTGTTTCTGCTTCTCCCGGCAGCCCTATTCACAAAAACATAATAAAACTCTTATTCAAGTTCGAAACCATAGTTATTGACCTATGCAAGCATACCTTCTACCGTGAGACGTTTCAAGGTGTACTCATTCAGTGTGTATTTCTTCTGAAGCGCGTGCGCCCGCATATTTTTGTTGAACAAATCGCTACCTGTGAAATAGAGGACTGCGCAACAGTAGTGATCGCTAGGTGCAAGCCTTATGTCAAGGCGTCTGAAAGGCTGCGTGGCGTCTGTTGGATCCCGGCAAACACCCTGTTGACAAAAAATCTTGAATTCGAACAACTGTCTCTGACTTTGCTGTGAGAAATTTTTAATGCAATGTTATTATTGGCGCCTTTTTACCATGAACTTTGCACCGCCGATGGAAATAGTCTCTACAATCAATCTTTCTTTCTCCAGATGTTTGACAATATTTTTCAGCATATCCCCCTTCTTACTGCCCTGATTGCTTACGGATGTGTAACTCGGATGCGTTATCAAAACGTCTACATCCCCGCTCTCCGCTTTACCACGTCTGTAACTGCCGCAGACCGTGGCCACGTACTCGTCGTCCAAATCTGCAATTGACTTCTTCAGGAAGGTCTCAATCCGCTCTACCTCTTGTCTAGGAATTTTCTTCTCAAAATCCTCAAAGTATCTGCAATAATTATTCATAAACAATACTATACTCTATTATGTAGGCATGAGTGGGATAGTTTAGCAACGACAAATCGAGCACATACATACTTTAAACCAATTTTCTGATGATGGGTCAACTTGTCTTGATTTTTCCTCAGGTCTTCCAAATTCTTTATCCCAGCGTCGACCAATTCTTTTGCCTTGGATGGACCGATCCCTGAGACTCGGGTCAACAAGTTTATGGAAGTGCTAGTGCCGTCGGCGTTGATCTGAAAATAACAGGGTGGATTCAGTGATGGAAGAATCAGGACGTCGTGATTCTCTATCGACAGGGATTGTTATTGATTTTCATTTACGGGATGAGGTAGGTTTTGAGACTCTTACTTTTTCGAGTTTTTGCAATTTTCCAGTTTGAAGAAACTCGTCGATTTTTTTCCCTATCTTCTCGCCTACTCCAGGCAACTTTCTAGCCTCATCTCCGCTCTTTACTCTATACGAAAGCGCGGCCAGAGCACCGGCGGCCTTTCGGTAGGCGTTGTACTTGTAGATGTTCTTGCTTACGTTACGCTCGTAATTAGCCAATTCTGTAATTATTCTAATAAGTCTCCACAACAATATCTAAGTCATATGTTATGGGAAAGCTCAAGGAATACCAGGACCACACATACCTATAAGAAAATCGGAGAGATCGCTGTTTAGATTGTCAGCATTGTCTGGCGCCTTTCGTTTACTCATTTTCACTTTATTGTCTCAATGAAACACGGGGATTCAATCGAAGGTATCAAACTTTGTGAATAAATGTCAAACAGTTGTCAAACTAGAACATAACCTGAAACAGTCGCAAAGGTTCAGCGCGGTAGACGTTGTTGTAGGTGATCCCCGGAACGTGCTGCCATCTGACGGTCTCATCAACCAAATAGAATCAGCTGTCTGAAACAAGGCTCGACGGAGGTCAGTGACCCAGTCGATGCGCTTGTGGCTCTGTGTGATATTCTGGGGACGCAACAGATACGGGCTTAAGCTTTAATTTTCCAACACGGTTCCGGATTCGAAGAGATTAATATTTATATAATCTCATTATATTCGCAAACGCGATATTCGTTGTTTAACCACGACGTTCATTGTGCAAGCGAGAAAGACGCTTCGCTTTGTGATATTTGGGGTTAAGACTGTTGACGATCTTTCGAATCTTCTCTTCGATGTTATTGATTTACAAAACGGATATAAGCGTGACAATTATTGTCTTGGGATACAAATTGTGTGTGTCTAGATTATTCGTCTACCCATATTTATCTGATTTGGGATTAATTCGAGTATTAGGAGTGTTCGGAAAATTTTAACCCCAAAACCTTATTATGGCAATCATACGTATATATTGTGCCCGAGTGGAATGCTTTCGATGCTATAGATGAATATGTAACAGTGCAGTGACTTTGATAAGGACAAACAACGTGAGTTCGAGATTTTTCATCAATCCCCTGACCTTTCCCGGTTTGTAACAACCCTTACCATCAGCTGCCGCCCCCTGCCAAGGTCAACCTCAACGAAAATTTCCGCGGATCTGGTCAAGTAGATCCGTCTCAAAATATCAATCTCGATCAAGTAAATAAATCACCGTAACGTGTGCCTCTCCTCTCAAGACAGTGATATCGACAATCGATTATCGGACTACTATACGAATGATGCGAATGCCTAGCCGCTAAATACACGTTCGTGCATGATATACATCGAAGCAACGCTGTCCCGCGTGCGTAGTTCCTTCGATACATACCTACATACACACATATGACACGCGATCAATCGTCTAGTCTGTGATAAATAATAAATTCATTCCCTCCTCGTCGGAAGGGAGGTGGTCGTGGTCTGTGAATATTGGTGGAAAATAAACATTAGCGTGGAGTAGCTACTAGCGTGGGCAGCTGTCTCTCGGCCTCGGGTTTACCTCATTGACTCGATCGTCCTCGGCAAAGTTCGGCTAGATCCGGCTGGACCCGGTGAGCGTCGTGCGTCGATCGATAGCCGCTACGACGCGAGTGGGCACGCCGGCACGCGGGGTGGGGGTGGGAATGTCGCCAGTGTCGCCACACTCAACAGCGGATCCGGCAGCCCGGCGGTACTAGCCTCCCACCTTTGGATCAGGTTCGACTCTGTTGAAAGTTCAAGGAACAAACGCGTCTACGGGCGCGGCTTGCGTCACGAAGTGGCGTTTAATGTGGCGAAATGTCGTCCCTCGACTACCTGGATCTGTGCAGATTGTGCCTAGTTAAAGACAGTGTCTCCGTGCCGATATTCGAAGGCGAGGGCGACGTCAGGCAGATATTCTTGAAGATTGCGGCCTGCCTGCCGGTCAAGGTAAGCAAACTACGCCATCGCCCGATGCCAGCTCCATAATCAGTCGCCATTTTGTTAAGGTTATCGTTTCGCTCGGTTTAATACCATATTCTACCCGCATTCAACTTTCCAAGCTTCCCCTCGGTCATGCTCGTCCTTCACCAGACACAATTTCTCATACCGTAAGCGAATTATCGCCTCTGTGTTGCCGTTGCGCAGCTATAAAATCGATCCCCTCATCCCTCCCCTCAGCGCACCTCTCCACCCCCCGCCGCTCATCTTTACGCGTCGCTACGGCGGGCGCCTGGACGCCATTCCTAACAAAGAGACGCCGCGGCGTCCCCCGACGATTTTACCCGTCTAATAATATATAAATGCATATGCTTCGACCGGCGTAAAGATAACCGGCGAGGATCTCTCCCTCCTTGTAATGAAATTTTCACTTATTTATGTATGCAAATTACAGGTTGCACGGGAAGACAAGTTACCCAAGAAGATATGCGACGATTGCGTGTACAAAGTAGAATTACTCTATCAATTTTGGAACACTACAGCAAACGCTGAAAAACAGCTGCTACAATGGCTTGGGGAAGTCGGCCTCGAGGACAAGCAGGGCTATGTCACAGGTGTCCTCAACCCGGTAATTATACTTCTTCTCACAGAATGATAAATCGCGAAACAAACGAGAGATACTAAGCTACACCTTTTATGTTTACTTTCTTGTTTACCTCGACTACCGTTGTAGTGACCAAACTATTTCACAAACATTTATTACTCGTCTCGCGTCGAGCCATCACTTGATCTGTTTCATACAATTAGAGTCTAAAATAGCTTAAACACCTACAAGGAGTATTGTTGAACTAGGCATTATGCATTAGGCACGGTTGGTGATGAAATAATTAATTCTCTGGCTGAATTCGTACCACCGTCTTCTTGTTTGCTAATCGAATGGTAAATAGCGACACTCTGGGCTCCCATGGGAGTATCTCTAAAGTAATTTTCATCCTCGTTCGACAGAGTACAATGAAACAGGAAGAGAGCAGTCCCGGGGGACTAGGCGGCGTATCGATGCAAGTCAACGCAGCTCAACAGCCGGGCATTGGCATCGGTGTAATAGACAATATGGGTCTTGGAATGCCGCTCATAATAACCGGCACGACTCCGCAGCAGTTAGCCGTAGTACCAATGGATACGAGTGCCTTACCTGTACAACCGGTTCACCAGGCTCTACCAGGGCCGAGTAATCAGCCTGGGCACGATCAGCTCTCGCAATCCCAGCCTAACGCAGCTACGCGCCATCAGGACGAAGAAGAGGAAACCAGCGAAGAGGAAGAGAACTCCGACGACGATTGCGACGGCGACGATGGTAGGTGCCAAGGAAGGGGAACAATGCTTTGAGTTTTATTGGCATTGTTGAATTTTTCTTCGTTTTAGTAACATTACATTCTGTATTTTGTTTGGCTTTGTAAGCGTATCGAGAAATAGGCTCATTTTTAACCAGGAATTTTGTTCCCTCTAACTCAGGTCTACCCGTCAAAGAAGAGAGCGAGGAAGACCCGGGTAATAGTAGGACGATCGAACCCACAACATTCGTCAATGTTTCGTTAGCATGCGACGAGGCGGGTCCGTCTGGATTGCAGCAACAAAAGATATCAGAAATACCGGAAATGTCCATGCCTCAAACCGTCGACGGCGATGCCAAGTCTGGGTGAGTTTTCCTTCTTATTACAGAGTTCCTTTAACATACAGGGCCAAGGGTGTGCTGCTGAGATTGACACACACATGCACAAACAATTTCCTTATTTCAAAAAGGTTTTTTTTTGTTAATTTTTTTAATTTTTTGTTTGTGGGAGGGAAAGGGATTCACTTCTCGGTAAGCGGTCTAATCTAATAACCGCCGCTGGTTTTTCTGACCAATTTTCAGACGTGTTTTCCAAATTCGATGAACTGTAGTTTTCAAAGCGTTCAATAATCAATTTTTCAAGATACTCGAGAGTTAGTCACCTTTATAATTGATAAGGTGCGCCAGGGCACGGAGATAGAGTGCCTACACACCTCACAACCATCATTGGCTCTAGGCATCCAGCAATTTGTTGTATTAATCCGTTATTTTATAAAAGAAAACTTCAACAAGGGCTCAAATTGCCATATAATGGTTATTTATTTTTCACTTTTCCAAATCTTTCCAGTTGGAAATCAGAGAATGAAATGCGAATGCAAATTACTGGATACTAATTTTTTAACAATTTATAAATATTATTACATATGTATGAGTAGCATAAGAGCATGGTGTCTCGTGTATGTTTAAATGAAAGGAATTCAGTTGATTCAATACGGCAGATGTTAGATTATTTAATACATATGATAAATTTACTACTATCGTCGGTAATTGAATTTGGAAATAGACATTATTTGCTAAGGCTAGATTTGAGAGTATTTCAGCTTATATACATAGGTATATAGCTATGTATATACTTTTATGAACGTGTTTACTTTCATAGGGGCATACACTGTTCTTACGATATTTGTATTGTGGACAGCGGATGGGATAAATCTACTTCCTGCTTGATTCTGAAGCCCCTTTTTACCTCATGGAACTTTACCATGTCTTACGCTATTCTAGAAATGTTATTCTATCCCGTTCTCTCTGTCTGCAAAACAATGTTACCTATACGTGTTGTCGATATAACATTACCACGCTTACGTAAGGCACTAAATGCCGCACATGGCCTGAACCGGTCTATAAACACTTGTATAAAAATGATGAGGATATTGATTAGTCGCGTAAACCGGTCGTACCTGAACGACATTGCGAAAATGCTCCTACATTATATTGAAAAAAAAAAAAGAAGTAACACTCCAAGTTGCGCGGACTTAGCTCGCGCTTTCCCCCCGGCATAAAACGTGGTCAGTGTTCTCCAAGAAGTGTGGTGAAATTTGAAGATTTGTCTTGAAAATCTGAAGATAAAAGAAGAAAGAAGAAGGTACGACGAAGAAGAAGAATATCACTCTGTGACTATATTGACGAAAAAATCACTATGCTTCACGGAATGGCATGGAGGAGGACGAAAATGCAACTTATAAACAAAAGGCGAGTATTCGTTTGATAAAGCCATTTTTTATTCCCCTAATTTAACGACTACTATTCCTCAAACCTTTCACCTCTTTTCTTCACCTTATATTTTTCTACATAGACTATTGTTACATAGTTAAGTACAATTCTAATTTGAGGTAGGTTGCGTTTGAATAATTAATCGCGAGAATCGTCGCCGCATACTTGCGCGACCTTCTGCCGATATTTACATCCTCGCGTTGAGCGGAATAAATTCCATTTCATGGATAAGTGGAAATTTCGTTCAGGTAAGCCTAACGGTGATTCAAAGATAGCTGGTTCATGGTAAATAATTTAACTCGTGAGTTGAGTGCCGATGGAAAGCGAAGAATTTCAACCTATCTGATAGGTTTAAAAATATCATATGAAGAAGATGTACGAAGTGCTCCTGATTTCTACAACAATATGCCAACTGTACTTTCAAAGGTGAGGAGAGATCAGGACTTATTGTCCTATCGATTTTCAATATCCATCGAAGCTTGTATTTTATTAATACTTGCTAAGGTTGTCTTCTTCCGCTTCACCCTTCGTTAAATCCTTGCCCTGCTCTCCTTCTTGTCCAAAAAATATAAACATATCTGTTGAAATGCTAATCAGAAGATATGTTCAAGTTTTTCAAGTGAATTATTCATTCACTTACGTTAAAATATTGATTTTGCATAACAGGTATCTGTCGTCTATGTCTTTCCTGGTCTAATTTTAATACATATATGTATACAGTTTAATGGGAAGAGATTTTTTTGAATGATTGAGATAAGAATCTGGAATCATAGATTAGAATCGCGAACCATAGTGGCGGGATTAATATTGATGATAAAATACGGCAAAGCAACGCTAGCACTAAAAGCACAATGTCCACATATCACACACGACACAAGCATCTCTTCACTCGCCTGCTCGTCTCGATGTCAGAATATAGTGGCAGTAAAGCATTTAAAAAAAGTAAAAGAAAAAAAAAACGACAAAAAAAAAACCATATTGGGGGAGAGTTTTTCTTGAGTTTATCCTTTCAGGGGAGACGAAATATTCGGTGGTTTGTCAGGGATGCTGCGACAAATACTATCGCCCTCATCACCTGAGTTTGCCGGTGATCCAGCCCTCGCATCAATATCGATTAACGACCAACTAGCTTGCCGCGGTATTTACAACACTATCACATCAGTCGTACCAACTGCTTTAGATACACTACGCCGCGACCACTCGGAGCTGTCTTCGTCGCCTTTTGAGACTATCCAAATGTCGTCCTCGTCCACTGCCTCCTCGTATGCTTGCCCGACCTGTGGACAGGAGTTTGTTAGCCGTTTTAAGTTAAATTATCACACGAGGACTCACATGGAAAGAAAATACGGATGCACAGTTTGCGGGAAGACTTTTACAACCCAGCATCACCTCAAGATGCACGAGGCTATGCACTCGGATGTCAAACCTTTTGTCTGTCGTAATTGTCCCGCCACATTTCGTTACCAGAAACTCCTGGATCGGCACAAAAAAATGCATGACCCTGCCGCTGCCGTCGTCGATATCGCGAAGCCCTACTCGTGTCCTAGGTGCTTGATGCGATTCGACACCAGAAACAATTACAACCATCATGCCAAAACCCATAAATCAACATCCCGCACAACCGCCACGGATAACATGAGGATAGATGACATAAACTTGACCCAGGTCATACCCATTACCTCCTCGCCATTGGCTTCATCCTCTTTCCCTTGCGAAGCATGCTCCCAAGAATTTCCATCTGTCGATTCCCTCACCACTCATAAACTCATTCATCGCTCGCGACCCCTGGTTTGCGATGTTTGCGGCAAGGGGTTCACTCACCGCAAGTATTACGTCGTTCATCAGCGTATTCACACCGGCGAAAGACCCTATCTTTGTTCGATGTGCGGTAAATCTTTCACTCAAGCATCTACGCTCACCGTTCATAGACGGTATCATACCGGCGAAAGACCTTACACATGTACGCAGTGCGGTAAGGGATTTGTTACGCGTACTATTATGCTCAATCATATGAAAAAACACTAGACTGTTGTTGGCTGAGAGGTTTTTCTATTAATATTTATTGTTAATCGATCAATTGTTCAGTTATTGGTATATTAAAGTCACAGTTTATAGACACGGGATCAGAAATTGATTGAGGCTTTTTTGTTTCTTTACCGTCAATCATCAATGTCCAAACTTTTTGTATCTGTTAATCTTTGAAGAGTGAAATTAGCACATAATTGCAAGCATAAATTAACGCCGTTAAGTAGCCTTAAACATATTTACAAATTTAATTTTGAAAACAAAGTTTAACACCAATTAAAATAATGTCTGTTTTTCACTGATTGTTGGTTGTATAATAAATATTATTCATTCGGAAATTACTTCATTTAGGATGTACATTTACACAGTTATTAAGGGGCAGAACAGTAAATCATGTTAGCTCTCAGTTGTTACTCCTTTGGTCGCCGCTTACAGTTGATGATGTGAAAATTCTCTCCACAACTCCAAGATCGTCGTCATTGTATACATAAATTTTCCAGAATGAGGTAAGGAAGATATTAAAACGTCCGTTTTATCATGCTCTGCGGATCTTGTATATCGCATAACTCAATTCCTAATTACCGAAGACCAAGAATCTTCCATATTTGTCAATTAAAATGGGACAAATTGAGTTAGAGATTGAACAGTTACTTTAGCATAGCTGCAGATTCTTGTATTACAGTTGCAATTAGGCACAGATGTATAAGGGAATAAACGGAGGTTCAATATAAGTGCTGGTCGATAGTCTGTCAAGGACAAGGTTTTCTCGTCGCATTCACATTTAAATAAGTATCAATTTACTACGGACAGCTTGGAGGTTCTAGCTGTTGACCAATGACCTGGCCCATCCATATCCATACCCACATCCATATCAATGAAGATAGATTCCTTTCCTTCAACTGGGTTTCCCTCGGCTCTACCGAGTCTGCAGGGTCCGTCATCTGAGCTTTGGCATCGGAGAGTCGAAATGTCAGAAGGCAGACGGTGGGCGCTTGCTTCGGCAAGTTCAAATCAACGTACAGAATAAATCGTCGGAGCGGGAGGAGAAAAATGAAGGTGGATTCGAAGCCTCTATCATCTAAATTCTGGAGGTTTGAAGTCAGAAGCAGTAGAAAAGCCATAGCGTGAGTAAGGCGTATCAACTGGCTTTGCTACTGTTTAAAATTGATGTTATTTAAATAAATTCATGCTTCGCTTTGAAAGCTGTAAATTCCTTCAAAGGATATGCGGTGCTATTCTACATTAAATTAATTCCAGAACTTTTTCTATTTAGTCTATAATTATTTAAACGAAAATCAAATAGTCGCCGTGTTTCTGAACAACTGGCTGAATTGCATTGTTGTTTCTTTTTAAACACGATTACGACTACTGATTTTCACGATCATTATTATTTTCGTCCTAAATCGAACGGATGTACGTAAATTTAATAAATATGATGATAATTTTGTAATATATTAACAACGATTATATTTATACCTATAGATAAAGGTTTAAGCCCTTCGAATTCTTTCGTATACAAACACGTTGGCAGGAGAATAATGAAAACGGCCCAGTTGACGGGTAGTAGACCACTTCCAATAGTCGCGCCTATAGCATAGGAAGTAGATTTTGTAAATAAACTCAGGATTAATATGACGATTACTTTAAATTCCGCAGAAACTGGCCGAGTCACTTCATTCATGCCCTGTGTCTCTTATTTCCAGATATTTTATAACAAAGAGCAGTGACGTCAGGTTGGCTGTTAGCGCGGTCGAGATGTCTCAGGACTGTAGGGGTACAGAGATAGAAATGGAGGATCAAAAGATATCTATGAATGAACAGAGTTTGCAAGTCGATGACAACAACGACGCCGCTAGACTATACCTCTGCAATTTGTGCGGCGACGGTTTCGCCTCCGAACAGGCGCTAGCGGGTCATGTCGAGGTCCACGACGATAAGTATCCTTATGCGTGCGACCACTGCGGAAGAAGTTTTAAGACCACCTCGGTGCTGAGGAAACATCAGCTGATTCACACCGGGGAGAAGACAAACGTTTGCGAAACTTGCGGATACTCTAGTCTCCACCGTTCTAATCTTGTTAATCACCAACGGCGTCATCACTTTGACTACAAGTACCGTTGCGACGTTTGCAGCATGGGATTTTACACCAAGAGTAATTACCAGGAACACCAGACTATTCACAGTAGGGAGAAACCGTTTCAATGTCAGATATGCCAGGCCTCGTTTAGGTACCGTCAAGGCTTAAGGCTCCATGCCAAGCTGCATCAGCCTGACTATGTTCCGCCCCAAAAAAAGCACCACTGCGAATTGTGCAACAAAAGATTTTCGCGAAAACAGGTATTACTGGTTCACATGAAGACCCATAGCACTGGCGTTGTTCAGAGTGAATTCGTCTGTCACATATGTGGCAAGGCTGTATCGAGCAAGACTTACCTCACTGTTCACGTGAGGAAACACACGGGCGAGAAACCCCACGTTTGCGATTTGTGCAACAAAGGTTTTATATCACAGAATTATCTCAGCGTACATAGGCGGACTCACACCGGCGAAAGACCGCACGAGTGTACCCATTGCGGTAAAAGATTTACGCAAAGAACAACGCTGGTCGTTCATCTCAGGGGTCATACAGGGGATCGTCCATATCCTTGTAACATTTGCCACAAGTCTTTCGCCTCTAAAACAATGCTCAATTCACACCTTAAAACTCACGCTAAACAGAACGCTCGCGCCCAGCAAGAACAGCAGAGAAACGACGGGTCGAATGACATTTTATTACATAATTGAGGACGGCTATAATAATTACATATATTAAATATATAAGTAAGACTAACTCTCGGTGCAGGATATTTTATTTTTCTATAATAGCCGGAAATTTTTTTAAGCTTTTTTTTTTCATTTTTATTCTTATATATGGATATCGTACGTTTGAATTTTGTTCTCCCACGCTCCGTAGGTCTTACAGAATTTTTTCCTCTTGTCGCAAGCTAAACTGACTTCGAAACGTTGTACAAATAATTGGGACCAGATTTTTTATAGCGTCTCCTACAGAATTTGAAATTCTGAGCGATACTTGACGATTGTTAGTTAGCATGGGCGTGGGTAGATCAGGTATGTTAGATGACTGTACTATTAGTTGATACTCCAATTTATTTCTTCGTTCTTTCTGTTCTCATTTTTGCTCTTTTTTTTTTTTGTTTTCAACGCGGATATGATCTCGTTGAATCTTCGTTATTTCTTAATATATTTTTATACCTGCTTTAGTTGCAATATTCCTTGACAACAGTCCTTGGAAATGATATGTATCCTGCTTGCGTTCATTCCATATAGTATATCGTAGCGAGAGCTAAAGAAAGGAGGAAGGGAATAATTGAATAATTAATTGCAATCGGGATTACAGACTGGACTCTAATTCGACACGGTGTTGTTGGGTCTTTGTAGTTGTCTACCGAGTCGAAAATCATTTATATTCGTTGATTTATAACGTTCTTTTATATTGTACACATTTATGTGTACGTTGTGTGTTGAAATTATATGTATATCTATATTCAGGGTCGAATTGGGACGGTCATAAAATATATAACTGGAAGGGGAGAGATTTTTAGATATATTATACATATTATTCACATTATTATACTTACATGACATGAGTACAAGTTTTCATATCCATAACTGGGATCGTCGCGTTATAATTCATAAATTTAATATAAGTAGCAACTAATTGAAAGATGGGGGGGGGTTCTTTATATTGTTTTTGTTCTTTGATAATTCGTTGCCGAGCTTCTTCTTGCAATTCTTCCCGTCGGGTATAGTTTGCTTCGTCTTCTACCGTGAGTGCTCTCATTATCCCTTCGTCGTGGCGCGCCGTGTAGCCATAAAGTAATTCGAACGGCGACTTCCCTGTGGTCGCGTTGCAGGAGTCATTCCGGTCTCGTTGCGCGATCAATTGCGCTTTCAATTTCACGTCCCAATCTCGCCCTTCGCTGTCGTTGATGCTGGCACGAAGTACTGGTCTGAGAGTACTGTTCATTCTTTCAATTTGGCCATTGGCTTGAGGATGCCGCGGTGAGTTGAGGGTATGTCGTATTCCGTGTCGTTGGCAAAACTCACGAAACTCTTTCGCCGTGAAGCACGTTCCGCGGTCGGAGATGATTCGCATGGGGGCTCCGAAATTTAGGACGAAGTAGGGGTGCATATATTCATTATTATCATAATTACCAATACTAAACAGATGTTTCATTTCATTCATTGAGTTCACAGATTGTCAACTATTATTATTATCACGCGTGTAATAGATTATATCCGCTGCTCGTATTATTTTTATTCCCGATAATCGTTCTGGCTGAAAATAGGTATCAAATTTTTACCTGAACCGGAAGTCTCGCTCTTAAGTTTGACAAACCGTGTTGTATCAAGTACAATACGTATTATTTGATTAAAGATAATGTAACAGCTATAATAATAATAATAATAATAATAATAATAACAACAACAATGTATTGGCTTTGGTCAAATAAAAGACAGTGATTTATTTGTGAAATAATTTCAATGTATTATTCGAACGTTATTAACTTGCCTTATCGTATTTCTATTTGTAACATATAATTGTAGATAAATATAGATATGTAAATACAGTTTTACTCGACGAGTTAATCACCCTTGAAATCTGGTATAGCATTTTCCATAGAACCTTTTCTAATCTTTTGAATTATGTAGATACCTCCACGGTAGAACTATAATCAAAAAATTACCATCATGATAAATATAGAGTAAAGTAATACGCATAATGGTCCATATCGATATGTGTGTTTATCAAATTTAATATAACTTACTATCCTCAGTGTCTCTTCGGCACGTCACGAACTTGAATCTTGAATCAATTCACCGAAAGGCCTCCTCGTTGTGTACCACTTTAACATACTCTACAGTGTAGTTGAATATTTTATAATTACAGATATGGCACTGAGGAGGCATCCCTTCAGATTGTTGTGAAAGAAAGCCAATCCCTTTCTTCCTTTCCTATGAGCGACAGGACCAATTTTGGAGAGAGTAGAATAGGATCAAGCCCGGAGCCACCTACCCCGTGTCATTCTTATCTCCCTTACGTTTTCAGCTTACAATTGTTGGATACACGTTGCAATATTTGCGGAAAGATTTTTATAGACCAGCTCTATCTAGCAAAGCATAAAATTTCACACGACAATGATTCCCAGAGAAACTCTGTCCTCCTATACCAATGCAAAGACTGCAATAGAGTTTTTAAAACTAGAGAAGACTGCCGTTCCCACCTTCTTAGCATACATTGCGATAAAGAACACACTTGTACCTGCAGCTATTGCGGCAAGGTATTTAAGACAACTGCCGCCCATGACATACATGTTAGGAAGAAGCACGGCGATAATAGAAAGAATCTTAGCTGCGGAGAATGTAACTTCGAGGCTTCGGACACTGTTGGTTATCTGGCACATCGTAAAATGCATAATGACAATAAAATTTTCCGCTGCGAGTACTGTGACTTCAAAACTAAAAACAGTAAGAGCCTTCAAACGCACAGAAGGCTGCATACAAACGATTACAGTCTGCGCTGTGACGTCTGTTCAAAGGGTTTTGTCTCCCAGCCGGTATTGGATAGACATAAGACAACTCACACTGGTGAGAGACCGTTTGCTTGCCAAGTTTGCTCCGCTTTGTACGCAGACAAACGTAGCTTGCAGCTTCATTCTACATCACACGATCCCAAGGGGCGCGAGAAGAAATATCAGTGTCAGATTTGCACTTATTCTAGCTTCTGGAAAGGAGCTGTTAGAGTTCATATGAAAACACACACTGGGGCTAAAGTGATTTGCCATATTTGCGGGCAACCCGTTAGCAGCAATCATTATCTCGGCATTCACATGCGAATTCACACTGGGGAAAAACCCTACAATTGTCAAATATGCAACAAAGGATTCAGGCAACTGAAAAATTTAATCGTACATTGCCGTACTCATACTGGGGAAAAACCTCACCTATGTGACAAATGTTCCAAGTCATTTTCCCAAAAATCTTCTCTCAAAAACCACAAGTGTAAACCTGTAGCTTGAGAAACGGTTTATTCAGACAAATATTCTTGATTGTGCATATGATTGCAGTTACGGTACGGACTCTCTGGCTGTAGAATAAATATATATTATCCATTGATATGTAAGGACATGATTGTATTGATGCTAGGTGTTAAATTTAATAATAAACAGCTGCGGCATATTCAGAAAAAGGTGGCGAATTCACCGCAGAAGTGTGCGGTGCTCTGAGATAAAAGGAGCTATCAAATTATTCTGGTTTAACGCAACTGTAATTTTCTGAACCTTCCTTCTGAATTCCCTAAAACATGTTTAAAAAAGAGAAGCTATTTCATAATAAGCCGCGCACATTTCTGCAGTGATTTGTTATTCCAATCTCTTTTCTTTTCTTATAATTGCAGAGATGACGCTACGCCCGATCAGAGTCGTCTTTTGAAAGCCGATAGGGACGAGGTTTTGCAATTAATTTGTGACTTTTGTGACAAAAAATTTCTGAACAAATCCTTCCTGGCCACTCACAGGCGAAGTCACAAGCCGAACTACATTCCTGAGAATTCTAGCGAGCCTAGTTTGTACGAGTGCGATTTTTGCGGGATTAAAATACGCCTGAAAGACGTGTTCGCGGAACACAGAAGACTTCACACTGGCAAGAAAACATACCATTGCGAATATTGCGAGCAGTCTTTTGCCACCCATCAGAGACTTTATTATCACAAAGTGAGAGACCATGTCAGGGACAAACCATTCTGCTGCAAAATATGCTCGAAGAAATTCAAGCTGAAACAATATTTGAATGTTCACATGAAGATACACAACAAAGTATACGTTTGCGACGTCTGTGGGCTTTCCAAGGCAACTTTGTGCAACTTGGAACACCACAGGAAGCGGCACAACAAGGAGTACCATTTATTTTGCCACCTTTGCTCCAAGGGATTCTACAACAAGTCTAGCCTTCGACAACATCTTGCTACCCACTCTGGCGAGAAACCGTTCAAATGTAGAGTTTGCGAATCTTCTTTCACCACAAGCGGATATCTAAAGCACCATGCCTCGCTGCATGAGAAAGTGGAGAAAAAACACAGCTGTGATATATGCGATTTTCGTACTTGTTGGAAAGGGGCGTTAAAAGTTCATATGAGAATTCATACCGGTGAAAGTTACACTTGTAATGTTTGCGGCAAGTCAGTTTCCAGCAAGACTTACCTCCGCACTCACATCAGGATACATACAGGGGAAAAACCTCACCTCTGCAACGTATGCGGGAAGGCTTTTAGCGCCGCTAAATATCTAAGAATTCATACTAGAACTCATACTGGAAATAGACCCTATCCATGCACAATGTGCGAGAAACGTTACACCCAAAAAGGCGGCCTCACTGCTCACCTCAAATCGCACGAGCCGAGCAGATCCCAAACCTCGTAACGCTAGATTTACAACAAAAAAATTTTGTAAAATGAATTAAAGATTTCTCGACAAGTAGGTATGCCTAGAATACATCCTTGCCAATGATACCCCTATATTTCCTTTCGGTGGCTACAAAAAACGTATTCGTATATCCTACGCCAGTCGGTCTAGCTGCATATTTTTCTGCTTTCTAATTACAGGACTAAGAGAATGGGGATGGAGAAACTAAAAGACCCTCTGACTGTTAGCGACCAGAATTCTACGACGGGGAAGAGAAAAGTTTTCGCTCACTGCAGGAGGAGTGAAACTAAATCAGTTTCCAAGTCAAGGTCTAGAATCGTTCTTGACAGTAAAAATATTGAGAACAAATCGAAGATTGATACGATTCACTTGGGGCCGATAGAATGTCAGATATGCAAGAAGGTATTCAAGAAGAAGAAGTACCTCAGGGTACATATGACGCTGCATGGAGCGCCGCAAATTTGCCATGTGTGTGGCGCTAAATTAACTTCGGAGTATTACCTGAAGATACACATTAGAAGACACAACAAGGAGTTTACGGAATTCTGCAAGGTATGTAACAAGGGTTTCTACCTAAAGGCGACCCTGAAGACGCACATGAGTGTTCACACGGACGAAAAGCCTTGCATATGCGAAGTGTGCAAGAAACCGTTTGGAAATCGAGTCTACCTTAAAACTCACATGAAGATTCACAGCAGGCCTGAAACTAGGAAGAAATTCACTTGCGAAATATGCAAGTTTGAAACTTTCTACAGCTACTGCCACAAGGAACACATGTGGACTCATACCGGGGAGGGACAAGTGCCATGTGAAGTTTGTGGCAAACTCATTCGCAGACAGTACATGAAAATTCATACCCGAATACACACCGGGGAAAAACCCGAGATATGCGAATACTGCGGCAAGGCTTTTAGCTCTCGGAAATACCTAGTCAAACACAGAAGAACTCACACCGGGGAAAGACCTTATCAGTGTAAATTTTGCCAAAAGAGATTCACCCAGAGAGGAACTCTCACCGCTCACCTGAGAAGACACAATGCTGGGAAATAACGACGACCGACACCACGGGACATGGCGATTTATTCGGTACTTTGAAAATTCATTTCCTTCTACATACGTATTAGTATTAGTTTTGTTAGTTTAGCAGAAAGAAGAAGAAAAAAAACGAACCAGCTAGCTTTTTAGACTAGAATAATTTATTTATTCTGCACACACACATCTATGTCTTCAAATTTTACACAAAGCTTTATTTTGCCAACAGCGTTCATCCGAAATGATTGATCGATCGGTGGGAGGCTACTCTTACCAGCAGCTTTGCTTCTGAGGTTTGTGAATTGACCAAATCTCCAGATTATTCCCTCTCACCGGGCAAAATTTCGACTCGCGTACGTATCCATCAATACTATTGCCCTGTTAAAATTATCTCATCATTTTCAAAGTTCATTTTACGATTCTATTCGCTGAACTCTTTCTGAACTTTTGTTCTGTTCAAACTACGATCTTAGCTGCTTAAGGCTTCTTATTTGGCATATAAGTTTGCCAATCAATTTATAGATGTCTCTTTTCTTTCCAGGGATCTGAAAAATCCTCATTCTAATTTCTCATGTGGAAGAATTTGCGCTCCAATCAAGGAACGGATTAGCAGAAGAAAACTATAGCCATTACTCTGTAACAAATGAATGAATATTACTCTGAGGAGACACTCAAGTCACGATCTTGCTGCCTCATTAATTTCTTACAAGGTACAGAGTATTGGATGCAAGTGACCAGCCTTATTACTGTAAAAATACGCTGCCTCCGAGTAAAAGAGACCTTTACTGTGGCACGTGAATTGAGATTTATTATTGCCGTTGAGCACCTCATATTATCTCATTCCGTTCATCCAACTATCCAATCTTGGAAGCGAAACGTGCCTCGCTACAAGCTCTGAATCCCTATTACTCAATCTCTAGTAACTAATTGTAAGAATTCGTTTTTTTCTGCTTAATAGGTGCATGAGATTCGCCTGTGGAATAACGTAACGTTTAATTTTTGAGATAGAAAGATACATACATTCTCTTGGCTAAACTTTTTACTATCCAAATTGACAACAGTTATTATTTTCAGGACCGAATTTATCGATGCCGAAGCCGAAGTTACCCCAGATTTTACAAAGACTGAACCCAACGAGCCATTGGATGGGAATGGTCAGTTCGCCCAGTTTACACCCCAAAATTCGATAGTCCAAGAGTATTGTATCGACTTGCCTCTGCGCCAGGACATCGAAGAGGAAGGAGACCCGGAGCCGGAGCCGGAGGCGGAGGTGGAGACAGAGATAGAGATAGAAATAGAGGCAGAAGCGGAAGTAGAGACAGAGGTAGATCCTTTCGCGATAGAAAACCGAGACGAGATGAAATCCGAAGGAGATATAGAGCGAAAGAATGGCCGCAAACGTAGATCGAAGTGTGCGGAGCGTAGATCTTCCTCTTGCCCAGCGCAGTCTTTTTACGAGTGTGATCTGTGCGGGAAGAAAATCCGGAACCGAATTCTGTTCACGAAACACAGACAGAATCACGATAGGAAACCGGAGGTGAATCGGTGCCAGGATTGCGATAAGGAATTTTCTGATGACGAGAAGTTTGAGAAACATAAAGTCAAGGTCCATCAAGAGGACAGACCCTTTCCCTGCATACTATGCGGAAAGTGTTTTAAGACCGAGGAATTTCTCAAAACTCATCTGAAACAACACAACAAAAGATTCACATGCGACATATGCGGTATATCCAAGGTTTCTGGCTACGATCTTCGTCTCCACAAAAAGAAACACAACCAGGAGTACGTTACCTATTGCGAGATATGCAAGAAGGGTTTTTATACAAACCAGACGTTGGAGCGTCACCTGCTGACTCATACGGGGGAGAAACCGTTCGCCTGTAAAATTTGCAATACTCCTTACGCAAGCGCGGCTTATCTAAATATGCACATGAAATCCCATGGGCAAAGGGAAAAGCATAAATGTACGATATGCGATTTTGAGAGTTTTTGGAAAGCCGCTCTGAAGGTTCACATGAAAATCCACACAGGCGAGAATCAAATAACTTGTGAAATTTGTGGAAAGTCCGTGTCTAGCAAGACCTACCTTCAAGTACACATGCGCATACACTCGGGGGAGAAACCCCACATTTGCGAGGTCTGCGGCAAGGCTTTCAGCGTCAGGAAGTACCTCATCGTTCATCTCAGAACACACACCGGCGAACGACCTTACGAGTGTAAAATATGCCAGAAAAGATTCACTCAGCAGGGATCTATGAACTCACATGTCAAGTCCCACGTCGAGGGCAACAAATGATCGTTTAATCTTCTTGTTTTGTACTTTTCGAATAATCATTATGACCAACAATTTTTACCCCATAGATCGTTCGTTAAGGAGAACAAAAGAGAGCCCTAATTGTCTAACAATAAATCACGTTCTTGTATTTTACGTACACATAGTGTCGCAATTTTAACAAAAAATAATCAACAAAATCAATTGGTCGAACTCCAGTGTTCGTATAATAATAATGATAATAATAATATCAATAATAATAATGATAAGTAAATAAAAACAGTGATACACACATGAAAAGACTGGGAATATTTACTACAAAAAAATTACACACATTAGATAAAATTAATCAACTCTATGCATAAAGGTGTTTGAATTTCTTCCACTTTTGATTCGAATTTCAAATTACAGGTTTCATTATTTCGCCGGATTTGGGAGTAATCGAAACGGCGGGGATTCGTTCCTAAGAGCTGCCAGACGAATCCGATCGGCTGGTCCTTTCAAATGCATCATCTGCAACTGCGGATTTAAGTCCAGTCCTTCTTTGAAGCAACATGTGTCCAAGGTGCACGGTGCTGCGCTACCGCAAAAGTTCAAATGCCATCATTGCGATTTTGAGACAGACTGGAAGGGAAACCTTCGCGGTCATATGCGCCTTCACGTCTACGAATTTCCCGGTGGCAAAAAAAAGCGACCCTGCAATTTGTGCGAGAGAAGCTTTTCAAACAACAGGAATTTACTCAATCATAGAAACACCCATAAACCTACACGCATTTCATCAGACTCTTGGGAACCCCCCATGTTCGAGTGCGACTATTGCGGATTGAGGCTTGAGAGGCGAGGGCAATTCTCTAGGCATAGAAGACTCCACGTTAGATCTCTTCGAATGGCTTGTCCGGTCTGTCACAAGTGGTTCAGGTACAGAGACAAGTTCGAGCTTCATAAAAAGTTGATGCACGCAAAGGACAGGCCGTTTTCTTGCCTTATATGCGAGAAATCATACAAAACAAAATCCATATTGCAAAAGCATAGCAAGTCGCACGGGAAACAAGTAGTCTGTTACATATGCGGCACAGTTGAGGAGTCTCAGCTGTCTTTAGAGGCGCATTTGGAGAGGCACGACAAGGAATTTAACGTCTTTTGCATGACTTGCAACAAGGGGTTTTTCTCTGTGAAAAAATTGGACCTTCACACGGCGCAGGAACACGTCGGTGAAGAACCGTTCAACTGTTTAATTTGCGGGAAGAAGTTTGCCAGTCGTACTTACCTGAAATTGCACAAAAAGAATCACGAGGAACCGGCCAGATATAAATGCTCAATTTGCAGCTTTGAGAGTACATGGAAAAACTCCCTGAGAGTACACATGAAGATACACTCCGGGGAGAATCTAATGACTTGCGAAGTCTGCGGCAAATGTCTGTCGACGAAGACATCCTTCGAAACCCACATGAGGATACACACGGGGGAAAAACCTCACATTTGCGAAGTTTGCGGCAAGGCATTCAGCGCTAGGAAATACTTACACATACACAATCGAACTCACACAGGGGAGAAACCCTACGCCTGTGAAATATGCCCGAAACGTTTCACTCAGAAAGGTTCGATGAAGCTACACATGAAGTCACAACACGTTACTGTTTAGTTAACAACAAGCCAATAAGACCGTGTATCCGGCCGTTATTTACTGACAATGAATCTTCAGACTCGCTAACATCAACACGTAAGACCCAATCGTCTTTCTCATCTTATATCACCCAAGAAAAGAATATCATTGGCGACGCTTTACTATATTAAATTCAGCGTGATGGATAGCTTTGTTATTATCACCTTCCCTCTGGTCCCGTTGAGCCGGATGAATTCTTTGCTCGCCTCTCTTCATTCCTCTCGCTGATTAATCCCTTTTATATTCATTTTCAGATCTAGAAGACCCAAAGAGAAGCCCCGAGGACGTCCTATACGGGAAAACGCGCCAGAGGAAGATCCTTCGGAGTCTCATCCCCCTCGGCTGGTTGGAAAAGAGACCGACGACGATATGGAAAGAAATGGAAGGGTTTTGGTGATCGTGGACTCGATTATTGAAGATAGCAACACCGAAGTGCAGACTGTTAAATTCCGCGACGAGGATCCGCTCCACGTTGAAAACGAGAAAGAGTTTGTCTTGCTAATTTCCGCTCGGTCCGTTGATCAAGAATGGAAATGCAACGATTGCGACAGGATATGTGGAAACAGAGAACTGCTACGCAAGCATCAAGTGGTTCACAGCAGAGAGTTCAAATACAGCTGTAATGTATGCGAAAAGAAGTTTAAGAGATCTAACGAGCTTAAGGTACACGGAAAAAGTCATTCAAAGGAGAAGGACTACATCTGCGGCATCTGCTCCAGCGCTTTCAAGCTCAAATCGCAATTGACTATACACACGAAACGCCACAACAACGAATATGATATCATATGCGAATTTTGCAAGAAGGGTTTTCACACCAAGGGCGATTACAAATCTCATAAATTGACGAAACATGGTATGAGCGGGCATGTTTGTTTAATTTGCGAAAAAGCTTTCAGATCTGAAACCACACTTAAGAAACACGCGAGGATCCATCAGCCCAATTACGAGCCGGAAAGACCGCATCAGTGCGAAATGTGCGGCAAAATGTTCGCCACTAAGAAGTCGCTTAAAATACATGGCAATACCCACACAGGGGAGAGAAGCTACTCTTGCGACCAGTGCGGAAAGACTGTGAGGACCAGAGCCTCCCTTAGAGATCATATGCGCCTTCATACCGGACAGAAGCCGGTCGTTTGTCGTTATTGCAAAAAGGGATTCACCAAGAGATCTACTATGACTGTACATATGAGGATACACACTGGCGAGAGACCCCACAAGTGCGATACCTGCCAAAAAACATTCACCCAAAGAACTAGCCTGGTTATACACAGGAGATACCACACAGGAGAACGACCCTACCAATGCGCAAGTTGCTCTAAAGGATTCGTCTCGTCTGCTCAGCTAAAATTACACCAGAATTCATGTTGTTGAAATGAATAATAATTCCGAAGAAATTATTATCTATATTATTGACTCGACTGGATTGATTGGGACCTTTCCTCATTTGTACAAAAGTTCGAGTGTTACCATCGCAATGTATAATTCTTATTTTCCTTCTACTGTTGTTAGAGAAAACTTGAAATATATGTCTCTATGTGTGATAAATATGTTGATACGAGATTCGTAGAATTAATGTTAATATGATTATGATTATATATATATATGTATATATATACATATATAATAGTATATTGTGTACCAAGGGCGTAAAGTGGGCTTTTTTAGATCGAGTGTGGAGTTTGCAGCACGAGTCGGAGGCGAGCTAGGACGAGTCGAAGGCGAGCTAGCACGAGCCGAAGACGAGTGCGTCTGCGAGCCGAAGACGAGTGCTGCAACCACGCGAGGTCAAAAAGCTCACTTAGCCCTGGTGCACACCATATTTTTTGTAACCCATGTATTGATTCCTGCGTTTTCTGTGCCTATAAGCGGCACTGAGGTAACGGGCGATAAAAGTTTATTATTGCCCGCTACTGACTTTTTTTGTTCGCTGGTACAAAAACGTCCACTTTACGCCCGATTCTTAGGTCAAAAAAGCGCGAAAATCGTGCATGTGTTACAAAAATATATATATATATTGGACGAGAGAGAAGTAAAAAAAAATAACAAACACACGTGAGTATTGAAAATGCATAAGAAGCAGTTGCGGGGGTCGATATCGCGAGTGGTTTAATAAAATGTACAAATAATAAATTTAATCGTTAATTTAGTTGATATTCTTCTACTCTTATACGAAAACAACACCTCTTGTTTTTTCTTCTTTCTGTTTCGAAACTCTAGGCTCATGTTATTTCGCTTTAATAATAAATAGGTACTTTATCGAGGCAAATTAATATTTATTCAAAGTTGAAACTAAATTTATCTCGCACAAGCAGCTACTCATTCTCGAAGAGCCTCAAAAACTTGGGTAGCTTCGAACAAAAGATGTGTATCCAAAATGTAATGGCAAAAGGAACTAACTTATACATAAAATTACAGTAACGAATATTCGCCAAATTTATTTTATCCACACAGACACTTTACCCAAAAAAAATCTATCACAACAGAAATAAACTCTGACCTCTGACTTTATTTTGCATTTATTTACAGATTAAACCTGAAAATAGGAAATTCCACGACAGAGACTGCCGAGGCAAGGAGTATCGGAGATCATTTCTCCTCCAGAGAGAGAGTCGTTGACCGGTCGAATTTCGCGAAAAAAATATCTGTACGCTCTGACGTTATATGCCACAGCGATTCACCTCAAGCTCATGCTACGGACATGAAATTCAGGAACAACAGTTTGGTGATGATTTGTGAAGAATCTGAGAGCTCGAACACGGCTTCAATGTGCGGCGAAGGAGAGGGCTCCGCCTTTGAAACAATAGAGATGACCTGCAAGTACGAAGTCTCTGTGTCCGATGCATCAAACGACGTTTGCCAGGCGACGAAATTTTACCAGTGTGAAATTTGCGCCAAAAGTTTCAGATCCAAGAATCTGTTCGAAGGACACTTGGTGGCCCACAGCGACGCCAGGCCTCACAGATGCGACGTTTGCTGCAAATCTTTCAAGCGGACAAACACCTTGGCAGTTCACAGAAGAATTCACACCCACGAGCGCAATTTTGTGTGCGACGTGTGCGGACGGTCTTTCGTTCAGGCATCTCAGCTGGCCACACATCACAGGAGGCACTTTGAGAAGTATACCAAGTTCTGCGATGTATGCAAAAAAGGGTTTTTCACCAACGCCGAACTTCACGGTCATATGAACGTTAAACACGGGGCTAAAGAGCACGTGTGCAAGAGCTGCGGAAAATCTTTTCCCAACAACCACACCTTGGCGAGACACACCAAGGTCCATGAGCCTAATTTCAAGCCGGTTAAGCACCAGTGCGAATTTTGCGGCAAAACATTTGCCTATAAGAATTCTCTGGTACTTCACGTCAAGTCGCACACCGGGGATAACAAATTTGACTGCCATCTGTGCGGTAAATCAGTTTCTTCCAAGGGGTCGCTTCAGGATCACTTGCGGCTACACGGAGGAGAGAAATCCCTGATTTGCGACGTGTGCGGAAAAGCTTTTCACAAACGAACCACCCTAGTTGTACACAAGAGAACTCACACTGGGGAAAAACCCTACAACTGCGACACTTGCGGGAAATCTTTCACGCAACATTCCACCCTGGTTATTCACAAACGTTATCATACGGGGCAGAGGCCTTATCAGTGTAGCTTTTGTACAAGATCTTTCGTTTCTAGAGCTCTACTCAATGCCCACAACAAGGTACACGTGGTTGGCGTTACCATTGTGCAACCGGATTAACTATGGCTCTTTATATTCACTAGTTAGCGAAGAAAATTAAGTTTGAGTAGATTCTAACTTTGTAGAATGTGATTTTGAACGATTAATGGCAAGTATAGAGATTTCAGGATAACAGTTTTACAAATATTTCAAATTTCCCTGAAGATTCCTGTATTTATATCCATAGCTATTAGCTGCCAGATAGTATTAATATTTGAAGCATTTATTGTAGCGTGTAAAGATAGGACAAGGAAAAATGGTATCCTCGTGTATCGGAATATGTATGACAAATAAAGTACTTCGAAACTGTTCAATGGATTGTTAAAATGATAATACCGCGCTCAATGCATCGCAGTTTTAGAAATAAGTTGTTGCTATCTTCTTTCACATATTGGAGGGAATTTCAGGAACAACAAATAAACACGTAGACTTGTCATATATTGGAAAATTATTCACTTTCCTGCATATCTATCGTGAATACGTGTACATATGCATACCACCATGTATGATATATCTTTGCTGTCTTATGATCAAGTGTAAAAATGTCCAAATCTCCACCCTTACTGATGATAATAAATTCTAATTTCAGATTTACGCACCTCCCATTGTCCGAGGACTATTATCGAATGCTAATGCTATCAAAGCTCAATCTGGTCAAGACAAAGCCGGAGAAAACTGAGGAGGAACTTGGAATCTCGGACCAGACAACCGATAGTGCAAACGGTCCGATCAAGGAAGAATTCCAGGATGAGGACGGCGACGGAGAGGCCGACGAAGATGAGGAGGAAGACGACGAGGACAAGCCGTTGGCTTTCTACTGCAAGACCTGCGGTGTTTTTTTCAAGACCAAAACGTTGCTGAACAATCACGAGATAGAACACAAAGGGAAGAGAAAGAACACCTGTAACCAGTGCGGCCGGGTATTTCGCACGTACGTAAACCTCAGAAAACATATGAAGAAACATGCGGGTAATAAACGGAAGAACGTCGGGAGGCCGATAAAAGTAAAGGACGAAAAAAGCGACGCTGAATTTCTCTGCGAAACTTGCAACAAGGTATTCCGCCACAAAAGCAACTATCAGAAGCACTTGCTTCGGCATACAGTCGGCGATCTCACCTGCAATCACTGCCCTAAGAAGTTCAGACTATTTCGTGACCTTACGCGACATGAAAAGACACACTTCTATCCCAGCTATATGTGCAAGGACTGTGACTACGAGACCACGGTACTCGCCGCTCTCAGCATTCACATGCTCAGGCATACCAGCAAGGCCGATTTACCCTTCAAGTGCAACGAGTGCGACAAGAGGTTTAGAAAGGCGATAGAACTTCAGGAACATTACAACATTCATTCTGGGGACAAACCTTTCATCTGTACGACGTGCGTCAGCGCTTTCCACCTGAGAAGGCAGCTTTCCGCTCATTGTAGACGGATGCATCCTGAAATGAAGGCGAATAAAGTGACTAGCACTGCATGCGACATTTGCGGAAGAGTACTGGCCACCAAGAGATCGTTATTTCGCCACAAGGAGAGTCATAATCCGACTAAATTGTACCTGTGTGATTATTGCGGGAAGAGTCTCAGCAGCGCTGAACATCTTAAGAAACATCGGCGCATACATACAGGGGAAAAGCCTTACGTTTGCGATATATGCGGCAAGGGATTCACGGACTCTGAAAATCTTCGCATGCATAGGAGAATTCATACGGGGGAGAAACCATACAAGTGCGAGCAATGCCCCAAAGCTTTCTCACAGAGGTCCACCCTCACTATACATAGGCGCGGTCATACCGGCGAAAGACCATATATATGCCAAATTTGTCATCGCGGATTTTCGTGCCAGGGCAATCTTACCGCCCATCAAAAATCTACCTGCGTTTGAGTTACTGAGCTGTAATATCATGTTATATTATATTATATTATATTATATTGTAGGTTTACACGCATACTTATGATAATTACTCTCGTTGATCCAGTTGGTTTCGAATATTGATTAACACACGACACACATGTTGGTTTTAAACACGACTCAGTTTGAATTGAAAATTTCTAATGAAATACCAATTAACTATTATTAATTAATTAATTATTGTTATTATTAGTTGAATATGTTTGTGCTTAGCTACTGCATGTAGAGGCAGAGGTTTAAATAATAAATAGATTTTATATACTTCAAGACTATCATGATGTAGGGCATTTAACAGCAGCTAGATAGTAGATGTTAAGATTCATTACACGATCCAACTATTCTTATTTCTTGTTTGACATAATCAGATGCAGTCCTACCAGGATTCGGTGCAATTATATATGATTTAACGTTAGATCATTTCTATGCGAAGTCATTTAGTTCAGATTATCATGAATTCAATTCAACTGTGGATCGTAACGTATTTATCAAATATAGAATAAGGTGGAATTTTAGAAAAGAAGAAATAGCAATAGACGAAGAACTTCAGATATCTCATTGTACATAGTGTCGGATCAAGATGAAATGAAATAAACAGAACTTGATGATATCGAAGAATAGTTCTCAACCATTCCACACCAAGATTCTTATATTTAAAATATACATGCTGCGAGGTATACCTTGCAGTTACGACTATACGGTTGAATTCGGTAAGTCTCTTCGAATCCAAGAATCAGTATTGATTTTCATCATCTACGAAGCCTTTCCTGTAAAGCTGTGAACTGAGCCTCATGAAAAGATGGATCACCTTGTCATTATATCTGAAAATAAACACGGGATCATTACTCGACGCCGATTTCGGAACAATCAAGACAGTTAATAAATTCGTCAATCTTCCGAGCAGCCAGGAGAAATGGACAATTCAGAGGCAGAATTAATTCTCTCTGATTCTTTTGGGCAGATATGGCAAGAAGGAACAGCACACCTCAGATGCTAAACTCACCAAATAATAGTTTCCCTGATTCAAATACACGCGATGTAATGACAGTCAGCAAATATAAGTCACATACTGGAAATAGAGAATTCAAAAGAATCTTCCGAAAATAAGCGACACCCAGTGTAATCACAAATTGCTTAATAAAATCGTACTACATCCACCCTGTGGCATTTTCTTGTCTAAATGTTGAATATTTCTTATAGCTTCTATATTCAGACTGACTTGCATTTACCTGTGTAACGTTTAATTTAATGTTCTAGGATCGACCGTTGGCGTATGAAATTGAAGAAACTCCTTGCTACAGAATGCCAGCCGGAATCCAAAGGTAACTTAGAAAAGGATCCCAAGCTAGGGATCGGAAACAGACTGACCTGGACATCGGACGCCGCAGAAGCCATAGACGACTATCTACTATTCGGATCAAGCCTAATCAATGAACCTTTCTCCCCAGAAGTGAAAGATGCTGTTGACTGTTTAGAACAGGACTCTGGTCTTATAGGCGATCCTCTACGGTTTGACTCCGCCGGGAATTTCCGAAGCGAACTTAACTGCGTTATATGTCACAGGGAGTTTACATACAGAGGGAACCTCCTGAAGCATATGCAAAGCCATAGCACTAGAAGACCTTTCTCGTGCACTCAGTGCCCTAAGAGATTTAGAACCTGCTATGATCAGCGAAAGCACGCCATTTGTCATGACGAAGGGTTTTCCTACGCTTGTCACATATGCAAATTCAGGTGTAAGTCTAAACAAGCTTTGAAAAACCATCGAGTGAGGAAACATGACAATATAGAGTATCAATACACCTGCGATAAGTGCAGCAAACAGTTCAAGGTACGGAGCGACCTTACGAATCACATAAAGTGTTATCACACGGATAATCCCCCGCTGGTATGCGAGATATGCGGGAAATCGTTCAAGGCTTTAATGTCCATGAGCGCCCACAGACGAACCCACAAAAAAAAATTTCACCCATTTTTGTGCACCATATGCAATCGGAGATTCAAATCTGAGCACAATCTTAGCAACCATTCGTTGGTACACGAGAAAGGGATTGTATGCAAAGAGTGTGGAATGGTTTTCGACAACACGAAGAATCTTGGCTACCACAGGCGGGTCAAGCACAAGAAATTTCAAGCCAATATATGCTCAATTTGTGACAAACCGTTCAGAAGTAAGGGCAGTCTGCGGACCCATATACTCACACACACGGGGGAGAGACCTTACAAGTGTGATCAATGCGGGGAATCCTTCACACAGAGATCTAGTATGATGAGACACAGGCGGAGCCATCCTGGCAGGTTCTCCCCTCCTCCGCCTACACCCATTACTGCTATTATTAAGGAAATTGAAGAGAAGGAGCTGGCTAAGAAGTAGGGCAGGAACACAGATTCACTCTCTGCCGATGGACCCATTCAGTGTTTAATGTCTAAAGATTTCAAACCCACCTTGACAGAGTCTTTGGAGAGTTTACCAATCTTACATGTGATATTTAAATTACAAGACTAATTGTTTCCGGATATTTGCTGATGTTTCTTCTTGTCTGAACATATCTGCGGCGTGATCTACGCCATTTGTCAATGATAAGGAACTTGTCGCAACTGTTTAACGATTAATTTATACTTTTAAAATAAATTGTTCTCTAATAAAATAATTTTAAGACTCGACCATTCATTCGTAATGGAATAATAATCAGCCCAGTAATTGGATTCTCAACTCCGCACGCTTTGCCAATTAATTATCACACTATTTTTAAAGCGCAGATCAATAGATAGAGAAATTCTTCACCCCTGTACCTGGAATTAATATTCATCGGCCAGACAACCCACGATGCAGCCTTGGACCCTGTAGAGGCAGCCATTTGAGCAGAAAGGATTAATACCTCTAGTATTAAAGGGGAAATCCTAATATAACATAACAATATCTAATTGTTTAGATTTCAAAATTCGCCTCTGCTATTTCACCTCGCTATTGCGTCTGGTTTTTTGGATAATAAAGATCGTTGTCAATAACCGAATACTAAAGCAAAAGAGTACTCGCTTTATTTTCTGGATAGACAAGGGGAATGCGAGTGTGAAATTAATATTTTGTCATCAGAACAAGGACTGACTAGCTTGTTTTGTTTCAGAAATTCGAATGACCCACTACGAGTGCAACCGTACCTCATTGTTTGGCGAGGAGAAAAGTCTGACTCGGAAGAGCTTATCAAATCCGTGGATGTCGATAAACGGCCCAAGAAAGATGAGAACAGTGGTGAGAAAGGGGCAAAGGTACTTGCGAGAAAAGAAAAACAATCCAAAACCTCTCTTGAACCGAAATGCGAAGCCTGCCGGAAGACTTTCGCCAGTAAACGAAAGCTGACCGTTCATATTAAATACGTGCATTCATCACTGCGACCTTTCTCCTGTAAAATCTGCTCCCTCGCTTTCAAGATGAAAAATGCGTTGAAGAAACACATCCAAGTGATACACGAGGGATCCTATGAGCTACTTCCGTGTAAAGTATGCGGCTACAAAGCTAAGGACAAGTCTAGACTTGAAGATCATTACGTAAGACGGCACACCGACATCTACGCAACTTCTTGCTACATTTGCGGCATGCAGTTGAGATTCAAACGGGATCTGACCACTCACATTAATCAGATGCACTGCGGCCCTGTGGTGTGCGAAAAGTGCGGCGACGTACTTCCCAATTACAGATCTCTCTGCAACCACAAGAAAACTCACCACGCTGGCGGCGCCAGGAGAAACAGAAACTTTAAATGCGGCATTTGCTCCAAGGGATTTGCCTCCCAGGAATCGGCTGAAGCTCACAGAGTCAAACAGCACAACAACGGGAAAAGCTGCTACTGTGATCACTGCGGGAAACCGTTCAGTGGAAAATACGCCTTGACTCATCACATTCATAACGTTCACAGAGAAGACAGGCCCTACTTGTGCCCGGTTTGCAACAAGACATTCAAGATGCACAGCCTGCTACAGCTGCACCTTTTTACACACACGGATGTGAAACCGTACAGATGCGATATCTGCGGCTCTACTTATACTCAGAGAGGGTCTATGATGATTCACAGACGGAAACACCCGGGAGAATTGCCACCCGTTCCGCCAATAAAGCTTGACTTCTTGTTGAAGAGCATTCAGCCTAAGATAAACGAACTTGCCAAGACAAAGTAGCCACAAATCGTTTAAAACTTGACACAAATGTACAGTTAAAGAAAAATTTATGGATGGTGAACCAACAGAGGAACCAGCAGACAAAAGGTTGAAGGCTGAGGAATTTGGAACTTTAATAAGTGGTAGGTACCAAAGGTCTATCCGACTCTCTGGCCACGGCAACGATAACTTATGCAATCTATAGGATATTGAAGTTTCCCCAAAACCTCGTCAATATTATTTGATCCTAGAATATTATGCTCTAAGACTTATGTATTATAATGCTGTAAAATATCTATATGAGATTTCATTTAATCTACAAATAAAATTTACGTGGCCTGAAGATTTCTCTTTCATTTTCATATCGCGTCTTATTGATAAGAATTTTTCACAAATAAGAGGAATAAGAATAGAATTAGCAGAAGTAGCGTGTAGTATTAATATTGTGCATATTTGATGAATATAATAGATATTCTGCTATTGTGTCGGCGTCATGCATGGTTTGCAGTTAGAAATAAAATTCATATCCTTGTATCTGGCTCTGATGTAATTGACAATTTTATAATTTTTGTAGGTACAATCCACTTGACCCCCTCGGCCCATCTTTTTTGACAGTCAAGCTAGGCGACGACTATTTTCTTATTCCAAAATCCTTGAGCGTTTTTATGATGAAAGAGCCCAACCCCGGAGAAGAAGCTGGGTCAAAGGCCGACGTAAAGTGCGAAGAAGCTCGAGTAAAATCCGACGACCACAACAACGACGACGAAGACGACCTGGACAATACTCCGCTGGACTTCAGGAGAAGATCAAGCAACAATAAGGCCAAAGCGAAGAGATTGAAATTAAAGAAATCCTACAGCTGCGAAATTTGCTATATATCCTTTGACAGAAAAAGCAAACTCACAAGCCACATGTTTAAACATAGTAATTCAAGACCCCACAAGTGCCCCGTGTGCACAAAGGGATTTAAGACCAGCGGCTACCTCGCCAGACACATGGAAATACACGACGAACCGTCACAGCTGCATGCCTGTACCTTGTGTGACTTCAAAGCGCGGACCAAGCCCTATCTCAAGATACATTACATCAGGAAGCACACAGAAGATTACAATTACAGCTGTGAACAGTGCGGTAAAATGTTCAAGATACAATCCGACTACACTACCCACATGAAGGATCACGACACCGAATCCTGCTGCGTATGCGATATATGCGGCACCTCTTATCCCAGCAAGAGTTCTTTATACTTTCACAAACACTATAAACACAAAACAAAAGTTAAGGAATTCGAGTGCCCGACTTGTCGCAAGCGATTCAAGAGCCAGAAGAATCTGGACTGTCACTCTGAGCTCCACAAGATGAAATACGTGTGCGAACAGTGCGGAATGGAGTTTAAATTCAAATACGGTTTGACCAAACATCTCAGAACTCATTCGGGGGAGAAATCATATCTCTGTGCTATTTGCGGAAAGACTTTTGGCTGCCTTAGCTCACAAAAAATTCACTTGCTAACCCACGTCGGGGAAAGACCCTATGTCTGCGATCTGTGCGGTCAGAGCTTCACTCAGCGGTCACCTATGATGCTGCATCGAAGGAAACACCCTGGCGTTCATCCAGCACCACCACCCATCAAAATAACAAATTTACTACACGGAGTTCAAGACAAGATTATAGTGAACAAGAGCAACAAATAATATCCTGTACGAGCAGTATGACACAGATCTTTCGGCTTTACGGAAATTAGAATTATACGATTATTCATATTCTCGCTTTTTATCATTCAACGTCTTTCGCTCCCTCGCGAGCACTCTCAGTCTGCTGGAGTGGAAAGATCTATCTAAATTTTAACGTTTAAATAAACCTGCTTGTTTTTTACATTCGGAAAAATTGATTTTCACCCGTTATCCAAAATTGAGATCTTTAGATTATTATCAGTCTCGGAGTTCAATTTGCATTTTCTATCTTTTCTGAGACAATCAAAACTTCTCTTCATAATTTTCCATCAACACAGAACCAAATTATAAACCATAGTCAATACCTAAACAGAAATACTAACAAGTTTATCATTTTTAGGATGAAGCAGCTGTGTCTATCTTTTCTGGAAATAAACACGGCCAACGAATATATTTCAAAAGACAGAGATGATACCTGAAGAACGGGAGTAAATGAAGAAAGGCGAATCTGAAACGAATATGAGAAAAAAAAAGAATAGAAACAGAATTGTGCAATTTGTTGGGAAACTTTCAAAGAGAATAATGAGTTGAACAGGCACATGCTCTAGCACAGAGACCTCAGATTGCACATTGTTTCAAATCTCCGACTCATTGTAAACTACCGTCAAGTGTTATTCATCTCAGAAAACACACAGATGGCTAGAATTATAGCTGTAAGGAATGCGGTAAAAGTTTCACCCACTGTTTTCTTATCATGATACACTGCAAGAAACATCTTTGATCTTCCCTGCCACCGATAGGGATAGCAGATTTACATCTAAGTGTTCAGAATAGAATGTTTTTAAAGAAGGGTACAATGACTAGTACTAAATAGCCATAAGTTTCCATGAATTTTCAAAAAAATTGGTGGACCAGTGTATCAGAAAATAAACAAGATCGAATCTTACTGAAAAACTCATTATTCAAATAGAGAATAATCATCCTATCTGTAAGTTTTGTAATCGTCCTCTTCAAAGGCATGCGATTTCGGATCATGAAATGTCGTAAGTTTCAATTCCCATAAGTAAGTATCTCAACTTGATTCTTATCGCCTCATTTATATCATATAACAGGACGTCAAACAGCTTCTCAAAATTCTCAAGACAGAGATTTCAAAGACACATAAAGTACCGGGCTACTTCTTACTCTGTCCCAGATTCTCTAATATTTCATCTGCAACAGTTGGACGAATATGGAGAAAAGAGTTTAAAGTATCAGTACAGAATTTTCCTATTATAGGTGAAACTTGAATTTGGATTGTTTGTGAAGTTGTTCTCTCAACCAAAGTACATTAACGCTTGATCTTTTGACTGTTTAGAGTTCAACTGCGGAATAGCGAGAAGACCGAGAGGACGGTGGTGAGAAAAGGAGCTTTGTGCCATAGACTGTTGAAAGGAGAATCTGGGAAAAAAGATCGAGGAATGAACGAGGTGACTAAAAAATATCAGACGTATGGAAAAGCGAGATCCTTGAAGCGTAAAAATAAGGAAAAAGTCTGCTGCGACATATGCAAAGTCAGTTTCAACGTCAAAGGATCAGAGTACAATAAACACATGCTGAAGCACAGCAATTTGTACGCATTTCAGTGCGACGTTTGTTCGAAAAAGTTCAAACACAAAAACAACATGAAAAGACATAAGATCAAAGTACACGGGGAAGCTCCTGTCTACAGGTGCCAGTTTTGCGACTTCACAACTATTCACTGCTCATATTTACAGGTGTGTCTATTCCGCATACTTCATCTCCGATAAATCAATGAATAAGCAATTTAAAAAATGACAACAGAATATAACGGAATAGAAAGCACAGTTTGGAGATTGTTCACTGAATTTAGAACTTAAATGTGATAACGATTGTTTGTTTTACAGGTGCACTTCACCAGAAAGCATACCGGCGATTTTCAATACGCTTGCGATAAGTGTGAGAGAAGGTTTAGAATAAAAGCAGACTATACAAAGCATTTGATAACGCATGACGGCGATCCTTCTATCTGTGACGTATGCGGAGCGACGCTTCCTAACAGGATGTCCCTTTATTTCCACAAGAATTACAAGCACCGTGTAAAAGATGGAAGGTTTCAATGCCCAATTTGCAAGAAGAAATTGCAGAGCCAAAAGAATCTAGACAACCATGTGCAACAGCACAGTCTTAAGTATATGTGCGAAGAATGCGGGATAGAGTTGACCCGCAAAACTGCTCTGAAAAAACATATCGAAACACATTCAGGGGAGAAACCTTACCTTTGTCACATTTGCGGAAAGGCTTTTGCCAGCGCTACAGGAAGAAAAGTTCACCTTCTCACACACTCTGGCCTCAGGCCATACATTTGTACAGTTTGCGGACAAAGCTTCACCCAGAGGCCTGCTCTCTCTGTACATTGGAAGAAAAAACATCCCAACGTCGCCAACGCCCCTCCTTCTGTTTCCATAAGAAATATTATCGAAAACGTGAACCGTACGAGTAACAGGATAAATAACAATTAGCTGTTTTGCGATTTTTGATTAACGACTAGTTGAATCTTCACTTCCAAATTAAAAACAGCTTTCTTCTTATGAGAAGAAATGTAGCCGTTACATGCCTAGTTTTTGTACATGTGAAATGAAAAAATGAATCAATACTCTTCAACCTGTAGATTTAAGAACTCCTTTCTCGTTGCAGATGTTAGATGACTTACGTGATTATTGATAGTGAATAAAAGAACATCCTGTGCAAGTAGTAGCCCTGTAAATTATTGAAACCTCGTTAATCGATGGATATGAGTATAAACTAAGAAACGTTCTCAATTCTGGTAGTCTACTGTTTACAGTAATAGAAGTAGAAGCGTTATGATTAACTCTAATAATCGACCGAAAATTATCTGCCCTCAGACTATTCATGAATGTAAATCTGATGTTATACTTATTTCTAGGTCAGACGGCAGCGCTCAACAACCCGAAGAAAATCTCTCCAAGGCGAGCCGTGCTTTGAATAAGTTGAGGAAGCCGAAGATAAGGACGAAAAGGCAATTTGAAAGAACATCTAGAGCCAGCCAATCATCTCAAGAATCTTCTCCCGATTCAGAGAATTGTGAAAACGGAGATACGCTGTTATCCAGAAAGAGAGCTGGTCCCAGCGACGAAGATGATCCTTTGAGAACTGACGAGGACACGAAACGGAGGAAAGATTACACTTGTCATGTTTGTGATGTTTCTTTCAAGCTGGGAGGATTGTACAAGAAACACATGGTCAAACACAGCGATCTGCGAGCGTTTAAATGCAAAGTGTGCGGTAAACAGTTCAAGTATAATTCTGGCTTGAAAAAACATGCCAGAGAACAGCATGACGAATCCGCGCCGCTGTATTCTTGCAGAATATGCGAATTTTCTACAAAACATTACCCCTACCTGCAGGAACATTTCACCCGCAAGCACACAGACGATTATAAATACAAATGCACCTTTTGTAAGAAACAATTCAAGGTAGAAACAGACTATAAGGTCCACGTAGCCGACCATGAGGCTGGCTTGTGTGTCTGTGATGTCTGCGGATTGACCTATCCGAACAAGAGCTCGCTTTACTTCCACAGAAACTACAAACACACGAATAAGACAAAGTCCTTCGAGTGCAAGGTCTGCAAAAAGAAACTTCAGAACGAAAAGAATCTAGAAATTCATATGCAGCATCACGACGAGACTTATATGTGCGAGGAATGCGGTATGAAGTTTGCCAGAAAATATGGCCTCACTAAACACCGTCGCATACACACCAGAGAGAAGTCCCACTTATGTCCGGTATGTGGCAAAGCCTTCGCCTGCATGGCTACTCAAAGAGTGCATTTCCTAACTCACGCCGGCGTTAGACCTTACATCTGCAACGTATGTGGCTCTAAATTCACCCAGAGATCTTCGCTAATGATACACTGGAAGAAACAACATCCCGAAGCCAGCGAACCTCCCCCACCGGTTACCCTGACCAACATACTTGAGACTATAAAGTCAAATCTTAACTAGAATCTGAAGTATAATGTAAATAATTCACTTGTGGTAAAATATCAACGAGTTATCTCTACAGTCTGATTATTCACGCGTGTTATTTGTATCAATTATCGTATCGCAATTTGATATAATAAAAACGAAATACATTGAAGCTACTTTAATTGTGAACGCTTCGCCAAAATGCGAGTACTATTTTTTATTTCGTTATTAAAGAGCTTCGAAGCCTATTTCTATGATTAATGTAAATGGAAATGAAGGAGTTACAAATTATTCTAATAATGATGACATAGGATAGCTATGTAGTCCCTTTTTCACTTATAACACACATGTAGGTATCTTACAGTACGTCTTGCCGTAGTCGATGTATCCTTACTGTTATCTCAACTGTATTTACTAACTGACAACTGTTCTTCGTGTTCTAGGAAATCACGTAACCATTTAAATAAGGACATCGGGAGCAAGGAAGTGAACGGTAGATATCTGAGGCTCAAATCAAACTGTGAATACCTCGATTCTCGCGGCTCCACCCTGCCGGTCGTGAGAAAGTTGGAATCTAATAAAATATTGCAAAAGTTACCTCCGAGGATTGTCCGGAAATTAAAAGAGAAAAGAAGCTGTAAACCCCTTTTGGCAACAGACAAACTCAAAGTCAAGGATCTTCCAACAGCTGAAAGAATTGCCTCTGAACCCGAGAGGACAAGCCTTCAATCATCCCTGGAGGAGGAAATCAAGCCTAAAGGCGTTCTCTACAAGAAGTTAACGGACGGAAATTACACCTGCGATATATGCAACTCAAAGTTTGAACAAAAGAGTAAAATAATGCGCCACATAACTAGCAAGCACAGTTTTCACAGGCCTTTCAAATGCGCTACTTGCTCAAAGGCTTTTAAGTACAAATGCGATCTGAAAGCCCACAAGCTGGTTCACGAAGCTATAGACTCTAGCATGCTGCACCGCTGCGACAAATGCGACTACCGAACCAAAACGAAGAACAATTTGAAGTCACATTACATCAGGAAGCATACGGACGATTATAAATTCTCATGCGAGCACTGTGGCAAGAGATTCAAGATGGAATGGGACCTGAAATTTCATGTCGGTACCCACGGCAGCTCTCAACACATGTGCGATATATGCGGACGATTTTACACCAGCAGTTACTCCCTCTACAAGCATAGAAAGGTCGCGCATCTCAACGAATACAAGTACCAATGCAGCGTCTGTAACAAGAGGCTTCTCACTCAGGAGAATCTCGACAATCACATGCTGCAGCACAACCAGACTTACACCTGCAAAGAATGCGCCAAAGTATTTGCCTCTAAGAGATATCTCTCTACTCATATGACCACTCACACCGGAGTAAAACCCTATACCTGCCAGGTCTGCGAAAAGAACTTCCGAACCTCACACATGAGAAATACGCATCTGCTTACACATTCCGCCGAACGTCCACATATTTGTGATCTTTGTGGCCAGGCTTTCAAGAGAAGATACTACATGATCGAACACAGAAGGAAACATCCTGACTCTCACCTATCTTCTCCACCTGTCCTTTTAGGCAGGAATAGAAATAACGCGGGAAATGTCACTCAGGAATCTTCGAACTAGGAAACTAAGTTCGTTCTATGATTCAGAGCTAATATCAGAGAGACAATATGTTATGTATAATAAATTGCTGGAGATATACTATAAATGTTTTATCGTAATCATAACGACCCGTTTAAATAACTTATACATTGAATTGCAGTTTGTGTACCCCTGTAGTTGAATAATCCTTCCAAGATTGTAGATATTTACACAAATAGTCGCGCGTTTGATTGATTCTGATTAACGGCTGTATTATTTTTTTTCTTCTAGATCCCAGAGCTGTGCCGGTCTTAGAATAACAAGAACCGATTCCGCTGGCCGGTTCATCGTGGGCAAGAATTCAGTGCCTATGGAACTGTGGCAGAGATCAAACCCAAAGGGAAGACCCTCGTATTCTCTGGTGCCTGTTGTCGGACGGAGCTTAACCAACAGAAGGACTTCTAAGGACGAATTGATACCGGCCAACGAAATCAAGGTCGAAATCAACGAGGAAATAGCTGGTGTAAGATGCTCGGTGGAAACTATCCCAGAATCCACTCCCTGTGAGGAGAGCAGATACCAAGAGTCACTTGCCCACTTATGCCAAGTTATGGTGGAATTTCACCCGTGCGATAAATGCGGGATGAAATTCCCTGTCGAGAATATGCTCAAGAGACACAAAATTAGACACATGCGGAAGTACAGTGGTTGCGACTTTAAATTTGGGAAGAAAGATCGTCGTAATTCTCTTAACATATGGAGGCATAGGGTAGAGGAGAAAAATGTCCTTTATCTTTGCAGTTTCTGCGATTTTAAATGCCACAAAAGAACTAAATTAACATCTCACGTTAGCAGAAGACACAAGAGACGGAAGACCGCGGATCGTTCGAAACTGTACCGCTGCGGTAGTTGTGACTACAAGTGTGTAAAGAAGGAGAATTTTAATGCCCACATATGGAGGCACAAGGATGATCGAAGGGAGTCTAACTTTCCCTGTAAGATGTGCGATTTCAAGTCAAAAAAACGGAGCACGTTAGCGTCTCATGTTACAAGGAAACACAAGCTTTACAAGAAAGGAGAAAAGGAGAAGGAGGAATATCGCTGCGACTCATGTGATTACAAGTCCTTTGAGAAGGAGAAGCTCCAGGCCCATGTTAGAGGGCATAAGGAGAATCCGGAGAAAGGTGTATCCCTGTCCTGTACCTCCTGCGATTTTAAATGCAAGAAGCGTGGAACGCTAGCCTCCCACGTAACAAGGAAGCACAAAGTGGCCGGGGAGTGCAGCTGCAACGTCTGCGACTTCAAATGTTTTAAGATGAGCACAATGTACTCTCACAAGCGAACGCACAAGGCGGAGAGCGAGGGCAAGGTCTACAATTGTAACGAGTGTAACTTCAAAACGATAAAAAAGACTTCCCTTTACTCTCACATCAAGAGGAAGCACAAGGTTCAAGCCAAGGGTGGTTCTGGCCTCGAGCAAGTCACGGAATACTTTTACTGCAATCAGTGCGACTACAAGAACAAAAATAAGTACGAACTGAAGGTACACGTCGCCAGGAAACACACTGACGATTTTAAATTCTCCTGTGAGACATGCGGCAAGAAATTCAAGGTCAAAGGCGACCTCACTAATCATATAAGGTTCAATCACAAAGAGGGACCTGTGATTTGCGACGTATGCGGCAAAACTTGCCTAAACAGCAACTCTCTTTACGTTCATCAAAAGTTTGCCCATTATAAGGCTAAATACGAATGCAGAATTTGCAAGAGGCGACTTGTAACCCAGGAGAACTTGGACGAGCACATGCTACGACAGCACGAAAAACGTGAGAACGTTGTGTGCGAGGAATGCGGAAAAACATTCTCCCGCAACAGCCGTCTCAAAGTTCACATGAGAATTCACACAGGGGATAAACCTTACACTTGTAACATTTGCGGCAAGTCTTTTGCCAGACGAACTGCCCTGAAACAACACCTTCTGATACACACAGGCATGAGACCCTATGTGTGCGATATTTGCGGTAAATCATTTACGCAGAAGCCTGGGCTCATCAGCCATCGGAAATCACATCCTGGATCCCATCCCCCTCTGCCTAGGGTTCTCATTGATCATATACTCAACGATGTCATGAACAACTGACTGGAGAAATCGATCCCGGCCGTGTCTCGTCGCCCGCTTTAAGATCGTGTATACATATACGGACAGGGTACTATTTCTGGCCTATATTTAAATAGGATTAATTGATCTTCAACTAGCTTACTAACATCGTATTCATCTGCGGTATGATATCCTCCAATCTTTGTCCAATGGTTGACAAGACTGTGTATTTATATCTAAATGAGAGAGAGTTGAGAATAATTCAATCATCACATACATCTAACTTATGTAACAAACGGTCCAAACTGTCGTCTATTATAATTTCATGATTAAGAATATCAAAATAATACATATCGTGGAATTATGAGCCTTTGAAAGCCCCAACTAATCGTTCACTTTGTATTTTTCTTTTCAGGGAATTATGCGACAAAGGGAGGTTTGTTTATGGCAAAGAATCGATCCTCATGCAGCCCTGGCAGATAGTGGATTTCGAGGGCTCCCTTTATTACGCGTTTCTCCCAGCTAATCATTCTAAAGACACGGTCGAACAGGAAGAAAGACACGGGCAGGAAGACGCCGTTAATTTCGAGAATGAAACCAATAGCGAGGATCCAGACATACCGACCGATTACTGCCAGATAAAGGTTGAAAGCGACCCAGAAGAGGCCGAAACTTCTATAGCAACCGCAGTATTTTCCTGCAGTTTATGCGATATGAATTTTGATCTAGAAAATACTCTGAGGCAGCATAATACCAGAGTACACTGCTGCGAGGCTGAAAAATACAAGTGCAAGGCATGCCCCAAGGTCTGTAAAACTCTGGTATCCTTCAAAATGCACATAGCTTTGGAGCACAAGACAGCCAAGGACCCCTCAGTCTTCACTTGTACATACTGCAGCTTCGAATGCACAAAGAGAACGACGCTACACTCTCACGTAGCAAGAAAACATGCCGTGCGTGGCAAGGACGCAGCCGACTACTCGTGTGACATATGCGAATTCAAGTGCCAGAGTAAACGCCGGCTCAAGGAACACCTAGAGCGAAAACACGCAGCAGATTACAAGTACGCCTGTGAGATATGTGGGAAGAAGTTCAAGGTCAAAGGCGATATGAGACTCCATGTGAGATTCAAACACAAAGAGGGGCCCATAATTTGCGACGTTTGCGGAAAGACTTGCTCCAACAGCAACTCCTTGTACGTTCATCAGAAGTGGGCCCACTTCAAGCCAAAATACGAATGCCACATATGCCACCGTAGATTGGTGACTCAGTCAAACCTTGACCAACATATTTTACTGCAGCACGAAAGACGGGAGAGTTTTGTCTGCGAGGAATGCGGCAAGTCTTTCACGGAGAATCACAGACTGAAACAGCACATGATGACTCACACAGGTGACAGACCTCACACTTGCACTATCTGCGGCAAGGCGTTCGCCCGGCGAACTGCTTTCAGACAACACCTTTTAATCCACACGGGAAAACGCCCCTACGTTTGTGATATCTGTGGCAAAGCGTTTACCCAGAAACCGGGACTCATTTGTCACAGGAAATCTCATCCTGGTGTACATCCACCTCTGCCCGTCGTTCATATCGAACATATTCTTAATGATTTTATGAAAAAATAGACAAATTCTATTTCAAATGACGAGTATTCTTCCACATCGTGTATAATATATTATCGGTAGTTAGTATTACCCTATTTCCGCATTTTAAGAACTGCTTTATGCATAATACTTCAAAAGTGAAACGAAAATTGGGAGGGAAAAGAGAAGGAACGTTTTATACTATATTGTAGCACATAGTAAAACTCCCTTCGATTTTGATCACTCTGCCATCGGTGCTGTGTGTTATTGTTACGTTTAATTTTCGTATATGGCTGTACATTATAGAGAGGCTTATGAGAGTAATAAAGTATCAAACTATCCAAGGAATTATTATTCATATTTATCACCATGAAATTGCACGAATTCTCCTACCCGCCTAACATATAAGACACTTATTCAGGATCACATAGCTACGTTGAAATACCATCTTTCTGTTTAAAGCTGGTACCTTTCGTTTGAAAAGTAAGTTCCTTCAGCAGTAAAATGTGCCCGAATCTTAATAATCAACCCTTTAACTTATGTTTCAGAAATCCGCATACTGAGGAGCTCGAGAAACACCAGGGGATATTCCTCTTTGGCAAGGAATCCGTCGTCATGCAGGAGTGGCAGATTTTTGAATTTGATGGTAAACCTTACTACGCTTTTCTACCTGCCGAGGATGCCGGGGTTGCAACAAATGCAGACAAACCTTTGCAGTCATCCTGGCCTGAAAATTGTACTACCGAAGACGAAAGCTTCAAAAACGAGTCTCTAGCAGAGAGCGACAACGAATCTGACTTTGAGGAAACGGAAAACAAGCCTTTGCCTTCTAATTTCAGCGATACTGAGCTGGCAGGAGACAGAAAGGGGGGGAAAAAGTGTTTGGGTGATCTGTACCAAGTAAAACTTGAGGGAAATATGGTCACGATAGAAAAGTTAGCTGAAAATGTATCGGAATCAAAGACAACCGGACTGGATTTGCTAGCAGTTTCCGAGACGCAGTTCTTGTCCGAGCGAGTGTTCCAACCGTCTGATGCAACTGTCAGATCTCTGAAGTGCAAGGCCTGTTCCAAAACGTTTACAACAGAAATAACGTTCCGCAAACATGTGGCCTGGACTCACAAGAAGAAAGTTTGCATAGAAGAGAACGGCGCCTATGTGTGCGCCGTCTGCGACTTTAGAAGTATCAAAAAATCTTCTTTCATCGCCCACCTGGAAAGGAAACACGAGACACGCTCTAGATCAGCGCTGCTGTTTCCCTGCCAAGCTTGCGGATTTGTTTGCAGATCGAAACACTCCCTTCAGTCTCATTTCACCCGAAAACACACGGATACTTACGAATATCCTTGTAAATTTTGTAGCAAAAAATTTAAGGTCAAAGGGGACCTGACAACCCACGTGAGATTTCATCACAAGGAGAAACCCACGATGTGCGACTTGTGCGGCAAGACTTGCCGCAACAGCGGTTCCCTTTACGTTCATCAGAAGTGGGCTCACTACAAGCCAAAGTACGAATGCCACATCTGCAAAAGGCGGATGGTAACTCAGGAGAATCTAGACCAGCATCTTCTGCTGCAGCACGAGAAAAAGGAAAGAATAATGTGCGCTGAGTGTGGAAAGACGTTCAATAAGAAGGATTCCTTCAAGAGGCACATGTCCATTCACACAGGAAACAAGCCTCACCTTTGTCCGATATGCAGTAAACCATTTGCTCGACGGTCTCAGCTGAGACAACACCTCTTGATTCATACCGGGAAGCGTCCCTTCGTCTGCGACATATGTGGCAAGGCTTTTACACAGAAGCCCGGATTGATATGCCATCGTAAAACTCACCCCGGACCTCATCCTCCTTTACCTGTTATGCCTATAGGCGACATCGTCAATGAACTTGCGGGAATTAGAAAAGACAGTAACGAATAAAGACGACAATCTTTGCTGTTGTCTTTTTGCTGCTTCAATGATCACTATTATTCAATTATTAAGAACATTCTTCGACCCGAAGGAAAGAGAAAGAATCCTTACTATAACTTGATACTTGGAAGATACCGGCTTAACGACTGTAACTATTGTATCAAAGTGCAGACATTGGTTCCCCCATTTGTCGGATGTGTGTATCTATTCAATTTCCAAATAAATATCTTTATTTTCTGAACTTCTACCCTAGTATAAAATATATGCTGTACGTATTGTTTGGTAGCCAAGACGCTTCGCAAGGGTAGGCGGCGTGTTCAACTATTTTGCTAATCTTTAAGGGTTTTTCTTGAATCTAATTGTTAGCAGACTCAAAGTAAGTAACACAGCGATTTATGACAATGTAATTATTCCTTTAATGATCCCCATTTTATATTTTATGTTTTAGGATATCAGATCCGCTTTGCAACGCTATTAAAATCGAATGTACACCCGAGTTTGTCATTCTATCATCGAAGGTAGTTGCCGTACAAACAACTAGGAGGAAAACTAACGGCAGGAGAAATTCTCAAGGCGTAAACAAGGGAAAGAAAAAGCTGGCCAAACTTTCTATTAGAAGTTACTTCTGCGACAGTTGCAATTTAGAATTTTCAACAAAGAGAGAGCTAGTGAGGCACATGAAAGTGCACAAATATATCTGCGAAATATGTGACAAGAAGTTTCAGTTGCGGTGCGAACTTAGATCACACATAGCTTCTACCCACGGGCCTGAAAAGTATCCTTGCGAAGCTTGTGATTACGTAAGTAGAAACAAGTGGGCGCTGCAGGATCATTTTGTGAGGAAGCACACAGATGGCTACAACTTTTCATGTAAAATATGCAGGAAAAAATTCAAAATAAAAAACGACCTGCAAACACATATGAATAGAAGTCACAGCGAAAATCCGCCGCTAGTTTGCGACATATGCGGTCACACGAATAAAAGCATTCATGCTCTTAAATGCCACAAGAAATACGCCCATTATAAGCCGCAGTTTGAATGTAAACTCTGCAGGAGAAGGATGACCACCCAAGAGTATTTGGATCAGCATATGCTGCGGCACGAGTCAAAGGAGAGAGTCATTTGCCCAACGTGCGGTAAAACCTTCAGAGAAAAATATTCTTTGGACGTTCATATGATGATACATACCGGCATCAAGCCATTCTCATGTCCCGTATGCGGCAAATCGTTTTCACGCCAAACCGCGCAGGAACAACATATACTAATTCACATGGGGAAACGGCCCTATGTCTGCGACGTATGCGGACAGGCATTTGCTCAGAAACCGGGACTGATATGCCACAGGAAAAGGCATCCCGGACCTCTACCGCCGCTGCCCGTCGTTTCTGTAAAGAATATTGTCAACGATTTCACAAAGGATTACGTCGAGAGAAATCACAACAACAAACTGCACTGACAGTAGAATCGCAGTTGCAGTTGCGCTTTATTTTTAATTCTTCTCAGACAAAGGCTGCAGCCTAATTCTCAGGCGATAACGGTGAGTCTGCCCTCCTGGCGTTATCAATTTAAACTAAAGACACACACAGGCGTAATGTTGTTGTGTATGAAATATAAAAACTGGAAAAAATTAAGTACCCAGAGTTGCGGGAGATTAAATTGTAATCAAACAACTGAATGGTGTCATTTTGAGAAACTAACTACCTACCTACCTCTACCTGCCTTGCCTTGCCTTACCTTGCCTACCTACTGAATTGGCCCGTTGATTCAAATTCTTGACATCAATTAACGAGAATCCTTTTTAATAAAGATTTGTTTGTTCTAGGATATCACCTTCCGATCCCTTGAGTGTTCCGTCGGACAGAGTAGCTCTGGAAAAGAGACAAGTTGTGAGAATCGAATGCACTCCCGAGTACATGATATGGCCAAAGAAGCAAGTCGTCGACGTCGTGATTGTAAGAACCCAAAGAGGTGGTTCGAATTCGGAGATGGACAAGAGCACGGGAACTGTGGAAAAGGAGCGAGAGAAGCCATCACGAAGAGTGACCAGGACAAACAAGACTTTCGAATGCAATTCTTGTCAAAAGACGTTTTTGAAGAAGAGCAATCTAGCTGAGCACTTGAAGCAGCACAGACACAAGTGCGCTGATTGTGAAAAGACGTTCAGCTTGAAGCGATACCTCGACACGCACATAGAAAAGATCCACAGACCTCAGCTCTACGAGTGCAGCGTATGTGACTACAAAAGCAACAACAAAGGAACTCTGAAGAATCATTTCATACGGCTCCATACTAGCGGGTTCAACTTCTCGTGCGATACATGCGGAAAACAGTTTAAAATCAAGAAAGCCTTGAACCACCACATGAAACAAAATCACAGCGGTAATCCCCCTATAGTATGCGACGTATGTGGTCATTTTAGCAAAAATCTACACGCCCTTAAAGCCCACATGAAGTACCGTCACTACAAGCCAGCTTTTGAGTGCAATATTTGCAAACGAGGTATGACAACTCAGGACAATTTGAAGCAGCATCTATCTTGGCACGAAAATAAAGAAAAGGTCGTCTGTCCGACTTGCGGAAAAAGATTTCGGGGGCGTGACTTGGATTCCCACATGCGAGTTCACACTGGAATAAAACCATTCCCTTGTCTAGTTTGCGGGAAAACTTTCAGGCGACAAACTGCCCAAGAACAGCACGTCCTTATTCATACGGGGAAGCGACCCTACATTTGCGATATATGCGGCCAGGCGTTTGCCCAGAAACCTGGCCTAATTTGTCATCGAAAGAGACACCCAGGCCCTTTACCTCCGCTTCCCGCAGTCTCGATAAAAACTATAGTTACGGAATTCGCTAAGGAGTATGCCGGCAAGAACAGCGGGCAGGACAGAAGCGGATCAACATAAATCGAATCTTTATTCAGTCAGGGGTTGAACTTCTGCAATTTATAAGATTCCATTAAAAACTAGGCTTTCTTGTGTTTTTACATACATAATATTATTAGGTTTATAAAAATACAATTGGATTGGCAAACGATGGCTGTTAGTCAGAAATCTCTCTCTTTCGGGGGTGAAGCTATATACATATATACGTATTCAGCTGGTGAAACATTGTGACATACTCTCTTAGCTTTTGTATTTTGTATATTTAATAGAAATTAAATATCTCGATGAAATAATCATGCTGTATAGAGTGTTTATTGGCGAGAAGGATAGGCAATCTATTTTTATCACCTGAATCGGAAGATATTCACACGTCTCTCCAAAAGCATGGAAGCTAGTTTTTCTCCAAACCATGCTGTGCCTTGCTCTTCAACGTAAGTATATCGCTTATTGATCTGCCTCCCTCTGTTATATCCTGAAAAACAACATTATTAATCTAGCTACTTTGTTTTAGGAGTGATTCGAACTTTGGAAAATTGCTAAGGTCGACGAAAAGAGAAGAAACTACTTCCAGAAAAGTCTTTCTACCCAAGAAGCGAGTCCGCAGATTGACAAAACCGTTTGAATGTGATTTCTACAGAAAAACGTTTTTCAAGAAGAGTTATCTCACAGAGCATATGAAACAGCACAGTTACAAGTGTCCAGAATGCCTCAAGACCTTCAGTGGAATCTTCTACCTCGATACTCACATAGAAAAAGTCCATGAGCCTCAGATTAACAAGTGTGCTGTATGCGACTACAAACTGGGAATGAAGGAACTTTGAAAACCCATTTCATAAGGATACACACAAGTAGTTACAACTTTTCTTGCACCACTTGTGGAAGACAGTTCAAAATGTAGAACCCTCAAGAAGTCATCAATCATCACACCGATCAAAATCACAGCGGTAATCCTACAGGCCCACATGAGGTGGTACCATCGCTACAAGCCTAAATTTGGGTGTAAAATCTGCAAGCGAGGAATGACTATCACAGAGAATCTCGACCAGCATTTATCCTAGCATGAAAATAGGTAAAGAGTTGTTTGCCCGACATGCGGTAAGAGATTTCGTGGTCAGGACCTTGACTTTCATACGAAAGTTCATACCGGTGTAAAGCCATCCCTTTGTCCTGTATGCGGCAAGATTTTCGGACGTCAAACTGCACAGGAACAACACATGTTGATTCGTACAGGGAAACGACCGTACTCATGCGACGTATGCGGTCAAGCCTTTACTCAAAAACCTGGCCTGATTTGTCACAGAAAAAAATTTCGAACAGCTGTCTCCTCCACCCGTCGTATTCATCAAGAACATGGTTACTAATTTCACCGAGGAATACACGTGGCTAAATCTAGTTGATAAATAGTTCGTTCACTTCACGTAGATACAATAATAAAATCTTGACTCTTTATTCTTGTCTTTTGCTCATCCTTGTATTTGAAAATGGTTAGTTTTCGTTCTCTTTGTAAATGTAAACTATCGATTTCACTTACCGTTATAAGGTATCAATTTACTTGTGTACTTCTCAAGTGAGTATCTTAGCTTTACGATATTCAGACTTTTCTTTTGCACCTGCTGATCGGGCTGCGTTTTTGTTTTAGACACCTGCCGCCGGATCCTTTGGGCATTCCAATATCACGAGATGGAAGAACTTCTCCTCTGGGAAAGAAACGTCTGTTGAGAATAGAATGCATTCCAGAGCTTGTCAACGGACTTGTTGAAATGACTGGGCATAGAGTTCAGAAGACGTGTAGGAAAGATAAAAGCTATAGAAAGAACGATGCAAGGTCTAAATCAAGAAGATTCCAGTGCAATATGTGCGAGAAAACGTACTTCAATAAAGACACACTGATAACTCACATCAGACAGCATGCCTATCAGTGCAAAACTTGCGCGAAGACTTACGGCTTGAAACGGGATCTCAAAATTCATATTGAAAAAGTTCACGGTCCGCAAATGTACGAGTGTAGCGTATGCGATTACAAAAGCAACAAGAAGTGGACGCTTAAAGACCACTTTGTGAGAAAGCATACAGACAACTACCAGTTCTCTTGTAAATTTTGCAGCAAGCCTTTCAAAATACAGAACAATCTTAAACAGCACATAAATCAAATGCACAGCGGTAATCCACCGATTGTGTGCGATGTCTGCGGTCACGAGAGTAAGAACTTGCACGCTTTGAAATCTCACATAAAATATATCCACGAAAAGCCGGAGTACGTTTGTAATATCTGTAAACGGCGTCTAGTCTCGCAAAAGGGACTTGAACAACACCTTAATTGGCATGAGACAAAAGAGAGAGTGGTTTGCGAACAGTGCGGTAAAATGTTTCACATTCCTTATGACTTGGAAGTACACATGCGATCCCATACCGGAGTCAAACCCTACTCTTGCACAGTTTGCAATCAGTCTTTTGCCCGCAGAAACACTCTCAGACAACATCTCCTTATTCACACTGGAAGACGACCGTACGTTTGCGACATATGTGGCAAGGCGTTCACCCAGAAGCCCGGACTTACCAGTCACAGAAAATCTCATCCGGGATCTCATCCCCCATTACCCAGCGTCTACATAGACAATATATTGAAGGGTTTGGCCAGAGAACCGAAGGACAAAGGCCAAGATTGATGGAGAATGAATGCTTATGTTTGTCGGTAGATGTATTGTAACACAGTACACGATACCGATGGTTGTGGGTCGACAAACTCGACTATTGTTGGAGAACATTTATTCTGATTCAAAATCAAATACTCCTATGAACATAAAGAAGTCCCATCAACTTAATTCCTTAAGATCAAAAACCAGTACTTACATTCAGAGTTAGATTATCATACAGCTTCGATCACGCTTACAAAAACTTCATCTCTACTGACTATGTTCTTTTTTATCAAAATATTCTTGTAAGGTAGCTAAAATAAAATGTTGAAAAAAAAAAAGAATGTATCAAAGACCAGCAGGGTTTACTGTGAGTTTATTACGTATCGATATTCTGTACTTTCCTTACCGTAGAATCAAACTGAATGACACTTTTTCCCAACTATTTACGTACAGCTGAAGAGCCGAACATGTATTCCGGCAGATATTTGAATGATGATAAATTTATTTTTCCAGGAAAGCTATGCCCGACCCACTCTTACTGAGGAAAAAACAAAGAGAAAAGATATCGCAGCCTGCAGTTTCGACAGAGAGACGTTCCGGGCCAAAGTTAATACTCCCCAAGCCTTCGTCGCCAGAATATGCCGTCGTACTGCCAAAAGCTTACTTTCTAATAAGTGACAGAAAGCTGGCAAATAAAGTTCCTCAAGAATCCAAACTATCCGAAGCTCTCCGACCGCAGAAAGGGAAAAAGGTTCGACCCGAGAGGTATTCTTGCAACGTTTGCACCGTGAGCTTTAAAAAGCGAGTCTTGTTTGTCAAGCATGTCAAAATGCACTTGTATAAGTGTGACGGTTGCCTTGAGCCGTTTAAAAACAAGTCTGACCTCAAGGTACATATTGAAACTCATGACTCCCGGGATGATGTAAAGTCTCAGGAATGGCCTTGCAGCATATGCAATTATGTGAGCAAAAACAAGCGTATTCTTGAGGCGCATTTCATAAGGAAACATACGGATGTTTACAATTATTCTTGCGAGGTTTGCGGAAAGGCGTATAAAATAAAAAACGACCTAAGAACTCACGTCGTCAAGTATCACAGCGGAAATCCGCCGGTTGTATGTGACGTGTGCGGAAGATCATGCGTCGACAAACACACCCTGAAGGTTCACCAGAAGTTTGCTCACTACAAGCCGGAATTCAAATGCTCTATTTGCCCAAAGAGAATGGTATCTCAAGAAAATCTTGACCAACACGTTCAATGGCACACAGAAAAAGTTATATGCGAAGAGTGCGGGAAAACGTTTTCAGAAAAATGCTCACTCGCCGTTCACATGAGAACTCATACCGGAGATAAACCCTATCCCTGTCCAGTCTGCGGCAAATCTTTTGCCAGATCTGGTGCTCAGAGACAACACATCCTAACTCACACTGGTCAACGTCCCTACATGTGCGACATATGCGGCAAATCGTTTACCCAAAAGCCTGGATTGATTTGTCACAGAAAGACACACCCCGGCCCTCTACCGCCACTTCCTCCTTTATATATCGAAGATATATTGAAGAAATTCGAGGCGGATTTCCTGGACAAGTATAAAAACTCTGCGGAGGAGAAATAGTCCGTTTATGACATGCAACAAGCTGCTGTAAAGAAATAACATCGTACTTAGCATGATTAAAATGTTTTTTTCATTACTATATGTTGTAAGACGAATTTTCCCTAGCCCGTATTGTTCATAAAAGTCTGTACGAAAATCTTCAGGTACTTTGTTGGCCAATATGTCAGTTACATATCACTTCGGAAACTGGTTTAAATTCTAGCCAACTGCGGGCGACTAAGAATCCCTTTTTTGTTCTAAATTTACTCTTCCAAGCCCGTGCTGGAATTAAATTTCAAACTAACTTATCATCAATTGCTAGATAGCAGCAGTTTCAGTTGATTTTCTGTTTCAGGGATCGCTGGAGCAAGGGTGGGGGCAAACGGGCGATACACGAGTGCAGAAAATGCGATGCCGGATTCTTTCACATGACCAAGCTCATCGAGCATTTAAAGAACGTGCACGGTATAGAGAGAGCTTTCAAATGCGATCAATGCGGTAAGGCGTTTAGAAGCCCTATGAATATTAAAAGGCACAAGCTGATTCACACCGGTCTGAAAAGATTCGCTTGCGATGTTTGCAGCTATACATGCAACCAAAAGACAAACCTTGAACACCACAGGAGAAGACACTCAAAAGATTATGCCTACAAATGCGAATTGTGCGATAAAGGATTTTTGTCCAGAGCAGAGTATATAGAGCACAATAATATTCACACTGGTGAAAAACCTTACATCTGTGAACTCTGTCCAAAATCTTATCCCTACAAGAACAATTTGCTTGTACACAAGCGGATCCATCACCCAGGATTGCTGCAAACAGCAGACAGATACAACTGCGCTTTATGCTCGTCGAATTTCCCGTATAAGAGGCTTTTGACCAGGCATATGAAATCACAGCACGCTATTGAGCAGAGCTTGAAGATTTTCCTATGCGATTTTTGTGGTAAACAAGTATCGTCTCAGAGCGTGTTAATGGCTCACAGACGAATGCATACCGGTGAGAAACCGGCGAGCTGCGAAGTCTGCGGCAAAAGATTCAGTACTAGAGAAAATTTGAAGCTACATCGCCGGACTCATACCGGTGAAAAACCTCATGTTTGTTTGCAATGTGGCAAAGGTTTTACCCAGAGAACTTCACTCGTATTTCATATGCGATATCATACAGGACAGAGACCTTACCAATGTTCTATTTGCAAGAAAGGATTTGTCTCCAACGCCTTTTTGAAGAAACACCAAAAATCTCACACCGAAGATCCAATATCATAGCATAAATAACAACGTATAAATTGAATGTAAAAAAATATCTGATAAAACAACAAAAAAAAAAAATACCAACTCCTCGCCCGAAGAGTGGAGATAAAGAAATATGAAACTGATTACTTATTCAATGTGTATATATTCTATCGATAAAAGTCTGGTAAACCTTATTATTCTTTGCCAAGAAACTGGGGCCGCCGCTAATTGGCGAGCTGACTTCAGTCCGAACAAAATGTTATTCTATATATTCTTCCGAGCCTGGGTATTGATTTATGCATTGTTTTCACCCAAATGATTTTTCTTGAAATGATATTTAGTTACATCAAATTATGTTGCAGCCAGTGGTCTGTCGACCATGAACAGTTCGATGAAACAGAGCTTAAGGTCAAGATTGAGAACGACCCTATCCCTACAGAGGCAAAGTAAGTAGAGCACAGAATTAATTATCAGTTCTATGTATGAAAATAATGTCAAATATACAGGCGACTGCTCTCTCGCAAAAATTCTTAAATTTGTATCCAGATACAGGAAGAATACCCATACCCATTTATCCTCTGATCACTCAATCTTAATATATTGGAGGGGTTTCTGCGATTGATTTATCAAACTTGTAAATAAAACGAGTAAATTGATATAAATTTCCAGGTCAGAGGGCAATATAAAGGCGTGTGAAATATGCAATGAAAAGTTTCACTTTGTAACGCGGCTGGTAGCACATCTGAGAATAGCTCACGGAATTCAGAGACCATTCAAGTGCAGTTCTTGCTGGAGAACTTACGCTCAACAATTCATGCTGAATGCACATGTGAAAAAGTCTCATACACCGAAGAACGTGTCCTGCGAGCAATGCAAGTTCATATGTGTCACAAATGCGGATCTAGAGAGGCATAGGAAGAAACAGCATGAGCCCAAGATGAAATTCTACTGTGAGCTTTGCTGCGAAACATTCACGGACAAGGAATCTTTCGCAACACATACGGCGATGCATAATTTCATTGAATATCAGCAGTGTAACACTTGCGGCATAACTTTCAACGACGTTGATTCACTGAAGGAGCATCACAGATTGTATCACTTCGATATGCCTGCGGCGGCGATAGAGCCGAGCGGAGAGTCAGATCATAAGTGTGATATTTGTGGGAAATGTTACAGATTCAAATCTGTTTTGAAACAGCACAAATTCAACGTTCACGGCACCCCGAATTATGAAAGGCCTAGGCGCAGGTATCTCTGTGCCCTCTGCGGAAAAGAATTGAAAACGGCTAAGGGCTTTGAGATTCACAACCGATCTCATACCGGTGAGAAACCCTACACCTGCGAAGTGTGCGGGAAATGTTTTGCATGTGAAACTCTGCTCAGAACGCATAATGTCACTCATACAGGGGAGAGAAAATACACTTGCGAACAATGCGGTAAATCCTTTACCCAAAGATCCACCCTTGTCGTTCACAAGAGATATCACACCGGGGAACGTCCCTACGTATGTCCAAAGTGTAGCAAGGGTTTTGTTACTCGAACTGTACTCAATACGCATCTGAAATCCTGCCGCTGATCGCATAAAGGTAAGATCTATGATAATTGAGATAGAACTTTTCTCCTTTAAGGAAAGTTGGGATATCTGTTAGCGGGTAGCTGAAGCCCTTCGCTTCTTATACATTATACCTCTTTGTTATTGATTTTGAGAATAAGACACTTTTCTGATGCTAGAATCCACATAGTTGTAGTTTATTTCGCATATCCCTCGCCTATACACGTATTTAATCCATGTTTGTGCAACACAAGAATAGCACGCGGCACTATAGTTTTAGAGAAGCTAGCTTCTTGTTTATTTCCGGTGTGTATTGGATAACGATTGTCATTTTTCAGAAAATTCATGCCCCTCGCGAACAAAGAGAAGAAAGAGGAAGATATGGCGGAAGAAGAAAAGGAAATAACGAAACCAGTTGCAGGACCAAAGGTAGAAAAGTCCAAGAATACAAAAAAGGCAATAAAATGTCACATCTGTGACATAGAATTGAACTACGAAATAAGAATGATAGAACATCTAAAGAGAGCGCATGGTATTGAGAAGGCGTTTGAGTGCGACGAATGCTCGCGTAGTTTCAGCACTCCTTGGCAGTTGAATCAGCACGTCAAGATCCACAAAGCCCAGACTATATACCGGTGCGACGAATGCGATTACAAATCTTTGCACAAGGTGAACATCGGGCTTCACCAGAAGCGGCATCATTGGAAGGAGTACTCTGTATTCTGCGAAATCTGCAACAAAGGATTCATAGCTAAAGGAGAGCTCAAGGCCCATCTAACTTCCCACGAAGTTGCCAGACCTTTCGTATGCACCACTTGCGGCAAGTCTTTCAAGAGCAAGGACCACGTTAAGGGTCACGTAAGGACCTCTCATCCAGAGATGTGCTCTAGCAATACTGTGAAGAAATATTCCTGCGAGACATGCGGCCAGAGTTTTTCTCACAAGCCTTTGTACTATAGGCACAAACAGGACGAACATGGTGAGAAGAATTGTCGCAGAAAGAAGCAATTGTTTTTATGCGATTTGTGCGGCAAAGAGGTAACCAGCCTGTCCAGCATGCAGGTACATCGAAGAATCCACACTGGCGAGAAACCCTTCACCTGTGAAGTTTGCGGGAAGTGTTTCGCATCCATGGGCCTCCTCAGAACTCACAATATCACTCATTCCGGTGAGCGAAAGCACACCTGCGACGAATGCGGTAAAAATTTCACACAAAGATCAACGCTAGTTGTTCACAAACGATATCACAGCGGCGAGAGACCTTACGTATGTGTTAAATGTAACAAGGGGTTTGTCACGCGAACTATTCTAAACGCGCATCTTAAGAGTCGTCATTAGACTAAGGGGAGATTATTATTTAGAAAAGTAGTAGGCGAAAGATTTTTTCCTGTATCTTAGTTTCATATTAATGATATTTTATTAGATTTTGGATATTAGTTCGTGTAAGTTTCCTATTGTTGATTAAATTTTTTAATTTTACCTTATTCATTAATAACCGGAACTGCATCAAGCGTGGTATCAAGCAAAGATCGTGCGGCAGAGGAAAAGGAATGATAAACAGAACGATGACCCGTCTAATTCCTTTACAAGCACGAGTATAATATTGAATAATCATATTTACATAACTTTAGACAAGGTTCATATAGATAAAACTTTGGTATAATTTTTTACTGTTCGATTTTATTCACAATCTCTCGCAGTTTGAGTTCTAGATTATCGCCTTATTATTATAAAATCAAATTTTAAAATCATTTAATATTATACAGACAATAAAAACGATTCAAATGCTCTATATTTCTAGGCAAGCATATCGTTGGCACAATCTTTCACCTTCATTGTCCACAAACTCTTACAGGCTACCAAGTTTTAACAATCAGAGTTCAGATTTAGATTAGGAAGAAGAAGACGACCATCAGTTACACGTTGTTTTCTTTTTTATTGCCATTCACAGCTGGACATCAGCGAGCATAAAAATCTGATGATAATGACAGATTCGAGAGAGTCATCAGTAGAATATCAAAACAGAGGCTGGGTCTTCAATCCAGAAGTCCACTTCTTGCTGCACCATTTTGTGATTGTATTGACTGCCGATGTCGTCCAAGACTGCTCGATTGTGCGTGCTCACGTTACGCGGCTTTACATGAATCCTTCGAAAACCTGTACTTAGAGTTAAGCAGAGTACCAATATCAATCAGCTCAAGCATTTGTCGATTAAATTTTAAACTCTTTTCAATCATATGAGAACCCACAAGTCCTGCCTTCTGCCTGAAGCTGACAAATATCTCGCAGAGTGTCCAGGCTTCTCAGGACTCCGTCATATTGCAGCTGTGTCAGGTGTTTACAACGGACCAAAAGGGAGACCAATAAATCGTCTAATTGTTCTCGATTATTACGCAGTTGGAGGATGACTTCGGCTGTTAAAACGTTTGCAAACAACTAGATTTCAGTTTTGTTATGCCAGCTACAGAATAAAATTATCAGTGAGAGTTGGGCCGGCAGTAACGGAACTGGAAATCTTCTTAAAATACTGGTTCCAACATCACATACCTAATGTGTCTGTGTAATGAGTTATCAGTAGTCCTACAGTACTGCGAAAATTTCGAGATCTACTCTGGTCCCATACATAGCCACTGAACATTTGAAAGCTTGCTAGCGGCACACTGGGTAGTAGCAAATAGCTCATGTCTTCGTAGTGCGAAATATTCACTGTAAGTTAGAGCTCCATAAGCTGCATTTAACCATTTTTTATTTCAGAAACCATAAATATCGCTTGGAGATATCGGTCTATGTATACCTATCGTGTAGGAGACCTTCAACTTCGGACACGCAACAGCGAGCCCCTGCCAAGCAGCATTTGCGACTGTATGTTGCCTGGAATCAGAGTCTCGTACAGATATATGCAGCGTTCTAAGTACCAAGGGAGCTGCACTGGCTAAAGCATTGAGTGCATTGTCAGATAATGCTGGATAGTCTAGTCTAAGGGTGGCCAGAGCTCTCAGGCGTCCCAGTAGACGGAGGTACCTGAAATTCGGTTTTTATAACGCTGCAGAGATCAGATTTACACTACAGGGTCTATTGGAAAACATCCTATACATTTCTGCAGCGCAGGTATAGACACGGAAAATCTATGAGTCTCTGTTTGATGAACAGGCATACCTAGGATTGCTGTGCGGAGCTAGCCACTCTCTGAAAGCTCCCCGAAAATCCAATAAGGCAAGACTATTGCCACATGCTCTTACCGCAGTGCCTAAGATTCTCAAAACATCGCTGACCCCTAAGTTCGCATTCAACAGACTCAGGGTCTCCAGATTTTTCTGGCAGCTGTAGAAAAGAGTAATACTGTTTCCGTAGGCCTATGGATTAGTAACATATATAGATACAAAAGCTGACAGCATACCGTAAGAAGTTAGCGAGAGCGCAAAGCAGTTTTCCATGATTTCCCCATTTGCAGCTGAACACCCAATCCGTCAGAAATAGCTCTCTAAGTTGCACATCTTTGGTCCTAACCACCGTGAGAAAATCTGCACCTGCTTCGGCCTGAACGTTGCGCCCTACACGTGGCTCCCTTGGCAGTATGTATGGCCTGGACCAAGCCAGCTCCAAGCGTCTCATATGCTGCCCATACTTTACCTTGGGAAAGAAAGGGAGAAGAACTAGAATCTGTTAGACTCTTAAAAAGTAGATTTCTTTCGCGTAGGGTCTAGCCTTGCATTCCTTTCTATTTATCTATCGCCAGCATAATTTTCAAGTACCGCTAGCTCTCTTGCCAGAGGTAACTCGCCACGTAGATCTCTATCGACGAGGACTGTCACCGAGCGCCAAAGAACAGGGGAAGACAAGGCACGTTCCCACGAGCCGCAGACCTGTATCAAAACTGCTCGATCCCTGCGATCTAGGTGGCTGAATATTTCCGTAAGTATCAGCTCCGGCAGCCGATCCCACATCTCCTAGCTTTAGTCCGCCTATTCATTACCGCATCATTATCAGTAACATGAAGTGTTTGTGACAGCCTGGTAGCTCGCATCGGTACTTAGATCTACTCGCTCATGGGAGTTACCAGGATCAGAAGAAGATCTACTCGCTTTTATATACTAGGTGATCGGGTAGGAGGTTGAGAGAAAGAAACAAAAAACAGATGTGCATTGTTTTCTTTATTTATCATTCAATAAACGAAACAGTACAGAGTAACAAATGGTAATAATTGTCGAAATCCTAGTAGAAATTGTAGTCGAGGTTAAATTATGTTAGATTAGGATTGGTTCGGTCGTGTTAGGTTATGATCGTCAGCCTGACCTAGGTCAAAGTTCGAGGTGTGGTAACAAAGAAATGCAGAAATGTGACATTCGTTTATTCTGGAGTATATAGAATGGAAAATAAGGACGAGAGAGTGCTCGACGAGAAGCGTTGGAGAGTTGAGGCGGAGGGGGTGATAAACGACGTAAAGAACCACGTGAAGGATATCAAATTATCGACGAAATTAGTAAATACGAGCCAGTGCGTGTATCTCAATCTGACCACCTTGGAGGAGCTAGATTTTTGCGTCGAACTATCGTCCCTTGGCTTTTCTACCGTAGATAATAAGCACGACAGCATTTCTTTGAACAGGGAATATAGATACTTTGAAACACCGTACAGCTTGCTGGAATACATAAGCCCGAGATACACGCAGTCTTTTGGAACAATGCTGTTTGACAAGCTGAAAAAACTGGGTGGACAATAATTTATTGTTAAACTAACGAAGTCTTGTGTATCGCAAAATACCGGGAGTAATAAAAGGCGTCAGACTCTATAATCCGTCACTTCTGTAATTTTATCTCGTTTTGCGAATTTTATCACGTATTCATACATCATTTCCAAGTGACAGCTACCATAACCTGAAAGAGAAAACATAACCTAAGAGGGGAGTCATCTTGTTAGCGTGATCGATTCAAATCGATAATCGATTCGCAAGATTAATCGATGTCCAACGCACTCTGGCGGCTGAGCTACCAAGCTTTTCGCGATATCGCGGAGTTCTTTAAGGGCGAGAGGGGCGGGTGCAGAGGACGAGAAAGTTTGATACGGATGTTTTAGGTAATATTCGCCCTTATTAAAATCATTTTATTATTCTCAAAACGCGGTTTGACAACGGTGCAGTGCCGTCCGCGTACATACCTTGGCGTGCTGAAACATACATCACTCGTACAACCGATGGTATGTGTTTATTGGTTACGTGTGACAGTCGAGTTGTGCTGGTATGCTACGGTTGTGTTATGTTGATAAGAAAACGATAATAATAAACTGACAAGCGGTGTGCGTGGTTCACCACCACTTGAAACAGTACCAGGGATAATAATGAACCGCGCGCTAGAGGGTCGGTGTGCGTGAACGAAAGCAGCGGGGCGGGGCGGCGAGGCCAGAGAAATAAAAAAAAACCTCGCCAAAGTGCGTGGTGCGTGTTCGCGGTGATGCGGTTTCACATGACGGTCATTTTATCATACGGGCGGGTGCAGCAGAAACAGAAACAAAAGCAACGGTATTGTTTCCTTGAACACTGACAAGCGGTAGCGAAGAATTTCAGAGGTTAAAATACGTCGTCGTTTAATAATCGCCGGGCGACAAAGCATACGAGAGGTGAGTAACTCGATTTATTATTACATACGACGCCTCTGGTTTATTTTTTATTTTTTTTTATTTTTTTTCCCCAACATTTTACGATTTAGCACAGACATTTGTCAAAGATTGCTACGAGAGTGGCCTCACTGGCGATTGGTCGACAATGGACGTTGACACTCGCGGTACATTCATACATGCACCACGCACACATATGCACGGATGCATGCATGCGTGCATATCGTGAAACATTCCTACGCATACTTACTACGCCCGTGGCATTTGACAAATGACTAATTTTCAACGAGCTAATGAGTAGTAGAAATGAATAGGCTGGCAGAGAATAACATGACAGTTCTTCTCCTAATGCCATAATCATATCCCTAGGGTACAGAGTTTGTTAGGTTTAGAGTCTAGGCCTTCCAGATTCTCTCTTTTTTGATAAAACTGAACACTTCAATCCCAGGTTGTCGTCGTCGTCGTCGTTTTTTTGCCCATGATCCGTGGCTCAAATGCTGCTGTGCTATTTGAGGGTCAGGATATTCATTAAAGAAGAAGAAGAAGTAAAGAATGGCTAGCTTGTCGGTCGCCCCGTCAAGCAAAAACAGCTCAAGAAGCACTTCGCCCAGTAGAGCTAATAACCTGAATTCACAAACCCAACGTCAACACACACCAGCCAACCTGGATCCTCTACCAAAATCTCGAAATGTCACCGCGTGAGTATTCATTAATTTATTTATCCTCCTGCTATCGAGTTCTCATCCTTATTCATATATTTCAATGGGGATTTATAAATCTTGTTCAACACACGGTCTTATCCGTGTCACTCATCTATCGAAGAGCCTTTTCACCGATAGAAATCCCTGCATAGATAAGAGCAGTTTCAAGTTTTTATGATACTCATCTTTTCCTCCTTGGAAATTCACACCACTAATCGCCATATCAGATATCGATCTGGCTAGAAAAATAACGAATAATAATTCTTGACCAAATCACATGATATTCATACACTACTCTCAGACTGCTATAATATATTATCAGCTGTTGAGAAAAAAAAAATAGTACCGGATGAGACAGTAATAGTTATTTATGCGATGCGATGTGATGTTCTCTTTCCATTTGTTATTAGATATAGTTGGATAATATTTGATAATATTCAGGGACAGTTATATTTGTTCATTTTCTAAACAGTCATCAGTCGGGAGAGGGAAGCACAGGCAGCGGCAGTAGCGGAGGTGGCGGTGGCGGCGCAGGCATGAAAGGCAATAGTCGACAAAGGTCTCCCGGAGCTATTGCCCGAGCCGGAGATGCAGTCGACGATTCAGGGGCAATTACAGCTGCCATTGTTCCTGAACTAGATGATTTTGTATCCAACGTTAATCCACCAACAGACGACGAAGGGGTAATTCTATTTCCAACATTATTTACCTTGACAAATTACCAGGTTTTCTTCAAAGGAATAATATTCTTCTTCAATGTTACAGGAGGCCTACCACGCCACCCAGTCCTTTCTCTCAAATGGATCCTCAGAGTTGATCGGAGACGATGTCGACTCGAGCGGCACTCGTGGCCGACAAGCCATGGAACATTTGCAAAACAAAATTGCTAGAACTAGAGAACTAATACGAATAGAACAGACCACGCGAGACGGTGAGACTTTTTCTTTCATAATCGTTTATGTTTAACTTGAAGTTTGAAGTCTGCAAAAAGTATTTGGTAATTGGCACTCTGTGATTTCAGACAACGTCAATGAATACTTGAAGCTAGCTGCGAATGCGGACAAGCAACAGTTGACAAGAATCAAGGCTGTGTTCGAGAAGAAGAATCAGAAGTCTGCGCATAGTATATCGCAGTTGCAAAAAAAGCTGGAAAGTTATACGAAGAAGTTGAAAGATTACGAGGTGCACGGGGCTCCTACCAGTCACAGACAGCCGAGGGAAGTTCTCCGCGACATGGGACAGGGGCTAAAGTAAGTTGAATTGATTTTATCACGTAATTGTAGAACGGCCAGATTTTTCCCCATTTCAAAAGAGCGTCGAAGCACGAGTAGCTGTTACCAGACCTCGGTTTCACCCCATCTAATTTAAGACTACCTTTCAGAAACGTGGGTGGTAATATTAGAGACGGAATCACTGGTTTTTCAGGGTGAGTATAGCTGAAAAAAATTTGATAGTTCACTATCTGCATGCCCCTATAACATTTCTACGTCTATTACACGCGTATGTCAGCCTGTTATCTGCAATCTAATTATTATTGGTATATACATTAGAAAATTTTCAATTCTCTTTTTTCAAACGCACCCACCTTTCCCACCAATAATTTAAACAATCATTGACTGTTCCAGGAGCGTCATGTCCAAGCCGCGAGAGTTCGCTCACCTTATTAAAAACAAGTTTGGCAGCGCAGACAACATAAATACCCTATCACGTAAGCATAGTGGAACCTTTAATTGTTGAATAGGTATTTTAAAACGAGTTTATTTCACAAGAAAACGTAATTTGGTAAAAAAAATTTGAAAATTGGAAGATACCATCACTCTTTTTTCACAAAATTTTATCTCTTTCTTGCCGCCGTCGCAGTTGAAACTAGTAAGTACTAGACGGTTGATTGTTGACTGTTGTTCATTGTCATTCTCGGCTCAAACTTCTTTATCATCGCATCACAGTCCTTCTTTAAAGTCCCACTATTTCTAGCGCCTGTGTAAAATTTTAACTGTTGACCTATGTGTCTGCAGATGGCTCAACTTTTTATGTAAACGATACACCACGTGCAGGTAACGGGGACAACGGTAGTGTAGAAGAAGAGAAGACCCATCACGGATCTGCAACACTTCCTGGCGGGTGCAGCCTGGGCTCGACCCACAGCGCAGCTGCCATTAAATTTCCGTCAGAGGAAGGTTCCGAATGTTCTAGCGTTACCAGCGAGAGTGCTCCAGGTAGCAGAGGCCAGCCACATGCCTGCCACAGTAACAGCGCTGCTTTCAGTCTGAAACCTATATTCTCTGAGCTTCAGGAGAACAGAGAGAACTATGACAGACTCAGGGAGAAGCTGGATGGATTCAAGGTGCGTTTTCCCATTCAATTCGTTTGTTTATTTAATCGAATACTTGAAGCGGAGTCTCTTACTATTTCCAACTCCAGGTTCTTCAGCAGGAAGTTGCATACCTGTCTCACTCCCTTCAAGAAGAACGTTTCAGATGCGAACGGCTCGAAGAGCAAGTAAACGACCTCACTGAGCTTCACCAAAACGAAATTGAAAATTTAAAACAGACCATAACTGACATGGAAGAAAAGGTTCAATACCAGAGCGAGGATAGGCTGAGGGATATTCACGAGATATTGGAAAGTTGTCAGACGAAAATTTGGAAGATGGAACACCAGCAGCAACAGCATCAACAATATGTCACCCTTGAAGGTCTGGACAATAGCAACGCTAGAGCCTTGGTCGTTAAACTGATTAACGTTGTCCTCACGGTACTTCAAGTCGTTTTACTACTAGTCGCTACAGGTGCTGGTATCATGATGCCATTCCTAAGGACAAGGTGAACCGATTTTGAATCATTTCTAATTTTGAATCTGTTGACATTGAATTATCTTCATAACTTCAGATCAATTTTTTCAGACTTATGTATATATATATTTTCGAATTATAATTTACATTGGCAACCGGACGGCGGGAGAACTTCAATCAACATCAATAGCCTCCCTTCCTACCTAGTCATTTTCTTCAATTTCAATATATTCTCGCCTGTCTGTTGCAGCTGTACTAAGCCTCATTGTTTCATGTGCAGGGTGCGCATATTGACCACAACTTTTGTTGTCCTGGGAATCGTATTCGTGCTGAAACAGTGGCCAGAGGTTCACGACGTAGGCAGTCACCTGATGCGAAGACTAAAACAAACTCTGGCAGTCAAGTAGCAGTGTGAGTAACAAACTTTTACTTTATTTACTATTTCATTCGTTATAAAACAACTCAATTAATTAACGAAATTTTGTTTCTTTTTGTTTTTCCTTTCTCAGGGTGGGAATTTTAGATGATTTTATGTTGGCTTTTGCCTAAGATGAGAGAACAAGTACCTCACTCTGTTACACACCGGTATCCGCCCATCTCCGCAGGCCTATAAGGTACCCAAACGACAAGCAAGCAAGCAAGCAAGCAATAAACACCATTCCCGTTTGTCTGTTGATATACATGATGCAGATATGGGGAAACGCAGAGTGCCGCACGAACTAATCCAAGTTTAAGAAAGACTATGGCTTGGCGCGCATCTATTTAGTTAATTATTATAACATCGGTAGAAATTTAATGATAGTTCAATTAATTAACACGGTTGTGTGGACGTTATGAAGAATTTTTAATACGTGGCAAAGAAGAAGAAGAAGACGACGAAATAGTGAAGTGGTAACGTATATTCCCAAGTCACAAAAGAGTCTGTATAACTGTACGTATGGGATATGTATGTGAAGTAACAAAACTAAAAAAAAGAAAGAAAGAAAAAAATATGTTATTGCGAAATGGATGAAATCGAGTGATGATTGAAATACAATATAGTTAAACGCCAAGCAGAAATCGTTTATTTTTTTATTTTTTTCTTGTCTCGTTCGAATCAATTGATCGGTGTAGGTATTCAAATATGCTGTTGCTACATAACTAGTATTTAGTGTTTGTTATTATTCGATGTTTAAGTTCAGACGTAATGATTCATGTGTAATAGAAAGAAAAAAAAAAAATTAGGATTATCGAGTTTAATATGTACTTTTATTATTATAAGAGGCAGGCACAGGACGGAGAAAAGTTGCAAAGCGGCAGTGCTCGAGTTTCTTACTCTCGCGTTATTTCGCATAGTGTTATTACCGTTGATAATCTTGTATATATTTTAATACCATCTACGACGAATACACCCACCCAGAGCTTTATCCTGAATATTGAAGTATAGTATATCAACGTGTGTATATAGAACGATCAGCACTGCTGTATGCATCTTTTTTGATTACCTTGTGCAAGGTGCCGACATATACGGGCAGAGAATAATTCTTTTCTTGTCTTTTTTTTTTTTTGTTATCTTTTCTCTTATAATACGAATGTGTATTATAAATACGAATGAAGTACGAGAAGGCAAATTAACCATGACAGATAAGTGAAATGAGAGAAAGACTGATGGACTAAAACTTTTGTGTCAAAACGACTAGCACGAGTATAACAGAAAATACGTCGTTCTTACACAACTGTATTTTCAATCGATTTGTTACTGCGTTTGTTGTTGCGTCTCCCTCATTATTATTATTATTAATTATTACCATTATTATTATTATTATTATTATTATTCCATGCATACATGCATAACATATACACATACATGGAAAACTCCAGAGTCGTTGGAAGAAAAAATTTCTACCATAACTGAAAAATCTAAAGTGATGTAAAAATGGGTAAGGAATAATTATTCTTGGTCAATATTATACACTAAGGCAAAACACCTATTGCCTCAACTTGATGTTCATTTAATTATAACACAGTGTTGCACAAATACAATATAACATACATACATACATACATACATATTATTATTATTATATGCACATAGGGCGTGTATAAATACACACACATACGCATACACACAAACATGCATACATACATACGTATAGTTACAGCAAAATAGCATTGTACAAAGCATATCGCATCGCCTAAATATAATGTAGATAAATATTATCATAATGTCTCCTACTACGTTGACGATTATTGAAACAATATTACAGTTAGTGTAGCTCATTGAGTTTTATCACCAAATAAACATAATTTATTGAGAAAAGGTTACCAGTCACACATGTAATATGTTCCCTATCAATGTTTTAATATGTAATTGCACCCGTATAAGTTGATCGATTACACAATGCCTCGAAACTAACGACTTTATATCTTATTCTTGTTCATTTATAAATTGAAACTAATAAATAGTATCAACTTGAGTCTGATGGCCCGATGGTATGCCCAATATTTTGATCCTCATCTTGGAGAAACCAACAAGAGACAGCTTGGGGTGAGGGTATCTCATGGAAGTTGGCTTGTTAATCAATGTACAGTCTCGATTTTTGTATCCAAATTGTATATATTTTCATTTTAGCTATTACACGTTGTATACAGGTAGTTCCTACGTAATTGAGGTAATTAAATAGACAATTAAGTACAACAGTATGTTGAACAGTGGTGTCATGTAGTATTTAATCTGAATGCCATTTCTATCAGACTTTGGGGTGTCGAATCGCGATAACAGACGTAAAGTTCCCTGGGTTGAGGCGAGGCAAAAGATCGTCCGACAACCCAATAAGTAGCGCCTTGGCACTCGAACAAAACCCCATGCTCCTTAATAGCGATCAAACTCTTGTTGATAACCGATTTGTCTGTGTCTTGATTGAGCATCTTTTCGAACCTCGCCGTCTTTTGCAGTAGATTATGAACAACGCGGGCACAACCATTGAAAAGCCTTAGAATGTTAGAATCCTTGGAAGCCCCATTAGCTGAGGCACAGACATTAGACGACAAAAGTACACCTTCCAATTTATCCAAATGCACATAGTGAAGTAGAGCGTCCTCCCCGCCAGCGCTTACTTTCTTTGGCACTATGTATTCAGCTTGATTTAACAAATTTTGACGAATATCGGATATGTCCATAGTACTTGGTTGACTCTCATTCTGTAAGCAGATATAAAGGACGTTTAAAAATCAACAGATATAAGTCTTGAAATAGTATCCTTGTCCCAACTAACTCGGTCATAATCCATATCTGAATCACTGCCATCGGACTGTCGCGGAATCGCATGAATTGTTTTCTCTCTTGTGGCGCGACGACCTAAAATTGGAACAGCTTCGTCACTTGCTTCGCTGACCGCTCCAGTACCTTGGCTCGTTGAATCCTCCGAAATTTGTAGAGAATACACTGCGAAATCACAAATAGTTGAGATATTAAGTATGTAAAATAAAAAAAAAGAAGTATGAATGTGTACAGATTATAATTCGCATTTACCAGAGCCACTAGACGCGTTATTATGTTCCAGGCTCCGTCTCTTGAGGATTGAGGATACCTCCTGACTCTTTTTATTAATCGTTGAGTTTATTTTCGGCAAACTAGATTTAGATTCGCCAGATTTCACGATTCCCAAGAAATTTTCGGTTATACTAGGAATCGATTTGTTCGTCGCTTTGTCTTGGACAACTTCAGTATCCGGTCTGACGTTCGCGGCGATCCATTTCTCCGCTAAGGTCGGCACTCCAATCTTTTGTATGTGTTTTAACGTCTCCTGTGCTTCTTCCACGTAAAATACATCCGGGCTGGGATTATCTTCCAGTCTGAAATAACGATATTCTTAAATATGTGTCAGCCCCTAAGATTTTTGCATTAAATGCAGTCAAAGATGATCCTTACTCCGCTGTACAGCCCCCAGACTCCAAAAGAACGGCCAACAATTGATTACCGAAACCGACGACGAGTAGAAACCATTTCCCGTTTGGCACGAACGGCTGACCGTCATCGACGGGGTCAATACGTCCACGATTGCAGGAAAGAGGATAAACTTCTTTCCAAACTATTAGAGACTTGACGGGTTCATCTCTGACCAAATTCAGCAATCCTTTTTGTCGTAGAAAGGAATGGGTTTCGATTAAATCTTGTCGGGGCAGGTGAGAGCCAAGTAACAAGTCTCTGTGGTAGAGACAGCTGCCAAGAATTGTATAGAGACGTTGACAATCCATGGGGTCTTCATTCTGGGGAGAGAAACAACGTGTTTGTCATTGAATACGTCATTAGAAATCCTTAGAGCACTTGAATTCGATTAGCCGATTACCCAATCTCTGTAATCCATAGCTTCCATTTCGTTGAGTGCAGCGTCGATTTGAATCTGTGCATCTCTGGGCAATTGAACGAAACGTGCAGCTGGCAGAGTATCTTCGAAGTCGGAACCTTTCGAGTAAGGGGATAAATCGACTTTCAGTTCGTTCGAGTTAACAGATGTGTTTGAGAGCACAGACTCCGTAGATTCTTGGATCAGTCTCGAAAACAGTAGAGTGAAAAAATGATCCAGAGCGGAATGATTCTCCTTCGGTAGAAAACACTTGATTAAAGTTTGATGACTGAACTCCAGTGCTCGTACCACGTCTTCGGTGATTTCTAAGGTTTCTTGGAGGCAGCAACTGCAAGAGTAGGTGTTTGAATAATTAGCTCCGGCTCCAAAGACTTGACTATTTCATTTTCCGACTCACCTTTTTTGCGGTAACGCCAGTAAAAGTAATTCCTCGCCTCTTGGGATGTAGGAAATATGAATCAATTCCTTTTCGAATGAGGTGGTCGTACTATAGCATACGAATAAGAATTAAACATCAAAAAATATTCTCCTAATTTGGCGTACATACAAATATCAACAAATGTAAATACATCTTTGCAGGTTTCATTCTCACTTAATTCCGTGAATTAGCGAAATACCTGATTGGTCGTGGACCCGACATCCCGGGAAGCATATGATCGAGGGTAACAAAGGCTCCTCTGGCTCTGCACAAAACAGATTGCACGCTATTGTCCGTAGATCGTGGAAATGAATAAAGTACGTCCTGCAGCTCGGGTCCAGTTTCAGAGAGACCGGTAGTTTTAACAAATATTACACCAATGGGGTGTTTTAGAAGAGATTCAATCGACGGATGGGACTCGTCTTCCGACACCAAACGACGGACCATTGGCGATTGCTATGAATGGTAGTAAGTAATTTTAATTGATCGTTTCTAAATTTGTGAAAGTAATCATTGGAATCTAGCGAAGATTCGGTGTTTCTCACCTTTTTGAAACTTGACTCCAACGAAGTATGACCTATCTCAGTACCGGCCACTCTCTGTAGCTCCAACTTCACCTGAGGAAACATGACCAATAATCGAAAAGCTGGGAAGGTCTTTAGTGCAAGATTTAAGACTTATTTTAAGATGATTCAAGCTACGTACATTAGCAGGTACAAAGATCCTGGATAACAAGCCATCCAAATTCCGAATATTAACTTCTCTACCATCCGCGCTCCTCAGCCAATCCCCAATCTTGATATTTTTATTCTTCATCGCCTCTCCGCCAGGAACAAGCCCCGCCACCATGACTCTGACATTGTCAGAGAATACGCCAGGTACGATCCCCAGGTAAGCTTCACAGAGTGTGGCTCGTCTGCCCAGCTTGTGTCTCCTGCCAGGATCAACTCTAACATTTACCTCCCTGATCTCACCTGCCTGGAAATCATGATGTTTTATATTAGCCTTTAAACATTAGCTTTCGTATATTTGTGGAAAATACCTCGCTGTCTCTGAATGTAACTTCTTTCGTGGTACCCTGGCTGCCGCTATTTTTCTGAGGGGTCCTTGCATCGGTAGGAGACGAGAAACGTCCCTTGTCCACGATCGTCTCCCTCGCCTTCTTGTTTCTCACACTACATCTTCTGCTCTCTCGTCGTCTTATTAGACGCATGAGTTTACCAGCCCTGGTACTGCGTCGCCTCGCCAACTCCCGTGACGGAGATTTTGATGCTTGAGACACGAGGGGATTCTGAGTTTGAGGATCGCTGGTAGAGGTATTTGGCAGAGATTCTATATAAAACACTTCCCCAGTCCATTTGATTGCCGAATCCCATTCAACGATCGAGCTATAGGATGTGTTTAGTCATTAGATTGTTTGTTTACTTCGTGTCGGAGTTTTAGGTTATGATAATGTTATTCTATTAAAGAACTACCTATCGTTGTCGGAATAATAAGACCCGATGCTCGACGCGGCGTCGCTCTCCCACCAATCGTCCTCATCCTCGTCCTCATCGTCGTCCTCGTCTTCGTCCTCATCCTTATCCTCGTCTTCGTTATTGTTATCGCCGCGTTCCTCGTCCTCGAGAATATCAACAGATTGTTGATCGGCCAAAACGGCGGGATGGTCGGGCTTATTCAACAATGTTTTGACCTCTGACTCGTTCATTATCACGTATTTGTTATGAATGAGTATCGCGTCAATTCAAGAATTCATTCATAATTTATTACAAACTCTCTTTGATAACCCTTTGACTGTTCCCCTACACAGTGCCGACAAAGCTTATCGGCCAATCAGAATCCTTGGTGCCAAGGTCTGGGTCAAATTCTTGTTTTGATCGAAATGAAATAGAATTCGCCTAATGACACGGTATCGCCATCTATTAGGCCAATTTTGTGACTGTTAATTTATCCCATGGATGGCGCGACACGAATGACAGTGTTTGAATCTTTGGAAAATACTGGCGATATTGGTCAACGCATCGAACTTTGGTGAAAAAAGCCAGAGCTGGTCTGTTCTCCGTACGAAAATTAACAGCTTTTTCAATTCTGATTTGTATAAAATATGATCTAAGAGCGAGTAGAAATAAAGACAAACGTAACGAAACAGATGATATTATATTAAGAACGAAATAACATGTACTATGTGAATAAGTAATAAGCAATATTCAATTGTGATTCTTCTGAACGTCGGTTGAATGCCTGGCGTGATTCATCATAGATTCGACTTTGTTGGCAGTTTCTCTGACGACGTCAGATATCTCGTCAGGCAAATGATCGAGAGTGGGAATGTGGGCAGAGAGTCTTTTGTAAACAGAGTCCTTAGAGCTGTCCTTTTTAAGTCTACGTTGTTCCTGGTACTTCAATTGTTGTTTGAAAAATATCGCATTCTTAATTAGGTCCAGGGTGTTATCATAATTTTTCCCAGCTCCTTCCATTGCCTTGATAGCGCTCACCGCGTACTCAACGTCGTAACATCGCCCCTGAAGCTGCTGCTGCAAGGCAAGAACTTCGACACGTTTTTCAACCATGGGTGGTAAAGCCTTTCTAACGTGCTCTTGGAGGCGGTAAAACGCTAGGGAAGGCTCGTTGGCCACTATATGCATGTTTTCTGATATTCGTTCAGTAGCTGAAAATACGGAAACGGATATATAGAATGCTTGGAGTGAGCCGATGAATGATGGACTACTTTTTGTTTGAGATAAATGTCAAACAGCACTTGGGTTTACCTTTTTTTACTTTAGTTTCGAGTTCCTGATCAGGCTGGTATACTTTCGCCATTCTGGAAGCGTCGAACCTTGTTTATCGCTTGGTTCAATTTATTTTTAGGTTCTATCACATCGCTGTCAGAATATATTGGGAATCTGTCGTACCGACGGGACTGACAGTTCGCTGTTGCTGTCTAACCGACTGAAATAACGGTGGAAACGAACTGTGCGTTCCTAAAATAGCCAAAAGCTGTCAGCGTGGATAACTCGTTTCCCCCGCTCTAGGGATCGGGGCCGAAACGTGGCAGGCGACGCGGCGCTGTTGGCACTTTCTTGCTCGCAGTTACTTCGCCGATACCGCGAGTTAGGCGTTCCAATTGATCCGTGGACGGCTAACTCATCCGTATTCTTCCTCCGTTCACAGTCAGCACAGGTAAAGATCATATTTTTCATCGATTGTTGAATCAAATTTCTAGATAATAGCACGAAGATCTGTCGTTGAAATTACTCCGCACAAACTGTATTTCAGAGTTTGTTATTCGCACCACAAAAGTATTCAGTTTTTCTAAGATTCGGACCTTTCGATATCACTTTTCGTTAGCATATGACAGAATCAACGGACCTGTAAAAACGGATGTAATATTCCCAGAGAAACAATAATTACCGATCTTCTTCGTGATATTTCCCAGATCTCTTCCTTCTTTTGATTATTCTTACCCTAAGCTTATATCTTATGCACACATATAATTTGAAGTACTTCATAAATTACTATAAATAAAGTGACCGAGACTAGGTATGGTTTGTTTTAACTCTGCATAGAAGGTTAAGGCCTTTTCTTTTTCCAGACAATGAATTACTACGCGGTGCTTCTGGGCCTAGCTGTCATCCTGGCGGCTGGCCATTGCCAAGAAGAATCTGGAGAAGCTGCACACCTATTGGTATCCAAACAAATCCTCAATAGGTATCTTGTCGAAACAATGGATATTGTAGTCAAGGTGAGAGACTGGTGCAAACTAGCTTATCCTGCGATTAAAACCTACATAAGATATGGGAATTCAAAGAAACAATCTTGGTCAGATTATCACTATAATATGTTTTCATCATCATGTAATTTATTCTCTGATTGCAGTACACCGTTCACAATGTGGGCAGTTCAGCCGCTCTTGAAGTTGAGATAACTGACAACTCCTTCCACCCCGACAACTTTGCTCATATAAGCGGAGAGTTGAATGCCAGATTTGACCGTGTTCCTCCAAGTACGAATGTCAGCCATACCGTCGTCATCAGGCCAAGGAAATACGGATACTTCAACTTCACTGCTGCCGAGGTTCTGTATCGTCGTACCGAAGATGCTCCCAGGCTCCAGGTAGCTGTGAGCAGTGAGCCTGGCGAAGGTCTCGTTGTTGCCTTCAGAGATTACGACAAAAAGTTCTCTTCCCATGTGGTGGGTACTGATAGGAAGTAATCCTGTCGTTTTTCTTATTGCTTGGATCGTGCTTGTTACTCTGTAGCAAATTCGTGGATCCAAAATGATAACTTTTTTTAATTTCAGATTGATTGGGCAGCTTTTGCAGTGATGACTCTACCTTCGTTAGCCATTCCGTTCGCCCTATGGTATTCCAGCAAGAGCAAGTACGAGAAACTCGCGAAAAGCTCTAAGAAACATTGATGAGCCCATCACAAACTGTTCAAACAATTCAATCGCGATGTAAACTATTCGTAGAAACTGCGTGACTGCGTGAGGCGTGACTGTTTCATTATACATACCTACCTAATTTTTGTAATAAACGTTATTTATGCTAAGTATTAGATTTGTTATTACACCCCACACTCGTAGGGATTGTAAATTTCATTTAGATGGATGTAGGACAATACAATATGATCGATAAACGATTCTGTCATTTTCACAAGGTTTATTGAAGACTAAATACAGTGATTACCAACTGGAATTCGAAAACAAAACATTTTATTTGGGTTTGGAGGTGAATATAGTTCGCAATCTGTTGACACCTCTATAGCTATCAGCTGTTCTTCAAGTCTGTTTGATGTTTTTTAATAATGGTAAGACGCCTTTCGGCCTCTTCCACGTTCTTGAAGAGTTGGTAAAATTTCTCCAACTTAGGCATAGCTAGCAAACTTCCGCTGACAGACTATCGGTGTTTCTTTCACCTGTAGCACAAACGGCAAATCAATACAAAGAAAGAATAGCTTTTTGTTGGCATTCTTGTTCTCTTTTAAATAATTAAATTGTCATCCAGTCCCGAATCAGTACGAAACATCTCCGATTAAATCCTTGAAAAACTAAACGAAAAGTCTTACTACGACAAGCAAGTAGTACTCAATTTTTTTGATAATATTTCTCCGTCGTCCCAGCCGTTCGAACACGCTGACATGCGCCGTTGGACCATCCGTGTTGGTCTTTACCTTCCGTAATACATCGGCATGGAATAGGTTTTGGAACGCCGGCACGGCATACACTGTACTCAGGTTTATATGTGCAGTGCTGTAGACGGGTTAACCAAATATGATACACAATTAAATCGCCGAGCCTCTTCAAGATACAACAACTTGCCGTGAAATCTGGAGAGAAACATTGATGAGATATATTCAGAGCATGTCTTACACTTTCTTCAGAAGATTAGTCAAATTTCGTGTCGACAATTGTTTACCTAACCTAATCCCCTAACCTCAACATTATTAGCCGACAATATCAAAATGTATTCAATTTGTAAGAGTACGCACCCCGCTACGGGGGTGGAACACGCTATCACTTGCTGCTTTTTTAATCAAACAGAAAAATGCCTGGTCGTAGCCGGGGCTAATATTATCAGAGCTTTTCGTCTTATACCGGACGTTGATTCTACAAAGAAAGAAAAATACACAGGTAAGTCGTTTCTGTACATGAAAATACCGTGGCTTATTCAGTTGCGATTATTTTTTGCCAGCAACTCAGGCAGTACCCTAAGAAGAAATGTTTGAATAGTCTTATTAAAACGTTGGCTATAAAATTCATAGAAACAAGACCGCCTAAAATGAAACTGGAATGTTTGGCGCAGTATACGCTCCATGGAAATATAATGTCTATGCAAGCTGTCCGTCTTGTCGGATCACAAAGAGATTCTCTTCTCCTGAGCTTCAGAGACGCCAAACTTTCCGTAGTCGAATATGATCTAGATACTCACGACCTTCGCACCGTATCCTTACATTACTTTGAAGAAGAAGAGATGAGGGTGAGTAGATGTTGTTTCAATTTCTCTCCTGTTCGACTTCTGAACTATTTTCATTTAGTTTCAATTATAAACAAAGTCTATGGATATTTTCATAAGGATGGCTGGACTAATCACCACCACATACCTATGGTCAGGGTTGATCCAGAGGGACGTTGCGCAGTTATGCTCGTATATGGAAGAAAACTGGTAGTCCTCCCTTTCCGCAAGGATCCGATTATTGATGACGGAGATCTTCTAGAGCCGACAAAGTCATCCTCGTCCAACAAAACACCTATCTTATCCTCTTACATGATAGTCCTGAAAACCCTGGAGGAAAAAATGGACAACATAATAGATCTGCAATTTCTGTATGGTTATTACGAGCCGACCTTGTTGATCCTTTATGAACCCGTAAGAACTTTCTCAGGGTACGTAGCAGTGGCGATTTTTCGATATAATTTTACGATACAAAGTTTAAAGTAGAAATAGTATAGAGTATGTAATTATCTACTCTGATTCAAACTGGTTTCTTCTATTCAGGCGCATAGCAGTGAGACAAGACACCTGTGCCATGGTGGCGATATCTCTGAATATACAGCAAAAAGTTCATCCGATTATTTGGTCGGTATCGAATCTACCCTTCGACTGTTGCCAAGCAGTACCCGTCAAGAAACCACTCGGCGGAACTTTGATTATGGCTATAAATTCCCTCATATATCTGAACCAGAGCATACCGCCTTACGGTGTCTCACTCAATTGTATGGCAGAGACGAGCACCAATTTCCCACTCAGTTAGTAGCTGTATTGATTAGGACTGTTCGGAATCGATTAGATAGAAATAGTCTCTCAATTAATTCAGATAATGATGGAGAATTTTCATGCATTCGTCTCAGCCTGAACTTTTCACTCTCTACAGAGCCGCAGGAAGGAGTAAAAATGAGTCTGGAAGGTGCTCAGGTAGCGTTCATATCCTCCGACCGTTTGGTGATATCGTTGAAGAGCGGCGAATTGTACGTCTTGTCGCTGTTTGCCGACAGCATGCGGTCCGTTCGTGGTTTTCATTTTGACAAGGCTGCAGCAAGTGTATTAACATCGTGTGTAAGTTGTGTGGTACCTTCGATATACTCGACAAAAAAATCTTGGAGATTGATCTTACTTCGATAATTGTTCTTTTTGAATGTCGCAGGTCTGTACGTGCGAGGATAATTATCTCTTCCTTGGTTCTCGGCTCGGTAATTCTCTGCTCTTGAGATTCACGGAAAAAGAGTCGGAGAATATAATACCGGCTAATGGTTTGGAGATTACCCTGGACGACGATAACGACGACGACAACGATGATGACAACAACGACGATGACGGCGACGACAACAACGGCAAAGACAAGGATCACAAAAATGAGGATGAGAAAGGCGATGAAAGAGACATTGACGATAAAGACGATGACAACGACGACAGTAGCGGGGAGACACCGGCAAAGAAAAGGAAACAAGACTACCTCGGCGATTGGATGGCCTCAGATGTACTGGATATCAAAGATCCGGAAGAACTGGAAGTTTATGGAAGCGAAACACAAGCCTCTATTCAAATAACGTCGTACATTTTCGAGGTATAAAAATATATGTGTATGAATATGTGAGTTCAGGGTGGCTGCTCTTCAGAAGCACCTGAAGGGAATTCTGGAATCAAAATTGAGTGGCCATGCTCAAGACGACATAAACCATCGCCACTTTGTTATTCCTCAATCACTGACTGCTTTCAGGTATGTGACAGCTTACTGAACATCGGACCTTGTGGGAATATATCCATGGGAGAGCCTGCCTTTTTGTCTGAGGAATTTTCGCACAATCAAGATCCTGACGTTGAACTGGTGACGACATCAGGATATGGAAAAAACGGAGCACTCTGTGTCTTGCAACGCTCTGTTCGTCCGCAGGTACACAATACACCTCTCCAGATTATTTCCTGTATTCTTCCTACTCAACAACACTTTTTGTGCTTGCAAGAATGATATTCCGATGTGATTTACAGGTGGTTACCACCTTTGAACTACCCGGATGTGAAGATATGTGGACCGTGATAGGGGCAGTGAATAACGAAGAACAGGCAAAGGCCGAAGCAGAGGGAACTCATGCCTTTTTGATTCTGAGCCACGAAGACTCCACCATGGTATAAATATCTGTTATTGCTGAAGACTTTTATAAACTGTAGTTCAATCCTGTATCTTTGTTCAATCGTTCAAGAGGGACTTGCAGTTGTTTGAACGAATTCCACTATTCTCCACATCTGCATATTGATACATACTCTCTCCTTATATGTCATAGATCTTACAAACTGGACAAGAAATCAACGAAGTTGATCAAAGCGGCTTCAGCACTCAGGGTACAACAGTCTTTGCTGGAAATCTTGGGGCAAACAAATACATTGTTCAAGTCACGCAGATGGGTGTTAGACTGATGCAGGGATTGGAGCAGGTGAACTGATGTTACGATATCTGATATCCTATATCTGCATACTATGAGTAGATTTCGAAATTCGATGATTATTCTCTAACACTTAGTAGCGCCTAAAACAGAATTGATATAATAGTGCTCATCTGTTGTCCCAGATTCAACATATACCTATGGATCTTGGATGTCCTATTGTGCATGCTAGCTGCGCCGATCCATACGTTACAATTCTCACAGAAGATGGGCAAGTCATGCTACTGACTCTGAGAGAAGGAAGAGGTGCTACCCGGCTGCACGTTCATCCTGCTAATCTGTTGTTCGTGAGTCAAGCCACTTTATTCTACTGATGGATTTGAGTTTATAGTTTCAGGTGTAATTCAGTTGGATTATACTGCTAATTTTCGTCAATATTTTATCCAGAGACCACAGATCGATACCCTTTGCGCGTACAGAGACGTTAGTGGTATATTCACAACACATCATCCGGATGACACTAATGACTCAGAGCCTAGGGAAGAAAAGGTGATTGAGGAGCCGATAATTGGTGGTAGCGTCGACGATGAGGACGACCTGCTGTATGGCGATGCCCCAGCTTTTCAGATGCCAATACCTCCTCGTACAAAAACTAACGACGTATCTAACAAGAAGTTGCCATGGTAATTTCGAGCATATTTAGTTAGTCAGCGCCTGAATAAATTAGACATTTCTCTGATATACACTGCTCGCCAAAAGTATGAAAACACCAATCGAAATTTCGAGCTGCACTAAAAGTGCGATTGCTCTGTCAAGAAAGCAGATATTCCAATTTCGCGAACGGGGTTTTGAAGGGGACATATCCAGCTTGATTCTGCGTTTTTTAAATATTTTTTCAGATATTTTTTGGACCCGTTACGCACTTCTGAACATGGCCGTTTTCCGGTTTTTTTTTGGCTGTTGAAAATTTTTTCGATTGTTCTTTCCATAGAAAACTTAAAACGGGAAGCACAAGCTTCAATTTCGTTTTTGTTTCAGTTTCGTGCGATTTTTTGTTGCAAAAATAATCCACCTTTATCTCAAAAAGAGCATTTTTAGAGTAGTGTAAGTACTCATGTAATAATGTAATGTTTGCATCATTAGGTGGCAGAAACACTTGCAAGAAATGAAGCCAACGTTCTGGCTGCTCGTTTATCGGGACAGTGGTACCCTGGAGATTTATTCTCTTCCAGAACTAAGATTGTGTTATCTAATCCGTAATTTCGGGTTCGGTCAATACGTCTTGCACGACAGTATGGAATCCACAACGCTGCAGATGTCACAGGCTAACGAAATTCTTCCTCCTGAGATGCAGGTACTTGACATGAAAATTCATTCCATTTAGTGACGAAAAAGGCACATCAACCCAGAGTCTTTCGGTTTTACAGCTGTCAGAATATCAGACAGTAATAGTCATGCCGCATTATAGATTTATTAACAGAACTGTTTCAGGTGAGAGAAATTCTAATGGTTTCTCTTGGTCACCACGGAAGCAGACCTATGCTGTTGGTCAGAATGGACTCTGAGATACAAATTTACCAAGCCTACAGATATCCAAAGGGGCATTTGAAATTGCGCTTCAAAAAATTGGATCACTGCATCATACCCGGGCAAATAAGGTGCATAGCTCTCTGTATCTATATTTTTCAGAAAGACCATTTGAACTCAAGATCCTTCAATCAATATTGAAATGATCATCTATATCTTCGTTCTAGGCCAAAACCGAAGGAGGAAAGAGAGCTCAATGGAAACTCGACTCGCTTCTGTATGATGCGCTACTTCAGCAATATCGCTGGTTACAACGGAGTCTTTATCTGTGGGGGATATCCACATTGGATATTCCTTACAGCAAGAGGTGAATTGCGAGCTCACCCTATGGGCATCGACGGGGCCATTACTTCCTTTGCTCCGTTCAATAACGTCAATTGTCCGCAAGGCTTTTTATACTTCAATGGAAAGGTGAGATACTTCGAGGGGGTTGAACCCATGACTGGAGATTCATGAAAATTGTGAAAATAACACGAAATTATGTAATAGTTTGCCTATATCAGATGTTGTTCTTTTCCAGGAGGAGCTGAGGATTTGTGTTCTACCAACCCACTTGTCTTACGACGCTCCGTGGCCAGTGAGAAAAGTTCCGCTCCGTTGCACCCCGCATTTCGTGACTTACCATCTAGAAAGTAAAACGTATTGTGTAATAACTAGCATAGCTGAACCATTGAAGAGTTATTATAAATTTAACGGAGAGGACAAGGTACATAAGATATCATCAAAAGTCTTTTAAGGAAATACAGCAATTTTCACTCTACATGATGATGATAACGACAAGTGATTATTCCTATGCAGGAGTATACGGAAGAAGAGCGCAGTGAACGTTTCCTATACCCACCTCAGGATCAATTCAGCATTGTTCTGTTTTCCCCTGTTTCTTGGGAGACTATTCCAAATACCAAAATAGAGCTGGATCAATGGGAGCATGTTACTTGCTTGAAAAATGTCTCTTTGGCCTACGAAGGGACCAGATCTGGTCTCAAGGGCTACATTGTACTCGGCACCAATTACAACTACGGCGAGGACATCACCAGCAGAGGAAGAGTAATATTAAAAGCAACATCTTTCAGAATCGCATAATCTATTTCATTTTTTGCAATACTCACTGAACTTGAGAGTATTTTAGTGAACTGGTATCTGAATATTCAGTGATTTTTCTTCACAACTAATCTACTGATCTACTACAGATACTGATATTCGATATCATCGAAGTTGTGCCAGAGCCAGGACAACCCCTGACAAAGAATCGATTCAAACAAATATATGCCAAGGAACAAAAGGGTCCGATAACAGCTATAACTCAAGTTTCAGGTTTTTTGGTATCCGCCGTGGGACAGAAGGTGATCAAAGTTGACGATTATTAAATCAAACCAAAAGCATTGTGTATTTTCCTCCGTTTGATTAATTCAATCGACATTAAGATAGCAACTGAAATTTATGTTCACCTTCTACAGATTTATATATGGCAATTGAAAGATAATGACTTGGTTGGCGTCGCGTTCATTGATACGCAAATATACATTCACCAGATGCTGAGTATCAAGAGTTTGATACTAGTCGCGGACGTTTACAAGTCCATTAGTTTGTTGAGATTTCAGGAAGAATACAGAACATTGTCCCTTGTGAGCAGGGTAAGTAGTTGGAGTTTTTGACAACTGGCGTGACACAACTCTTGCTGGTACTTTGTTTAAAAGCAAATGCTTAAGAAAAGTATTCCAAGAATTTTCTAAATTACTTTTCCAGGATTTCAGGCCGGCTGAAGTATATACGATAGAATACCTGATAGACAACAATAATCTGGGATTCATCGTCGCTGATGGCGAGAACAACTTGGCTTTGTTCATGTATCAACCAGAGTCCAGGGAGAGCCTGGGGGGTCAGAAGTTGATCAGGAAAGCTGATTTTCATCTTGGCCAAAAGGTCAACACTTTCTTCAGAATCAGATGCAAGCTTGCAGACCCGGGCAATGACAGAAAACATTTCAACGGTGCTGATAGGAGACATATCACCATGTATGGTGGGTATTTAAAATTTATCTCATGCATTGGAAATCTTTGGAAAGTCCATACTTTATACCCCGTATTCTCTTAACTTATTACACTACAATTTACTATGAAATATTTCTTACATTCAGCTTCATTGGATGGAAGTCTGGGCTACGTGCTCCCCGTACCAGAAAAAACCTATCGACGACTGCTGATGTTACAAAATGTTCTGGTCACCCATATTTCGCATACAGCTGGACTGAATCCCAAAGCGTACAGGTGAATAGAACTAATCAGTTGGCAGTTGAAAACATAAAAAACAATGAGAATCAACATATTCTTTAAATATGTTCATAACTCTCCTTTCATTCCTAATAATTACTTATAAATACTCAAATACTAAGATGAAAGTATTCAACTGAGTTTGTACAACGATTTATCGTTGATTTAATTTTCACAGGACGTACAAGAGCTACATAAGGATGCAAGGAAACCCAGCCAGAGGTATTATCGACGGTGATTTGGTTTGGAAATATCTCCTGTTGCCCAACAACGAAAAGACTGAGGTAGCCAAAAAGATTGGTACCAGGGTGCAGGAGATTATCGAAGATATCACGGACATAGATCGTCAAACGGGTCACTTTTGAACAGATGATTGACAAATATTATGACTAGATATTGTCAAAGACTGCCGAGGCGTTGGGCAAGGGAACGGTCATTTTACCAGTGGCTTTTTATTGAAAAACTGTACGATTGTTAAAATAGAACGCGTTGTGTATTTGTAATGTTTGGTACTAGCCGAATTGTTTTTCTAAAAACAAGCGCCAAATACTTTCAAATAATGCCATTTACGCCTGTGCCAAGAAGAAATAAAACGGTGAATGTGTCTGTTGGTCCGCCATCGAAAAGCGTATTGTCTAACAATTAATTTCCACTAATCCAATAAACGCCAAATAATTATTTCATTATTAATTTATAAATAATATATTCATATCTATCCTTCGAAATATGAAACATATTTCGAACGAGAATATATTGATTTGAAGAGATATTTTATCATTTTGAACAGTTCAAGAGTACATTTTGTACGAATGATAGTGAATTTTATCAAAGATCTGAGGATCTTTCTTAGGATATAGCGACCATCCATAATATTAACAGACTTCGAACAGTTTTGAGTCCACTTATTGCCATCAATAGTAAATTTCATTAGCGAATCTAGGGTCTCGATTCGATTATCGGGAATATTCGAAATATTCATTGATTTTTTAAAGTGCAATAATCTACTGCAAGTCTCAGTTTAGTGACAAAATTGTTTCCTCAGCTAATTTGTATGATACGAAATAGAAAATAACAAGCTACTTTTCGAATCAACGATCAAATCCGTCAGTGTTTTTTATTTGTACGGTTTTTTCATTCCAACAGTGGTAGTCTCCTAAGAGAACTAGTACTACTGCAAATGGTATGGGTCCAGAGGAACTTCAAGACTGGATTAACTAAGGAGGTATGATCAGAACTGGGCGAGTCGAATAACAAGACAATAATTTTTTGTCAATCTGAACTTAATCTCTGTAAAACTAATCATACCAGGTAGTATATTATTATGATACAGATGTGATTTATAATATGATAACTCGCATAGGACGCGAATGCAGGGACTTGATCAAATCCGATTGGGTACATATTTATTTTAAAGAAAAAATTACAAATTGTACAACTGATACAACGAGTGATCTTGAATTGATACTGCAGCAATAAATTCCCAGACATACCAATAATGAATTGCTTCGTTATTTTCCACTTTTCCCTACCTATTACTATTGCGTCAGTTCGTTGGTGAGATTCTTGAAAATGTAGGACCTTTGGCTAGTGAACGATTTCTGGCTAACGAAGGATTCTTGGGAAACGACCGATTGTGGATAAGCAGGACCATTGTATCACGTTGAAGTCAGTCGAGCCGACTTTTATGTCCAATGTCTTGTCGTGAGAGGATCGAACTATGCGATCGGGAGCGATCAAAAATTCGTTTGAAATACTCCCTATTCCAATCATCCAATGAAACAACACAACGCCTCTTCATATACGCCTCGAATACAATGTTTATTTTATTTGTTAATCATTTACTCGTAAGATATTAATTGTTTTTAATTATAGTTGATGCAAATACGATTAGCGTAATGGTACATATACATTATTGTTGTTGTTTCTTATCATTCTCATTCCCATTATCATTATTATACTACTATTGTTATTATTATATTATATGTAAAACTATTTATTCTCTATCTGCGTGTATACGCGCGTATAGTGGTTCCCATGCAGAGTTATGGAAATTATGTAATTTTGAGGTGAATTTTATGTAATTATGTGTAATTATGCGTAGTTATACAAATATGTTCATCATAATCTATACAACTTATAATCATATAGGTATGCACTTGTATAAAACTCAACTAGGCGAAATTATACTTTTGGGCAGACGACGAATATACCAAATTTTACCACACCCCTGCACCTGTAATGAAACAATTATCACTCATCATCGATCCCGTATAAGGCATATCATATTTGTACCCACACAATCAAACCGCATATATTATATGTATATACCAACCATACAAGATATAATCCACTGATTTGTAAAAAACTTTATAAACGGTCGCATCAATATTATATTCCCAGATTATACTCACGATCAGCCAATCCGCATTAAAATCCTCGTAATAACTAATACACCCTCCAAGCTGTAATCTTTCGTACCCAATTAACATTCTCAACAAGCGCATACGTTAATTACGCAACTGTGTATAATACCACTTATCAACACCATCCGCAGTAATAATTGAAACGACGTAGTCACAGTTTCCACGCGAGTAGCTTGAATAATAATAATAACAATAATTATAACACTAGTGATAACAATAACAACAATAATAATAATAATAATCATAATAATAATAATAATGATGATGATGATGATGATGATGATAATTAATGACTATGGTAAATAAACGCAACGAGGCAGCCATACCTGTAGGTATAGGTGTGTACATACGAGTATAAGACGAATTGTATGCTATCTGATTTTGTTATCGATTAAAGACAGGAAACCTATAGCTCTACGAAGATTCGATGCCTGCCAGTGATTAAGTGCCGGTAAATTATAGTTGTAATATAGGTATATTTCAAATTTTGCTATACGTCAGGTGTCGAAAGTACATCTTTTAAGCTACAAAATGTAAGCAAATATCAATATTCGAATTCAAGTTTTGTATTTATCACTATTGTTAATTTTATAAGTAGATATATGCTTGTACAATGGGCCTGCTGATTAACAATAGGCCTATGTGTGGCCCATCGTCAAAGAAGATTAACCCGCCTCTCGGTTCAATTGCCTTGCCCTAACACGATGCTAGATGCATAGTGTTTCGTCAATACGTAAACGTATTCCTTTCAAACTTTCAAGGTTCATGATATAAAGAGGAATCAATAATACGTACCAGCGCCCGTGCCAATCAGGCACAGCCATGGCTCTATTATACATGTATATTTTACTTTTGTTCACCGAAACACTGACCATGCTGCACACGCGTCATTTTTTATACACGCTATAGGTAGTGTATGGCGCGGGACAACTCATTGCAAATACTTGTGATACATATTAACATTTACATTATATTTCACTCTTCAACTATAATATTTCAAGATATCCTACACAGATTATTTACTATATTAGTAATTACTTCACAGCATTTCGGTTATGTGTGTGTGTGTGTGTGTGTGTATGTGTAATATATATATATTACACATATACATTATAGTGTATGTATATATACCTATATGTAATTTAATTTGCAAAAATTCAAACGTACAACAGACTCACCAGATACCTATACACGCATATACACGGGGATGTATACATACACATGTGTGCCTTTTTACATTTATACACATACATACATGGATTATACATACGTGACACATAATCCTTCATGAAATAATGATATTAGTGATAATAAGGATGCTAATATTATTAATAATAATAATAATAGTAATCTACTACTATTGCTACCTAAAATGCTATATAATAATAAAAACCAAGTTCACACTATTTATCTCAAGCAATTAAAATTTATAACTATTATTGTTTATTTTTTTCACATATGTGCCTGTAATATCAGCACTTCTTTCAACAAATATTTTCGGCCCTCGAGTCGCCTCTAACACATGTATGCACATATGTTGCATGTGCATACGTATATATCAGGGTGTATCATTTTGGGACAACTCTTTTTTTTCAACTTAGAAACAGGTTGTACACTTGCAGGAAGGTAAAATGAGAAGCCTGTTAAAATTTGAGCTCTTAATATTAATATTAAGAGGTGCCGCATCGCAAATTTCTATTTCCCATTTAAATAACATGGGAAATTTTTTTTTATGTCTGGATTTTATACCTCGGTAATGGCGTATTGTACCGGCAAGCCCATGACATATTTTTATAGAGAATTAAATGCTCTACAAAAAAGGTCTCCTATAATTTTTTGATAACTCAACTTTTTTTAATACTTAGCTAGAGTACCAAGAATGTATCAATAAATTAGGTAAATATTAAAAAGAGTTGAGTTATCAAACAATTATAAGATACCTTTTTTGTAGAGCATTCAATTCTCTATAAAAATATGTCATGGGCTTGTCTGTACAATATGCCATTGCTGAGGTATAAAATTCCAGACGTAAGAAAAAAATTTTCCTATGTTATTTAAATGGGAAATAGAAATCCGAGCTGCGGCACCTCTTAATATTAATATTAAGAGCTCAAATTTTAACAGGCTTCTTATTTTACCTTCCTGCAAGTGTACAACCTGTTTCTAAGTTGAAAAAAAAAGTTGCCCCAAAATGACACACCCTGGTATGTATATATGTATGCGTGTATGTATGTATGTATGTATGTATGTATGTATGTATGTAGGTATGTATGCATGTATGTATATTATGTATGTCGAATATTGTTCGGAGCGACCGTGCTCGTCATATATTAGAATTTTCGTATATTCTAAGTGTTATAACAATATTTCTTTGATATTATCCGTAGCTTATCATTTTCTCACAAATCACACGCAACTCATCTCAAAGCTAGAGTTCCCTCATATCCAACATGCTTCACAGCGAAGTACAATGATTCGGCTTTGTCGGACAATATAGTATGGGACTGCAACGAGCCGCATACGTTATACTGGGTCTTCAACTTTTGCTACAGGTGCGGTCTCAATTTTGCCATCACCGCTTATACTATACTCTTGGGGGCAGAACTTTTCGGATCTATATACATTATTCTATTAGGTATTATAATTATATTTATGCCAGAAGGATGTTTTTAATAACATGAGCGAGAACTGCCGAACGACGAGTGGGATGCAAAACGTATGAAATATCTGCGATTGAATTCTGCGAGGGAAAAGGTGTACTTTTACGAGATATATTCATATTCTCTACCATATATATGCAAAAGTTGACACCGTTGTTAAGGTGTTGGATCTTCTCATTGGTTCTTGGCCAAGTACACATGTGCATCCGTCTGCCTACGGTAAAGAGGTGTTACCCTACCCTACTGCCGCTCGTAGTGGCCCCTCGTCTCTGCATTTATGAACTATGCGAGTGTGCAGCTCTCATTTGTACCCAGGTTGGTATAGGTTAACAAGAAATGACGTCGGTGCGACGGCAATAATGGCGGCGGTGATTTAGAGACGTGGTAAGTGACCTGCGGTCAGAGCCGCTTTATACGCCTTGGATCTGATGTAAGATAGCTATAGATCCTGAAAGATTTTTACTCGTACTTGAGAAATGTGTTTGGCTTTTGTTCCCGTTGCCCGGGGTGATTTTGCCAGGCACCCTGTGACGCGTTTGGATTGTTCGGACCTGGGCCGCCCCCTCCAGTACCAGGGTTCCCAGTGTTACCGTCGCCGCCACCCCCTCCGCTACCAACGCCCCCACCACCGCCGGCGCCACCACCTCCACCACCCCCCTGATTCATCCAGCTGAGAAAGCCCGAGTTACCGGTGTTACCAAGGGGGTTGTTCCCCGACGGGGGCTGACCCGGTGGTCCCGGCTGGTTAGAATATCCCTGGTCGTTTCCCTGATTCTGAAGGTTTCCGATCAAGCCCCACGATGCCTGATTCAGAGCGGCAGCAACGAGGGCCGGGTTCATCGGAAGGGCAGACAAGTTGAGCCCACCCATGGCGAGGGGATTCGACATGCCCCCGCCGCCGCCGCCGCCGCCACCATTATTCTGACTGGTTATACCTAGTGCCTGTAAATTTGGCATATCGAGGTTGCCACGGTTACCCGGATTGCTCCAACCGTTCGGCCCCATGTTGTTACCCGAATGACCCATGTACCTGTTCCCCTGATAATTTCCCTGCATGTTACCGTCGATCGGACCCGCTTGCATCCCGCCGCCGCCTACCCCCCCTGCTCCTCCGCCGCCACCGCCTCCGCCTCCGCCGCCGCCACCACCGCCGCCACCGCCGCCGCCACCTCGCCCACGCATGTTGGAATTCATTTGATTATTGAAATTCCTATTATTGCTTTCGGATTTTGGGGCGGCGTTGGACACATGGACCGAGACACCCTTAATAATATGATCCTCGCCGCATAGAGACTGGGCAACCTCCGGGTCAAGGAAGGTGACAAAGGAGAAGGCGCGGAAAGGTTTCGGTATGAACACGTCGGTAACCTCCCCAAATTTGGAGAAATATTCCCGCAGGTCATCGGCGGTCAGGTCCTCTGTACACCGTCCCACGAATACCTTGCAGGGTACTTGTTGGATCATTCCCTCCTACGCACAAACACACAATCAGTCAGACGTACTTACACATATTAAATATACCCATATATATATATATACTATACAATACTCCGGTCTGTTGTACAATCAATTTGCGTACACTTAGGTATACACGTACCGCATCATACGCATGACGTTTGACCGGACATCAGTCTCCGGTATGATTCAATTTGGGTATCGTCATGTTAATCATACAGTTACACTGATATATGAAGTATGTATAACATGCGTGTAACGGGTACGGGAATACTCAGATGCACGTGTATCTGTGGTATATGTAGATTCATCCTAAGGCTGCTTGGAAAAATTCCAATTGTCCGAAGGTTCATCGGTAAAAAATATAGGAGTATGCCTATATGACTGCACATACCGCGAAAAATTATCGAACGACTGCAGAGGCAGGATAATTCTTGTATAACGTCGTTTTCCCGAAACGAATGCACCGTTTCCAGGATTTGAGAATTTATCTCCTAATTCCTGCCGTGATTAATGAATAACAGTATTTACCATCCTGCTTCAACAAAACCATCGAACATGTTACTTTAGAATGACGGAACAACGGATGAGAGAGAGAGACGGAGAGAGTATAATTTATAGGTAGGTGGCGTACGGAAAGTTCATTTTTTCACAATAGATTAACGTCTGATGCACGATTTAGTGGAATACTTAAGTGTATATTGTGTGCGACCTACAACATGCGATTCTATAAATATACCTAGTACCTATACATACGCTACACATGGTTGTAGTAATGAACAGTAATAATGAATATTGATCGGCCAACAATCCTACGTGTGATGTATAATAGCACATAGCGAGGATGTAGACTGTTGTGTTCCTAGTCGCCTTCAAGTCCCCCTCGATTGTACTTGGGTGGATCCATGATTCGAAAATCCCTGGCAGGACGATGCTTGTAGTACCGGTCGTAGTAGTTCTCTTTAGACGCGATATGTCTTCCCTCGGACCTACCAACATCCGCGGTTGATCTGTAACAACTGGTCACATCGTTTCTTTGATCCGACGTAGATACATGCCTCGGGCGCACTGCCACGTGATGATACTGATGGTGATAATGGTGATGGTGGAGATGGTTGTAGTCTTCTCGTCCCCCTGGTGAGGATGATGATGTCGCCGCGTACCTCATGTCGGCAACAGAGTGGTGGTGGTGGTGGTTGGTGTTGTTATTATTATTGTTTCTCGCATTTTCGGCAGCAGGGTACAAGTACGGCGAAGAGAGCACTGTCGACGACCTTTCGTAACCATACGGATCATTGTTATGATTATGATTATGATTACTATAGCTCTCCCGTTCCGGATAATCATTGATGACATCACCCGAGGAGTAAAACTCGTGGTACCTCGGATACTCGGGTTCGGGTTGTTGGTAAGAATGCTGTAGGTGGTGCGAATTATGAGCCGACGATGAATTTGGATCCACAGCAGCTCTCGACTCATAGCTTGAATTGTCGTAACAGAGACCGTGAAGGGGCGCGTTTTGCAGCAGTGTGGCCGTCGGCGTCAGCGTGGTAGTTGTAGTCGTCGTCATCGATGTTGTAGAACCGTAGGATGAGTAGGGCTTGTCGTAGAACCCTCCATGAAATTCATACCCACCGTAGCCCGTTCCCGATTCGTTATACTGTTTGTATTTATCCTCGTCGCATGGGTAGTTGGCAGGGTACGAGGGATAGTGCGTGGGACGATATTCGTATGATGTCTCGTATCTTACAGTTGTGCAGGGAGGTATAGGTGCGGGTATATGAGGTAACGGTGCCAGAGGTAGCGGAAGATTCAAGGGTGAGCCTGCAATTCCGATTGCCCTTGACTCAGACGGGTTGCTCCTCGTCGTCACTGACGACGTTGTTGTCCCAGTATCCCCCGCCGTCGTCACTGAGTATGTCCTGGCATTAGACAAACGACGAATCGTTGGTGTGTGGACCGGTATCGGACGATAGTACTCCGCGTGGAAGTTATTGCTCATATCATACTGACGCGCCATCATAATACCGTCAATATTCTGTAACCAGACACACCACCGCTCGACAATCTCTTCAATTTGTTAATAACTTACTGCCGTGCAGGCGACGTTACAATTTCGTGTAATTAAAAACGCATCTCGGCGCTTTGCCATGATTCAAGTATGTGTCGATGGAAATTATGTATATTTGCGTCGTTCACACACATGCAAGGTGTATCTCGGGAACTTTTATACAGTCAATGGATTGTCTCGCATACCGCTTTGCAGAGGAACAGGGGATAACAGTTATATAAGAGCCGTGGCAGATGCGATAGAAAAAAGTGAAAGTCAAAAGTTTGGGAGATACGCCTGTACTATACGTATATTTCTATACACATATAGGTATACATACCTATAAAAGATACGTACATGTACAGGTATATTTATCCGATAGGCCCCCCACCCATCCCACGACAATTTGCAACTGCCTAGAGATATTTTTCACGGATCAATGTATCTCGCGCACAGAATATGTTGATGGAATTTTCAAATGTTGAGAATACAACTACCGTAACATGTTGTTTTAAAAAAAAAAGCGAACCAATAAATAAATTTCAAAAAATATAAACACTACTCTGCAGACGCACACAGACACAGAAACGCATACGCAAACCTAAAGCATACCGCACACGCATACTACATAATTTGACAATATTACGGGATGTAAGTAGGGGAACATGGGCGACAACGGCCTCTGCCCCCCCAGACAAAAAAATGCTGTCAATTCAAAAGAATGTATTCAATTCAACTATCTAGACTTTGTTTTTATTCAATTAAAATTGTTTTTCCTTATGTATGAATGATATTTATAATGATGTCTTCAGATATCCATCCAAGCACTGAATAAACGCTGGCATTTTCGTCGATCATTCACAGAAATAATGCAACAATAAATTCTTGCCTATTAGATGGTTTGTCTATCGATGACATAAATTGGATTTCTAGTCAACAAACAGTTGCAATATCCTTTTAGAACCGTTCTAACTAATTTTTTGTTCACTTTGATGGCCCGTAATGCACCATGTTCCCCTATGTAAATATAATAATATACAGTTTCACACAGCACTCTCTGGTACATACATATGTGTATATACCTAAATGCACGGGTAGGTACAATTTCATAACCTTGTGATCGTTATAGATGTTGAATGCTGTATACACGAGAACCGGCCTGCTATACTTAACTACGACTCTCCATTATACAGGTATATATGTACATACCCAACTTTTTTTTTCCTCAATTACAGTTTTATCTTTCATCCCTATACCTAAATTTATAATGCAAACAATTCAAAATATAGATATAACGAGCTACGAGGTGACCGATATCTAACATAGTGACAGATTCAAACCGCTCGTACCTCTGTATACACGCACAAGTCCAATGACTTATAATCAATCGCCTTCTTGGTTGTACATGTATAAATAATTCAATCGTTCCAACAATGCAAAGACAATGACAAAGACGAGGACGGGACATAGACGGTGTAGAGACTGTAAATAGAAAATTTTTGCAAAGACAGTTAATCCAGATCGTACCGCCTGCATCCGCACCCTCCCTATCTTCATCTTCATCTTTGTACTCGCTAAATCACTCTGTTCTTATTGTTAGCCACACTTCACATACTTGACGAGCATCTCAATCCGTTTGTATACAAATTATGGTTACAGTCACAACTAGAATGAAGACACTATCCATAGTTCAATCCTGAATTATTCCTTCAGGTTGAGAAGTATTTAGCGCATTCAAGTTCAAAACCTTCGGCATCACTTCACTGGGTTACTTTAGGTATTCCTTACTTGCTAAAGTAAACGCTCAAGTCTCTCACGCTCTCAAACTTATACCCCCACGACAAGCAGAAACAGCCACTCGTAACTTTTCAAATAGTATACATGACGGTGCAATATTCAATCATAATATTCATTCTCCTCTGCACAAACTCGCTAATATCATATAGTACACACGTTATGCAATATGGAATATGGAATATAACAGTAATATAAGGTGATGAAGATTCCGATGACAATACTACGTCCTCAACTGGAGTGCGAGAAATTCAATATTACAATCAAGCCGACACGCGCGACCCGTCGGTGTCAAATTATATAAATTGATATATGTATCTGTTCCTGCCTATGCCGTACATCCATACTGATTTAATCATAATTATAAATTTGTGTGCATTTTTGCCAATATCTTACCTTGCTGTTTGGGACTTTAACATCGCACCACCTTCCGTCGATCATGTGTCGCTGGGCTAGGCATCTTAGCTGTGACTCGTAACTTCCAAATCTTATGAATCCGAACCCCTTGCTCTGGCCAGACTTCGCGTCCTTCTTCACCTGCAGAAGTGGGGGGGAGTGGGTGGGGGGTAAAAAAATTCAGGGATTAGATAACGATCTACAAATAAACCTCGTGACGTAATAATCATACCTAGTAGATAGCAAGATTATAAAATAGGTATGTAAGTATAGGCCTGGTACCGACTAAGGGCAACCACATATTACATTGTAATATAGGGGGTGTTACAGGCACAACCAGCACACGTTACACGCGTTCTACATTATATACATTTGCAAATACATATAGCTTCTAAATCCACATACACTACCATCGGAAATTGTTTTAATACACAAAATAAATGCCAGCGGCACTGTGAGATGGAATTTGGATGAAACACAGTCGTTCAGATTAATTAAATTTGAGTCAAATTAACTGAAATGCTCATTGACATTGATGCATATGTCCGGATATAAAGAGTTTGCAGCTACAATAACAACAAGAACAATATCAGTGAATCTGGCTACAGGGTGTCTATTGTCCACCATAACGAGGGACCTTAGACAACCGGATAGTCGTGATAATTGCGACATGATCGGAATTCAAGTATTTCGCATCATAGTTAAAAATGTTTTTGCACGGCGTTGGAGCCACGATCTGTGGAGGATATTGAATTTATATGTATAGGATATCTATATTGTATACACAGAGGCGTTCGAGGACCAGTAAGCACCCTAGAAATAACAAAATTTCACTGCAGTAAGAAGCATTGCACCTTGTCTCTTCTCACAGCCACAGCGTCTACTATTTTTGCTCAGTACAGCCATACAATTGAAATATTCATGGCCATATTCGAATTCATTTGTCCATCCCTTTTCCTTCACCAACGATTCAACATCCTCATCATCCCTGCTCTCTCTCTCTCTCTCTCTCTTGCTGTCTTTCTTTCTCTCTCTCTCTCTCTCTCTCTTTCTCTCTTTCTCTCTTTCTCTCTGTCTGTCTTTCCTATCTTCGACTACTGTGCTGCGGCACTTACTAACATCTCGAATGAGCGTGAAGGTAACTTGCGGGTTGCCCTGAACAATTGTGTTCGTTTTCTGCTGTGGTTCCCCCGGCACGCTCGTATATCCGAGCACAGACGTAGTCTTGGGTGGCCAGAGCTGCGATACCGTCGTCTTCTTCTCATTAACTGTCTTTTCTAGAAAGCACTCTGCATGGGTCAGCATGGGCTAGCTGCCGAAAGACTGCAGTTGAATCCGAACATTGCCAGGCATAACGATTTAACTCGGACCGACACACTCCGCCCTCCTCCTTTCCGCACTGTAGCATTTCAGAAATCCTTTGTTATAGCGGGTACCTACTTTTGGAACTCGTTGCCTCCGGTTGTCACCTTGGCCACTACTCTGGCGGACTTCCGGAGGTGCTGTCACAAACACCTGCTACAGACAGAGAGGACTGAGGCTGGTGTGTCTTTCGTGTGAATGTGAATGTGAGTATACAGTACTGTAACATGCGCCGAATAGGAGAAATAAGTGTATGTTACGATTTCGTCTTTGCCTTTACAATTAATCTTATATGTGTTCTTTCTCATTACGTACTAGATTTTAAATGTCGTTATTTGATCTGTTGCTTTGTGTAGACTAGCCTTACTTCCTGCCATGTTATTTTATTTTATTTTATCCTAAGTTTATTATCTTATTTCATATTTTTCTTCTTTCCTTTTGCCATTCTATTTCATTTTTACCATATGTTGTACTGTTGCCTTATTATGTTACTCTAAGTCATGTCTGCGGTTGTTAGGGAGCTTGCTTCTCAATCGAAAAAATCTACTTTCTCTCTCTCTCTCTCTCTCTCTCCTGCTCAGGGTGACTTTCGCCTCCCCCACACGCGCACGGAAGCACTTGCGCTCTCCTTCTCGGTGCAGGGGATCCTACTATGGGACTCGCTGCCAGCCGAACTCAAGGCTACTCGCACGCTAGCGGCTTTTCAAAGGGGACTTCACCGACACCTATTCGAAACCGAAGTAGCGAGGATCTAGTGACGATAGCGTTGTTGTTTTATACATGGCTGGCCCATTCCTAGATGGCTATATATATTTATAGTTATAGTTATAGTCATAGTTATGGGTTTTCTCTCCTTGGTTTGAGACCTTAGGCTAAGCACAATGTAGCTCTCTGTACGGCTCTGCATGTACCTCTCTCTTTTTTCTCTTTAATTTTTTATTTGTATCTCTGTTTTCTTTGAATTGCTTACTTTGCATGTTTTTTATTTAAATGCAAAGTATTATTGCCCGACATTGTCATGGACAAATAAACTTAATCTATCTATCTATCTCTTTCTCTCTTTCTTTCTTTCTTTTTGTCTTTCTTCCTTTCTTTCTTTCTTTCTTTCTTTCTTTCTTTCTTTCTTTCTTTCTTTCTCTCTCTCTCTTTCGCTCTCTCTCTCTCAGAGTCTGAAAATACATAAGTAAGAGGATGTGATGAAAGTGTACATGACATAGAAGTAAAAACAATTGTAAATTCTGGAATATTGTAGAAAGGAATTGTAAAGTGTGTATTCTGCAGAATTGCAGCAGCAGTGTTTAGCTGATAAAGCCTGCCTGCCTATCAATCAATCAATCAATCAATCTCCACGTACTCGGCTCGTCCATCTCCCGCGGCAGACTCAATTTTCGCCCCAGCCAGGGTATTATAGGGATTCCGTTGCGATCAACTTTTCTTGGCAAAGTCTTGTAACTTTAAATGTCCCCGGTGTTAACGCCGGACAAAAAGTATATCACAACACCTCTGCAGCAGACACTCGACACCTGACAAGCACGCCGAATATACATTCAAAACCTGATACGTGTGCATTCTTGCAGACCCACCCCCTCAGTTCGCAACAGATCTCGATCTTGGTTTCTGTTATCACTGTTCTGTGGATGTTTACCAGTTTTTTATCGGCTCGGAGGAAGCGCTGAGGTATGATGTCAAATGTCTTCTAACGTATCTTTGCACGCTATCCGATTCCACTTGTTTCCAAAAGGTCCATCAGCGGTCGCAGTGGACGACATGGTGGAACGGTTTTATCTTGTTCCTCATTTTTGTCATTCTTCGGGATCCCGGGCTTAAATATGATTACGGTCAGATGCAGGATGCTTACCGTTCGAATAGACTAATATCTAGGGATGTGAAAATACATAGGATATTATGGCAGATGCATACATAACATATTGTACATATTGTATCTGATAGACAATATCTATACGAATGCATGTATTGCAAGGAAGCATCCTCAAAGGTTCCGACGGTAGTGTATATTGGTACTAAGGGTTACACGGTATAATGACATTAATAATAATAATAATAATGATAATGATAATAATGATAATAAAAATAACAACAACAACAACAATGACAACAACAAGAATAACAACAACAGTGATAATAATAATAATAATAATTAAAAAAAGCAATAACAATAACAATAATAATAATAATAATAATAATAATAACAACGGTAATGATAATGGTAATGATATCAATGATTGTAATGTTCAAAATAGTAGCAATTACAATAATCCCCATGTGCCCAACATTTCTGTAACCGAGGCAACTGAATGAGCCTGTGGATCGTATCAAGTGAAAATATTGCGAAACAGGACATTTCACAGCGACATATGACATCCTGATACAATTTCATTATTAGGACAGAATCGATATACCCAAAGAAACTAATCGAGCGAGTGAACGTTTAATACAACATGACCGATATAACGATTCGAATGAATATGCCGTCGAAACTTAAAACTGTTTGAGGAGCGATAAGAAATTTTGTTAGCAACTTACTTGAGCCATCAAAACCTCACCAAACGTCTCAAAATATTCGCGCAGGTTTTGTTCCGTGGTTTTCCATGGAAGCCCAAGAACTATGAGGTCGGTGCAACGCAGCTTTGTTTCCATTCGTTTCGTCTTGGCCGTAGAATTTTCCAAGTTGTCGTCAGACTTGCGTTTATTTTCTGCAAACAATCAAGGAGTGTAACCGTCGCAATGTCAGTGTCGTTTCAGAAGTTGTTTCTCACTCGACCACATTTCGCCTGAATAATTGTTGTTATAATTATATCGAGAAGCTGACATATATGTGAATAAACTAGAGATATTCATAACACAGTACAGTCCCACGTCTGATACGAATCTGTGATTGGTTTCATCTTTAAACTCTTTGGAGTTGATGTTCGGTGTGAGAGCAGGTAGAAGTGGAAATAACAATTGTATTTACCTTTTGGGAATACGCAGAAATACACAGCTTTCCCCCATCCGTTCTCCGGCGGGTGAAGACGACCTTCGACTAACCTGACACCCCGCATAGCCCGTGACTCAGGGTTACGATACTTTAGACCGCAGGTCCCGGGAAATTGTGCGGACAACGTAGTCAGTAGCAACGTACTGTCGTCCTCGGTAGGCAATTCTATCGGTTCTTCACCCTCATCCTCGGCGACTTGGATATACGAGGACATTATCACGGATATGCGGTTAGATTTTATCACAAAAATAAGCACAACAAACACACGCGCGCACACGCCAGGGCAACACTAGTTCTCAATGCTCATAATCAGACTTTTTTGGAGTTGCTTGTAAGAGTCGAGTCAATAGCGGAAGTGGCCATCTTGCCGTATTGCGCGTGCGAACCCCAAATACCCCGGGAACCATCTACCGATCACGGCGTGTACTACCAATGGCTAGCTATTTCGTGGACGCGGCGGACAAGGTTCTCGTCCAACTGTATACCATTATTCGAAAAACGCTTATTTAAATAAAAGTCATGCAGGTATAGCTGAGTTTCACTGTATATGACTGTATATACCCGTTGTATACCTGGTCCGGCACATATACCTATACCTATGTATTATAGATATAATCATACAGGTGTTACATACGTGCAAATAGAGAATTGGAGGCATATTTGGAACATGGATTATTATTATTATTATTATTATTATTAGGTATTATTATAATTATAAGAGTCCGAGGAGCATTAACTTAGTTATTGTGATGATTAATAATACATCGCAGCAACGTGATGCGTAAATATAATCTAAGTATACGTCTAATTTATGAAATCGGCCGTTCATAGCTGAGCATGTTATATGTATATGGAATTATCATTGGAAATTGCGTAGACGGTTGGATGCACGGGCCGCTTCCGTGTGCCTTGCTCCAGGAATTCTTCTGGCGTGCCGACGCTGCTCTGTATCGTCCTTAGGTAACAAGACCTTGTTGATTTCGTGCGCGACCCCGTTTCTGTTCAACATATCGCATTTCGTCATCGTTGCGCCGTTTATCTAGAACGAATTGAACGTTACAAGTAATTGGCAAACTGTAAGAGATCTCTTCTCTCAACGTCGCTAATTGCAATGTCAACGTCACCGCGAACCTTATATCATGTAATGAAATATGATTTGTATAATAACATAATGTGCAATGTGCTTTCATTTCGATCGTAGCTGACCTTCATTATATTGTCTCTTTTCACAATGTCCGCAGTACTTTGCTTCGTCTTGATATCATACCGAAGATCTGGTTTGAACCCCCCCGAAGCCATCATATTATCCGCGACGTGATTCTTCAGAGTCTGCAAGAGAAGAATATACCTACTGATAATTACATACATTTAGACTAATTGTAAATGATATCTTATACACCCTGGCAGTTCATATTATCTGTTACAGTTTGTTTTTAAATTCGTTGGTACAATGTAAATACTGGTTCACCTTAGCCAAATAGGTCGAATCGCTCATCAATCGGGTGAGACTCGCTTCGCCCAATTCTCGGAAGGCCCCGTCCGATGGCACGAAGTAAGTGTAGTCCGCGGTCTCGGGCGCATTTCTGAATTCCGGAAAGTCTCGTGGTTGAATCTCTGTTATTCTGTCCATAGCTTTCAGCCAAATGCTGAAATATTACCGGAACCAAGTATAAATGCGTGAATAGATATATGTATGTATGTCTTATAAGGTATTTAAAGGTAAAATAAATGAAGGGCTTACCTAAAATTTCCATTTGATAACAACACTTCGTCCAGTGAGTTGGTGTTTGGTCGAAGGACTTTATTGATGACATGCAAAACTCCGTTCCTTCCCACCGTGTCTGCTTTCTCAATCGTCGCATCCTCGATCCCGAAGGTGCCGCGATAAACTTGAAACCGTAGAGGAGTCGTTTCATCGAGGGAAGTCACCACCTTCGATGACGATTCAATATGACATTAAACACTATCGAGAAAGAGAAAGAAAGAAAGAAAGAAAGAAAGTAAGAAAGAGAGAGAGAAAGAGCTGGGGACGGTGTGATTATATTGAATTGAGGAATGGGAATAAACTTGTGCTTATGACTGTAATAGTTTTCACCTGATTATCGTAAATAGAATCTGTCGTGTGTTTTCCGACCACTGCGTGAGTGAGAACAAATTTCTTTGCCTGCTCGCGATCTCTTCTCATGTATTCCAGCTCTCCTTCAGACATTGCTGTTGCAACATAATTTGATTACGAAAATTTAGAATTTATCCGAATGCACGAGTTTCCGATATCAGCATACTTACACGACATCGCGGCCTCGGAAGGTGCGAATAGTGTGTAGGAATCGAAATTGTCAAAAGCCTCCGCTAATCCGGTGTCTCTGATTAGGTCGGTAAACGTAGTAAGCCCTTCGTTGTCAGCTAATTCCGTCACGGTCTTGGCTATATATGCAAAAACGTCGAAAATCCGAATGCGTGATTGATTCGTACAGGCAATATTGATACAGAACAATCGCACACGTATACTCGTGAAGGTAAAATACGTCTATCAATTTATTGTGACCAGAGCTCGACCCACCTCTGTCAGGCAGGAGTACGTCGTCGATCAGGTAGACGAGTCCGTCGCGGCCGTGCAAGAAGTCTTGTCGCAGCCTTTGCTTCTCTACAGTTGTTCCACGCGATGAACAATCAAGGGTGAGCTTCTGCGAGCCGAGGGTTTTCCCGCGATGTTCAGAAATGATTCCGGGAAGGCAGATCGGATGGATGATTATATGATTTGCGACAAGTGCTACATTCATGAAAAAAAAAGTTATACGTCCGCATGTACCATGCGTGCTTTGTGGTTCGAAATACTCTGATTGTACTTATGACATCATCCTAATTACGACCCGTTCTACCTTCCAGAGCGTCCTTATCCCCAAAAATTTTCGCTAAACGAGTGCTTGGTATTTTTTGAAATGCTTCGTCGCTTGGGGCGAAAAAAGTCCAGGGTCCGCTACCGTTGCCCAGACGTCTAATTGTATCGCTATTACGCAGAGCTCCGGCAAGGACGTTGAACCGTCCGTCCGCTACAATCGCCTCGACAATATCGACGTCTTGATATTGTTCCGGAAGCAGAACACCATCGATTACGTGGACAATGCCGTTCTTAGCTTGTTGATTTTTACGCACCACAGCCGCGCAATTCACAGTCTCCATCTACGTAAATAAATATAAGAAAAAAGGACTAAAACGGTCCCGGGGCAAAAACTAATGATATACGTCAGTGCTGCGCGTAATTGCGTTTATGTAGCACTATTCACGTTAAGATGACAATACATATACCCCTATCGCGACAATGTATGGACGTGCTCGTCGTCCAATGCATACTATAATATAATTTGATTTGCGAACTTACGCCGTTTGAGTATTTATTGATGCGTATCTTGTGCGCGGGTAAATTCGAGTCGATTAACAGATCAGCCCCCCATTGCTTAGAAAGAATTCTTTTACTGGCCGAATGGTACATGGCCAAGTCCTTGTATTTTTGGTCCGTTATTCTTTCTGGTTTAATGCCACCGTTCATTTTGAGGTAGGCCTGGAAATTACGGGGTTTATTAATAATAATAATAGCAACGATAATGATAACAACAGCAACAACAGCAACGACAACAATAACCACAATATATAATAGAAACAATTTACAGCTAAAGGCACTGCTGATTCGTTTCGCATATATTACTAGCTATAATAGGTGTATGCATGTAATACATGACTACATTTCATATGATTCGTGATTCCTGGTGGTAATGAATACCAGAATATCCATACGTACGTCGAAAGCATCATCGCTCGGAGCGAAGAGAGTCACTGCCGAACCTCGGCCAAGTTCTTCGGCCACTCCGGTTATTTCCAAGAAATCCGCAAACTTCCCAGCGCCAACATTGCGAGCTGTTTCCACGATATTCGTCAAAGGCCTGACTGAAAATCGAAAGATCGTCGTATATACTGGGTGTACATGTGCAAGTACATGCATGGTACGACCCATATAAATATAGTCGTGACCGTCTCTATTTAACGTTATAGGTATAGAATGTGAAGAATAGGCACGTAGATATTCGCGTATTAAATTTATACCTCCAGTACATCCTAATTGGGCTGGTACCATTTGATATCCTTCACAGCACTCGTACTTGATGATTCTGAAAAAGTTAACAAGATGTATTGAATTCTGATGATATCCAAGGATTGAATCCAAATGGAATTTTGCCGAATGGAGGCGAGCGTGCAGGCCGTTGTATACCGACGAAATACAACAGGCTGCACATCGAAAATCATTGTTACAACATTGTATAGCTTGAGTTGAAAGACCGAGTGGGACGAACCAATCGTGAAAATTTAAATAAAAAGCGTAGAGTCGGGCGACGCGTGAATAGAGTGATTAATCATAATGACCAACGAATGGTGGATACAGCTATGACTTATGAGTAAGATCGTATTTATGGCGTATATAGCGCGTGGTATGCACAGCCGTGAAAATCTTATGCCCGATAATAACGAACATTGGAAAGCTGCAAAAAAGATTCGTGAATAAAAGTCAAAGCTCAAGTACTTTGCCAGATGTATAATATACCATGTGTAACTTGTTGACATTTATTTTCTAACATTGTCCATTCGTGGTCTGTGTAACTATAGCGTGGAACCGACGAATGGAAGAATACCGCCGAACCATCGCGATTGATCGCAGATTTCTTATTTCTTACGTAAACGCGACGATATAGCTGGGAATGAGATGGGCCGGAAATTCGTGGACAATATTTTTCGTGAATAAGCACCTGTGTGTAGTGATACTAACGTTTGTTTTCCACAGATCAATCTTGGCCGCCAGTACTTGCACTCGGTAAAATACTTCCAATGGATATCCTGAGCTTGTTCGACAACGCAAACGTTGGGTCTGAAAATTCAAAATTCAAATGTTATTTTCGATCGGCACATACCCACAGGTATTCATATACTATATGCCTACGTGTATAATAATAAAATCCCTACAGAGTATGTGGAATCACACGCCATCCACGAAATGTGAAAGAAGGGGCCGGGCTAGGCCCTAGATACGTGTTCAGAGTTAGCCAAGGTCGATTCGGTGAAACGATCAAACACGATTAGAAATGACTGTAGTAGAGACCAGAGAGAGGTGATACGACTCGGGATGTCGTAGTGCTAGGAAGAGGAGTTACGGAATAAATTCAAGCAAAATTGACCGTATATGAGAAAATTGTTTAAATCGAATAAAATACGAATTTTGATTCTCAACCGACTTTGGCCGCAAATTTATGCGTCGAGAGATAATAAATATCAATTCGGAAGACTACTACGGTAAGAGGGGGTGCAGAAGAAAAAATTGTATAGGTCAACATAATTAGTAATTAGGCCGTGGAGGATACCTTCATTCGCGAAAGTACGTATTCGAGGGTATCGGAGGGACAATAGGTGATTGTTGAAAGTTTTTCAGCATTAGTAACAATTAACATACGAACGTACCCCTGTTCCTGACTAGCCTTGAGATTCCACCAAGGAATCTTGTAACTGGCAGAAGCCACTCCGACCGTTAATAATAATACAAATATTCCCATTTTAATATATTATTATTTCAACGGTCGTGTACAAATATTAGAAGACTTGTTGTGCCTTATTTGCCTAAGCGGCAATTATGTTCAAAATTGATTATTTTTATGACAATTGTATTTAGAAAATTAATTCCGATAATTCGACGCGTGAGTCTCAACTATTCGATTATTTTTTGCAGTACCAATGAAGAATGTACAATTCAATTCGTAGAGTCAATTAAGTACAGTATATACGGACGAACGGCACAAGAATGTCAACCCGTCCGATGCTCGTTGGTACACTGAAGGCATGTGACATTTCTACCGAATAACGAATAGCGAATAACCATACGCATGGCCATAAAGAATAACTATTTACCAACTGCTCTAAGTAGCGTGTGTGCGGATCACTGGACCAAGTTTGGGAGACAGGCGGTTGCAGTCACAGTACCAAACCAGCGGCATGTCTTCGTTTTGAAAAGTCGCCGACGGCGATATAGGTGTGTACTACATAGGTACATCTGTACAATGTATATGCGTACGTTCTATGTACGCGCGCGTGTATACATTGTATGAATTTGGTCCCTTACATCTTTGCGTTCCGTCTCGATCCGTGCCGACACGAATTACGTATGTGGGCGTGTATTCATACATAATACAACATTATACCATCTCTCGCCTTTCGCCCGCGGGACACGCAGCACGGATATCGCGCGGGTGAAGCGGATGCCATTTGCTTCGTTGACGACGGAGTCATTCCCAGTGTAATAATGTATACGAGTTGCAACAGATTCAAGGCATTCAGATAAAAGGCATTCAGCCGACGAATACAAAATACCACCTCCGCAATTGGGAACGACTTCGGAACATAATTCCGGCAATTTCGTAAACTACATGCATATTGAGAGAACCGATGTTTACCAGATACGTGATGAATGCAGCCCGATGTCACGAATAACTGCATGATCTGCCACTGTTTGCAGATTCACTTGCAGATTTGGAAAAAATTCGAGGTCCATGAGTCTGGGATGGGTGTGGGTAACAAGGCGATTGTTTCTGTCAGATGTATGCGATCTTATGCCACTGAAAATGAAAGTATGATATAATAATGAAGCGGACAAACCCTTCTAATTCTCGTCTCTCAGGCAACAACTCATTCTTTTGGATAAATTATTACAGCTATCTTCACAAATTCAATATCAAAATGTCTGCTGATCTAAGATAATATTTCAATTTATTGAATGTACTCTGTATGAAATACAACCGAATATATTAAGAACTGGTAATAACAAATCTATCCTATTCCCTATCGATCATTAGCCATACGTATCATCCATACCAGACGGGTATGACGGCTTAGATAATATATGTAGGTATTTATGTGAAAAATATGTTATAATCAATTAAAAGGTGGATTGTTTTAAATGATTCATTGGTCGAACGCTGTCACAGGTTGAGTGCGTTGCACGGAGTGGGCATCTCTCCCTCCTCAGTAAACATGCACCATACCGTAGAGGAATCTAAATAAGCTTGTTAGGATCATAACGAGTCTTCGACACGATTGAAACATTGCAATATACGAAATAAAAGGATACGTCCAGAATAGCACGTAAGTCTGCAGCAGCGATGGCCGGATCGATTGAGTTATGGAAGATAAATGGGGTATACTGGTGGTATAACAATCCAGAGAAATCTATTTCTATAACGTCAAAGGATACAAATAGTCCGCCGAAAAATCCGTTGGTTAACAAACTTTGTCTACTGATAAAATATTTCTTCCATTGTCCACCAGTCTTCATCAGTAGCAATGCCTGAGAATGGGATTGACACGGATAAGGTAGAGATTAGTAACAAGGGTTAGGTGGGCAAGGGTCATTTACGGTTAATCTTACCCATAATCCGACAACGGCAAATATATAAAATCCAAAGCCATAGAGCCCTGTCAGTCCCAAAAGACCAGCTGTACTTCCAGAGAGCGCAGCCATGGATATCCGGCAGTATTCGACAACCGCGGAATTATTTCTAACCGCTCCCTCGCTATAAGCGATCAATTCTGTGAACACAGATTCTATTACGCATCGAATACACCATTGTACCTAGTTTCACGATTATTCCGAACCAGCCTGAATCGCGCCGCGGGAATCAACTTGGCAAGGAACAGACATAACCTGAAATTGCTACGAATGACTACGTGTCTTTTTATTCCCCGCCTGTCCGCCTGTGTTGCAATAACTCAATTATCTCGATTTTGTGGGTGTCTTACCGCCACTTTTTTCTTGCTTCGTTCGTACTTTCGTCGACATAACTATGCTGTATCTTAACCTTTGACCAAAACTCTTTAAGTTCCCACGTTCGCTCGTCTCAGTCTGCCCGCCGTAAGCAGTTTGTTTAGATTCGTTTGACAAGCAAGACTCCGACCACTTCCGATCACTCCCGACCTAGGGTCCAATTGCGGCGTAAGCCGGGAATCACGAATGAAATTCGACTTCGATCCGTTCGAATGAAATCCTTTGGCGCCGGATATGGATGAGGAGATTGGGATATTCATAAATGACTATATTTACACAGTTTATTAATATTTTATAATTTATATACATCATAATTTGACATCGTATACCTCGCTTTCTGTTCTCTTTTTGATACTGTAAAATCGAAGGCTCCGCTAATCATAATGATATGACGATGATCATGAGAATAATAATAATAATAATAATAATAATAATAATAATAATAATAATAATAATAATGATAATAATAATAATAATCACGATGATGATGATGATGATGATGATGACGACGACGAAGATGTTGGTGACCGTGCCTTCCCTTTGTAAGACAGCATCCACCAGCTCATGATCGGTTTTCACAATATGCGAAAGAATACAAGTTGCTGAATATCACCGAGATGGAAATTGAATGAAAACCGCGACCATAGTTTTCCGATATCAATCAGCTGATCAATTTGATAATTGTTATAACATATTGTTATACATTGTTAACAACATAATTAACACGTAGCGATGTAATTTAGTAATATATCTGTTTGCTTGTAAGAGTATGTTGTGTTGAGATGAAAAAATTAACTTGCATAAGAATTGTTTGAAACGTGTGCTAGATATTATTCGGGATCCGGAGTTCCCTTGGCTTTTTCTTCTTCGTCTTGCTGTTCCTTGGCGGTCTTGGCATCCGGAACCCATAGCCCGCTGTCGACGCAACGCTTCATGTGGTACCTGGCCTCGTCCTCGGCCATCGCAGCTATCGTTTGTTGCAACAGCGGAATATCTTGTGCTTCGAAGCATTTTTGTAGGGCCTGAAACGCATTATAATGTATGGACTTGATATTCGATCCTAGAAAGCACTATTCTAGTACTTATATAATAAGAAATTGGGCATCGTAGTCGGCAGACAATGGTTCGACACACATCAATCAGCCCGGGGAGAAGCCTTGAGAAGATGAATATGAAACATATGGTAAAGAGAAAAGGATCTAGGGAATAAAAATATGTTCGGACTAACCTCGGGAAGTTCTTCGAAGACTTGGACAGGATCCAGGCCTCCCGGACCAAGACGTGCTTTCTTCTCTTCTTCTTCGGCCTCTTTGAGCGCCTCGGCTATTTTTTCAGCCGACCTCTTACGAATCCTCTCCTTGAAGGCAGTCAGCTCATTGTCAAAAGAATGCTTATACTCCACCTCTGCGATTTGAATACGACTGAAAAAGGAGCTGATGCAAGCCCGTGGATCCACTTTAAGCTGCTTAGAAAGCTCGAGGATGTATTGCATACAAATGCACTGGTGGGCCACATGTTCCATCAGGTCGTGTTTCTGTAATTATTGTGGCAAGAGATTTTGTTGGTAAAGAATTGAGAGAAATGGTGAAATTATGACAACTTAGTATTCTCCCTTATTTTCTTATTGTTAATGCACAAAGTATATTATCCGTGAACGAACCTCCTCCATCTCCAAGTTGATGCACCAAATGACCAGGTAATTGGCAGTGTTTTCGCACACCAAGTCTGGGTGGTCTTGGAGATATTTCTTACTGTCCTCGTACCTCCGCAGCATGCCAAATTCCTTCAACGACTTCTCGTTACTCCTGACAAACTGTTTCATCCTGTTTTCTTTCTCTTCGTCGGGCAAATTACTGTCGTTCTCCTCTCTCGCTGGCTTTGTATTTATGACTGTCTTCGTGAAGCCTGGCTGGGCAATTGTATCGACATTCCAGGGCTGCAACTTTTCCTTTTTTTGCAACTCCTCCTCCTTCTTCTTTATCTCGGACTCTTCCATTTCAAGTTGTTCCAATGCCTTTCTAACGGCAATTAGTTCCTGAGAGTCTGCATCTTTTTCGACCTGGACTTTGGCCAGTTTCTCCTTAGTCTCTTTCAATTTTTGTGCAATTCTGTAATACACAGACCAATTTGATACGCAACGTGTATAAATACTCGTCTAGGATAACACGATACGGATATTTCTAGCAACGGCAACAGATTGAGAATATTGAAAAGCAGGAAGAAGAGCCAACGATAATGCCTGAATGAAAATTAATCGATGGAATAGGCAAGTCATATTATCAGTTGTAGAACTTACTCTTCTTTCTTTCTCTCGTGCTTTAATTGCTCTGATCTCTGCTCTTCCATCCTTTCCACTCTGGCCTGATGCCGCCATCGGAACAGAGAGGGAGTATCGATGTTGGGATGGGTGTCGTCCTCGTCGTCCGATATCTGAATAACAAAACAAGCAAGTTTGTCAACAAGTAGAATCATGAGTAAAATACGCATTATGTATGCATACATAGGTATGCGGCAGGTATTTATAGGTAATGGAGCAAAGGCAGTAATAGTTTTCACAGACTCAAATCTCACGACTATTCTTTACGCGCGATAACTCGAATTTGCACAGACAGAACGATTCTGTATCCGGTGAATGAATTCGTTACGATATGTAAAGTGAAATATAGATCAGAGAAAGTAGAAGCACGGCCCATCACAGGATATGCTATATTGTTAAGAATCCTTAATCCCTTGACCACTCATTCTTTGATCCCCTACGCGGCGTCAACGAACAGTTTTATTTCTCATAAGATTCATTCTCGAACCTTCCGGTCCATCACGTCCGTGAACACTCACCTCTATGTTCTTCCATTTGCTGTAATCGACCATTATATCCTGCGGATGCGACGCGTCTTGAATCCTCCGCCTGGAATGTACTACGAGCGTTCAGATTCCTCGGAAAAGAGATTTGATATTGTTTGTCAAATGAAACTAATCTCTGCGAAACGTGCCGCCACGTAAACCACGCACATACGGTTCGTGTGAATCAATCCAACTGCCAAAGTAGCGAAAGTATCGAACATGCCGAAACAGCGCGGCGAGTAGGCGGCGACACCTGTAGACTGCACTTGCGACCGCGTGGCGATTCGCTTCAATATCTCGAAATCAAAATGAATCGATATCCCGACGAGGGAGTCCTGAATATTCATGACGCATGCGCTCAGCGTTAACCCAGTCGGCGCCAGATCAAGAATTGGTTCAAAACGACGGAAATACCACACGATTTATAAATAATGTTGTATTTTCAAAATTCCATAATAAATTATTCACAATTACAAATTGCAATTAAATATTTTTGTCAAACCTCTGTAATTTAATATAGGTGTGTTTCGGAAATGTCGATCCCCCGTCACATAATGCGTACTGGTGCTGTATACTCGGTACCGTTGACTGAATAATATTTTCAGTAAGCGCTTGTACACCCAACGAGGTTGACATACATACATTATCAAACAGTATGCACATTTCTCTATATTTGTATAAATCAGAAAAGTTCTGTCCAGCGTTACAATGCAAACCTTGACATAACAATGTCAAATGATAAAAGAATTGTTCTCATGACATCTAAAACTATTACCGATAGTATACATATAGTAATTAATATACAGAGACTACGTCAAACGTAAGCGATAAAAAAAATTGTCGTTCTTGAATGCTCGAACATAGGTATTATATAACTATATCCGTAAGTTTGTCAAAAACGGCGAATAAAAAATTTAGTGGGTACGGTAAAGTACTAGAGAGCTCCCAATCCCAAGCTATCCATCAGATACATTGTTTAATATAATAAATGGTCAACGTCTCGGAACGGAAAAAGATATACCTATATATGCTATGTGTTAAATATAACAGGTAATAAGGTGGTCAATATTTCTTTTGCCATCTCAAACATCCCTGCTTTCTAGAAACTGGAGAAATCTAAAGAGTAATAATGTATACTATATATATAGCATACATTATTACTCTTATATATATATATATATAATATATATACATATTAATTGTAACGCCTATTATACCCATTGTAGGAAAGTATATGTATCACAGACAGTAAAGACAGATATTATTCTACAGATATATGTAATATTATTATTCAGCTAAATCGTGAAATAACCAATAGCCTATAGCGATTAAGTTCCGCGCATCTCTTGTCATGCGTTCAGATAACTAAATCAGCCTAAATTTGTATCTATCTACATTCGCCTTTCTATTTTCGGATAGTGATGCTTGTTTACTCTAATGCTTTTGATAAAAGCGAAGACGAAGAAAAACAAAAATTGTAATAAAAAAACATAATACAGAGCTTTATCTAATTCCTATCAATAAGATTTCTGATTTAGATATCAACATTGTATGCGCTTTAAAAGAAATGCGAATTGGTGCAACATGTACGCACGTCATGCCTAGCCAACATTCGACCGAATTAACGTGATAATTGTGACTGTCGTGGCTACTTCTACGATTATTATATTATTCAAAGCTATACTGACGTTATTATAATATTATTTAATCTACATGTGATGCATGGGTGTGGTAATATAAGCGGTAGAAAACATCTCCGTCACAAGGCCGTGTCGCTCGCCGTGCTATCTCATCATTTGTCGGAACATTTCCAGTTGAAAAACGCTGTCGGACAACCTGTAAACGAGTTATTATTCAACGAGTTCGACAGTCTGTTTAACGGAGAATAGATAAAGGCCCAACCTTCCAAAAGCGTTGATCAGGGCAACTATTTCGCTTCTTTCAAGATAAAATTGTTGTTTGGTCACATCGTGCAACGTTGGCTCCCATCTATCAAACTTTCCGGAAAATAAAATTTTCAACGCTGTTCCTAATCCATGGATCTGCAACTTTCCCCACAGTTTGCATTTGTCGCAACCCACACAGTCCATAATCCTCGATATATTTCTGAAGTGTTGTCTGAACTCCTCTTTCAACAGCTTTGCCTGGGATCCTCCGTTGAACATGACACTCTCATTGAAATGTTCGGGAAACGATCTGCATTGAAAGGACGGTGCAAAAATATACATCAGATAGTATACTTTTGTATTACTTCGGGAGGGGGGGTCGAATTGTCTTCCGGTCTCGAGTCAAGATATAGGAACATTATACATATACATGTAAACATTTACCTTACAACATTCAAAAAATCATTCACAGCCAATCTTGTGTCTTGGTCATCTTGATCTTTGCCGGTGTAATATTCTTCTCTCTGCAAATATGGCGCTGCTTTGGCCAGAGCTCGTAATTCGAGAAGGTAAATGAAGTACAAATTTTTTAGCCATGTGGGTCCTTCGCCTCCGGTTGTTTCCGGAGAGAATCTTCGTTGCAGCTCGGACAAATTTGGCCCCCATTGACCGCCAGCTGACACCACTTCTAAACTATCTTTTTCTGATAATAAAAACTTGGAGCTCAGGTGAATATTGATACTGGCGTGTAAGCCGGATATCACTCTGTAGAAAACTCTCTTCTCCAAGCACAACCCTGAAAATCGCATGCTACAAATGACTTATAAGATTTTCATATCGAAACAAGGCTATAGAATATAATTAATATTATCAATAATAATAATATAACAATAATCGTACCACAGTCTAAAGCATGCGGTAAAACTATACTATAATTCGAATAATTAGACCATATGAGCCAGTTCCGATCGTGATCACAAAATTTTGATATTCAGCTTATTACTAGAAAAAAGTTGAATGAAATATGGAGCATTAGAGTTACAACAGAGGTTTCTTCTATTTACAAGCACTTGGCCCCCCCACATTCGGGGTCATCCACTTGATGAATCAAAAAATCACTTCGATATATGTGTCATGATCAATATCGGCCAGCGAAATTATTTGAAATATGATATGCCGATAAGATATGTCGTAAGATTTAATTTCTAATCGGACCTACCATCCATTTTTGACGACTGGACAAAGCTGCGTGTTGATTGCTCCGGCCTGAAAACCAAAACGAGTCCATTAGCAAAGTCGCCCATACTTTGTTCATCATTTTTTTTCATTACTCTGCCGGAAAACTTGATTTCCATGATCTTATCATTCACCATGATAAAACATCACAATTACCTGAAGCAGTTTTCCATATAAATACTCCGCCATATTCTATGGGCGCTGGGGCCTTTATACCCTGTATACCTTTCAGGGTTCGGCAGCAAATCGACATATTCACCAGGGCTGGTTTCACTCACGCAGAAATTATCAATGGCGTCATCGTGCTTCTGCCACATTTCAAATTCTTCGTAATTTTTGACACTGTAACAAGACCAAGAAAACAATGGAGCTTACACCCGCGAGCTGTTGATTTACAACATAATCATTGTCCAATTTTGCCGACAATCGGCCACATGCAACGTCACCATTACCTAATCGTTGTATTCAAATAGCCAAGCTCTTCGTTATGATCTCGAGAGCTTCTTTCGCAGTCGTCCACTCGACGCGGCGGGCTGTACTTGTCCGCTGGACTTTCGTTGTAATGACTATGCCTTGACACGTCTCCTTTTAATCCAGGAGGTATATCTTCCTGTGGGACAAGAACAATTTTCCTTGATCAATCATAAATTAGTGGTAGGTGAATAGGTGAATACACGGATGAACGGCTACATAGGTCCGTGAATAAGCTGTGTTCATACAATGGTAATTGATATACTTACGTCTTGGCATGGCTGTACGTGACAGTAGCGTATGGCGCATCTGCTGTCGTCTGACCAGAACGGGCATTCTTGCTTCAGGTTAACCTTATAAAACCTAAAATAATCCTTGACTAGGAGGCTCCTTAGCCTGGGATATATTTTCATATTATTGAAATGATCTACAGTGTCGACGCTGCAGCTACAGTCGTCTATGGATCCTTTTAGCTGTTGGGATTTTCATCTGATTAGAATACGGATCGTTTTAACGGCTATTTCGTATAACTGTATATGGTGTAACATGACAAATCACAATAAACCCCAAACCCGCAGGGAAAACGAGCAGTGAATTGTGACTATCACTACGCTGTAAACTACCGATATCATAGAACAGTACATTTTTAAATGTACTAGCTGTAACCGGGCTAACACCTACATCCACACACACTCATTTGTAAGTACCACTAGAAATATTAGAAACAATAAACATACATATTCATCAAACTCAACACCCACGAGCATTTGTTCTACCGCACCTCCCATTCGTCCTACCTCCAGATATTTGGACACTCACCTGTTATAATGGTATACGTTTTTTTCTAATGTCATGGAACAGATGTTCTATGTAAACTATTACGGACCGTCAATGCCACCGGACGGAAGGGCGAAAGTCGGACATTTGGGACGTTAACGGAAAACATTTGCGAATTGAACATTGTACTCCCAAGAGTAAATAAGGAATGCACTGTGGTATTTGACGCAGCCGAACGTGATAATTATGATTTTCGATCGACTTTTCGTGGCCTATGATGAAGTGCCGCACTGGTATTGTTTGTTTTTCGTTACATAATCGAGACATGAGAAACTCCTCGAGTTGACATCTGTTCCGTCAATGTTAGATGTTAGGTTAGGTTCACGAACGCGTTTAAAAGTACCCGATAGTCACATGGAGAGCGACTTACCTTACAAAAGCATTGATCATCGTCGTCGATATTTGTTCCAAAATAATTGGCATCGACCTTATACGGGATGAACAACAAAGCGCACGATAATATAGCGATTAATGAATTTGACAGTGCCATTGTACCGCCACAACACCTGAATCACTTAAATCGTAAAATTACGAATTTCAGTTTTATGGATACGTTTATGTGAGTTGGAGACACGTCAATCTCGCATTGACTCCGCCGAGGTCCGTAATATATGACCGTAGGTACCCTTGCGTGCGTATGACCACGTACGAGACTGTTATATTATCAGTGACATGCCCCCATACGATCTATTGCCGCGGGCGGCGGGGAACGGTGGGGTGGGAAGTTTCGTCCTGTTGATTCAATCTTAACCTCAATCACAATTGAACTGACTGGCGTATTTCTCGGTAGTCGGGATTATAGTAATTACGCCACGCTGCAAGACTTTGACGTGACTTTCTCGCGAACTTTCTCATCGAGGAATTATCACGCGTCATGTCGTTACGACCGTGTCAAAGACTTATTGGTTCCCGTAAAATATTCCGACACTTGGTAAACCGTTATTGCCTCACCGATGATATCTATCGGGCGGCATCTAGTTTGAAATGCCGTACCGTCTGCTCCGGTGATTCGAACAACACAAAGGATGGTAGATCAATGCTATACAGGCACCTCTATTCGAGAATACTGGCCGGGGGGGCTATCACCGTCGCTGATTACATGAGAGAAGTATTGACCTACCCAAAGGCTGGATATTATATGAATAGAGACGTCTTCGGAGCTGACGGTGATTTTACGACGTCCCCGGAAATAAGCCAGCTATTCGGCGAGGTATGACTTGAAGATTTGAATACCCCCTAATATATTGAATAATGTGTGCTTCGACAATTTTTCCAACTGTACACCGACGGTCTCCTTGTATTATTTCAATAGATGATCGCGGTGTGGTCGGTCAATGAATGGAGAAAAATCACTAATCACCCCGTACAACTTGTGGAATTGGGTCCAGGACGCGGAACTTTGTCTAAAGATATACTGAGGGTGGGTACAAGAGACACATTGACTGTCCCGTATCTCGACTAACCACGTGCCGCCACTGGTTCGCTATTGTGAATAATAATCTGATGGTTTAGGTATACAAGAAACTTGGAATCTCCGACAAAGTGTCATTACATTTGGTAGAAGTCAGTCCAAATCTGTCTGCTTTACAAGCAAAGAATTTATGCCAAGCCTTCACGGACAACGATCCGGACGACATTTCGCACAAAGACAAAATTCAGCCTTGTTATAGAAAAGGGAAAACTGAGTGCGGTGTCGAGGTATTCTGGTATCGTTCTATCCACGACGTGCCCCCCGGTTTCAGCATCGTTATTGCTCAGGAATTCTTTGATGCCATGCCGATACACAAGTTTCAGGTGAAAATATCTGTATGACTTCAAAAAATGAGAACAAGTCAGGCTACCAGGTCTAGAAGCTAGTGGTTTTTAACAAAATCTACCTTACTCGCTATTTCAGAAAACAAGAAATGGCTGGAGAGAAATTTTAATCGACATAGATCCGGCGTCTGGGGAGGATGAAAAATTTCGCTACGTTTTGTCGAGATCTGCTACACCGGCTTCCAAGTTTTATATCCGCGTGAGCATGTCATGGTTCGCAAAAAAGAATGTTTCAATAACTGGATGAATACATAGGCATTATAGAACGTTCGATTCTGTGAAAGAAAAATGCCCCTGACCCAAATTTCTTATCCATTTTTTTGAGCAAATACAGAATAGTGCCAACAGTCATTGTGCTCTGAATCGTATAATGAAACCGTATGTGCACACAACGATAGGTTTGCCTTTATCGCGAATCGATCAATTCATTGTTGCAGAAGGACGAAGGCAGGGAACACGTGGAAACGAGCCCTCAGAGTGCCTTGATTATAGATTACTTGGCCAAGTTTCTAGTAGAGAATGGTGGTTTCGCGCTGATTGCCGATTACGGACACGACGGAGATCGAACCGACACATTTCGAGCTTATCGGCGTCACCGGCAACAGGATCCACTGGTTAGACCCGGCAGTGCCGATCTGACTGCCGACGTTGATTTTTCGTTGTTGAAAAGAATAGCGTGCCAAGATGACAGGTTGATATCGTTTGGCCCTGTTAGCCAGAGGCAGTTTTTGAAGCAGCTTGGTATCGACGCGAGGCTGATGATGCTCTTGAGAAACGCGCCCGATGATCGATGCAAAGGGGAAATATTATCAGGCTATCATATGATCACCGACGAGGAGCGAATGGGAAATTGTTTCAAGTTCTTGTCCTTGTTTCCCGCCTCATTGAAAGATCATTTGAATCGATGGCCTGTTGCAGGATTTCAAACTATACCAGCACAGTGAACGATATTCATAAATTTGTATCACTCATTGTGAAAATTATTGTAAATATGTATGTACTACATGTATTTCGACATGTTTAGTTGTAAAACTCAAATATAATGATGAGAAACTGTACTTGGTACAGTATTGGTTTATTATCCGCACATCCGTGAGCGTCAATTTTTACATATACCTGAGTATAATGTGGGCATAAATAATAATCCCAGAGTGGGGACCGGTTCTGAATTCGAAGGACGCGCGTCGCGACGTTATTCAAGGAACTTACGTGCTTGCTCATCGAGCCACCGACTTCTCTAACAGAGATGTCGCTACCGCACGGATTTCGTCTGGTCATCATCAGCGCAATGTTCACTGATGTCCCGTCAAGTATCTCCATCTATCGGCCAGAGGTCTAAGCGTCCGTCATTCAAAACGAGCGAAGTAAAGTATAACAAGATCTAACCCTGTGACAGCGGACAAGTAATGAAATAGAATAATAAAGAGGTGGCGGTGATGAATCGTTGGGAACGTTGCATAGGGATGAGCAGTATATTATTCTAATGAAATAGAATGAATTGAATGTTAATCAACAGTCACGCTATCACTGTACGAGGTGAGTGCGTAGAAGATCTAATAATATTTCGTGCACCTAACCTAATATAACGTCACCTAACCCAACATTTCTGCCAAACAGAATATCACAAGAGAAGATATTTGGCCGGGGAACGGTGACAGAGCGCGGCGATGTCGGAAGTTGAAAATGACTCGAAAGAGACGAAAAATGAATTACCGGCTACTTTGGTGGCAGAAAAGCTATTCCTGATGGAATACATAAGGGAGGCGGAACATCGTTTCACTACCAAGGAAGAGATACGTATGGCAAATCTAAACGTCACCCGCCCTTCGGACACATATTTCAGCAAACTGGACTCAAGCTTGAAGAAGAATACAACGTTTGTCAAGAAACTGAAAAACTTTTGTTCTGCTCAATTGGACACTGTCCTCAAGGATATGGCCAATTTAAACTTAACTAAATATATAAGCGAAGTAGCGACTGCCCTGGTCGAGGCGAAACTAAAAATGACAGACGTCAGTCCTGCCGTAAAGGTTTGCAGCTACTTGCATCAGAACTACGCCGAGTTTGGGTCTCACTTCTTCGAAAATTGGCAGAGAATCCTGAGTTTCAAGGTCGGCGACAAGATCACAAATCCGAGCAAGCTCCGTGTGGATCTCAGATTTTACGCCGAACTGGTAAACGCGGGTATATTCACCCACAAGCAGGGTCTGCCGCTGTTAGGGAGCGTGCTCACCGTACTCATAAATATGGACAAGGAGGATCACAACAATGTCACTATAATCCTCAGCTTTTGTCGACATTGCGGCGAGGACTACGCCGGCCTGATACCGAGGAGAATAAGAGAGTTGTCCGAGCTGTGGCCGGGTGAAATCCTACCTAAGAGCAAGTTACTCTCAGCTGACAAGCAGCAGAACGTGAGGACACTGCTGAGGGACTACTACAACTCATTGTGCAAACATCTGCTCAAGGAGCACAAAGAGCTACAAGCGTTTGAGAAACAAAATCGTAAGATATTGCAGACTAGGGGAGAGCTGAGCTCGGAACGGAGAGAAAAGTTGGAGGCCCTACAGGTATCCTACGATCGTTTGTTCAACGGTGTACAGAGTTTCGCCGAGACATTGGACGAGGTTATGCCCGAGTTGCCGGTAGATACTGAGGTCAAGACTGAGGCGGATGAATCTTTTAAAATGACCAGTGAGGGAGAGGACAATGGCGTGACGACGGAGGATATGTGGGGTGACGAAGAAACAAAGCGCTTTTACGAAGTATTCCCAGACTTGACCGTGTTCCTGCCAGGGTCTTACTCAAAGGAGACACCCAGATCCAAGCCCGAAGATACTCAACTAACGGAGGAGGCTCTCGATGAGGAATTGATTCTGGATGAACTTGAGGATACGGAGAAGGTGGCCGACGAGCCCGAGGTCGAGGCCGAGGTTGAGGAGACTCACGTATTGAACATTAGCAACAAAATATTATTGGACGCATTTCTCACACATCTCCCTAACTGCGTGAACAGAGAAATGATAGATAATGCCGCCGTCGACTTCCTGATGAATCTAAACACCAAGCACAACAGGAAGAAGCTGATAAAGGCGCTGTTCGGCGTGTCGAGAATTCGCCTGGACTTGCTGCCCTTCTATTCACGGCTAGCAGGTATTCTCTATCCGGTCATGCCTGACGTCGCCAATGACTTATGCTTGATGCTCAAGCAGGACTTTAAATATCACGTCCGTAAGAAAGATCAGATCAACATTGAATCGAAGATAAAAGTAGTCCGTTATATAGGCGAGCTTGTAAAATTCAAGCTCTATTCGAAAATCGAGGCACTCTACTGTTTGAAAGTACTGCTGCACGACTTTACTCATCACCACGTCGAAATGGCCTGCAACCTTCTGGAGACGTGCGGTAGATTTTTATTCTGTTCTCCTGACTCGCACCAACGTACAAAGGTATACCTGGAGCAGATGATGCGGAAGAAGGCAGTCACTGCCTTGGATTCACGTTACGTAACGATAATTGAGAATGCCTACTACTTTGTTAATCCCCCCGAGTCAACCGGTGGTATCGCGAAAAAGGAGAGGCCGCCGATGCACGAGTTTATAAGGAAACTGCTTTATCAGGATCTGTCCAAGGCAAACACTGACAAAGTTCTGAGGCTTATGCGCAAGTTGGACTGGGAGGACGACGGAGTATCTATGTATGCGATAAAATGCCTCGTTGCCGCCCATAATGTAAAGTATCTGAACATAAGGTGCGTTGGTAGTTTGCTTGCAGGCCTTGTGGCTCATTATGAGGCTGTGGGTCCACATGTCGTCGACGGTGTCCTAGAGGACATAAGGCTGTGCATGGAGGTGAATCTCCCAAAGTACAACCAACGTCGTATAGCAATGGTCAAATACCTCGGTGAATTGTATAACTACCGTCTAGTCGAGAGCGGGGATATATTCCGCACGCTTTATTTACTGATAACATTCGGCGTCGCCACGGATCATGCTGCACCGCCCACAGTCCTCGACCCCCCTGAGCATTTGTTCAGGATCAGGCTGGTGTGCACCCTCCTGGAGACCTGCGGCCAATACTTCAGCGGTGGGTCAAGCAAGAAGAAGCTGGACTATTTTCTAATATTCTTTCAGCATTATTACTGGTTCAAGCGCAGCGATCCTGTATGGACAACCCCGGAAAATCCATTCCCCGTTGGTATAGATTACATGTACTGTGACACGCTCACGATGCTCAGGCCCAAGATGCAACTGTTCCAAAGTTTCAAGGAGGCACGCTGCGCGGTGGATGAACTGCGGAACACCTTGTACCCAAGTTTAGCCAGCGGTTTGGCAAAGGAGGAATATGCCGACGAGCAGCATGGCCCGGCTGACTATAACAACCAACTTGAGGCAATGGGGGCGATACCTGAGGTTGACGAGGATGCGGCAACTGGGACGGCGATTGGTTCTGGTAACGGGAGTGGTGACGCAAAGGGCATGGGAGAGTTGCACTTTGAGGAGAGCGAGGAATACTCCGAGGCTCAGTCCGAGGATGACTGGGCGGCAGAAGGTTACAGGGGCGAAGGTAATCTGGGTACACAAGAAAACACCCAGGGTGAGTTCAGTCTGTCGGCGGGTGTGGGCGAGGGAGTCGTAATGGATCCTTCTGAACTGGATGCTGCACTGCCGATAGCTCCGAAGAGAGTCGGTTGCCCGGAGGATGACGATTTTCTCTCGGCTCTTGACAAAATGGTATCTGACAATATACAGGACAGGATGCGTGACTCGGTAAAACCGCAACAGGTTGACATATCCGTGCCACTTCATGTTAAAAGCACAAAGAAGACCTACGAGCAGCTCCGCGAAGGACCATCAGACAGTACTACCGTTGATTTTGTTCTAATGCTTCGTAAAGGTAACAAACAACAATACAAAAATCTTGCCGTACCTGTATCCTCCGAACTGGCGATGAATCTTAGAAATCGAGAGCTCGAGCAGAAGGAGGAGAAGGAGAGGGTCAAGAGGTTGACCTTGAATATTACCGAAAGACAAGAGGAGGAAGATTATCAGGAGACGATCAATCAAGGTACCAGACCTGTCACCGTCAATCTAAACAGAGAACGTCGACAAAAGTACAATCATCCAAAAGGTGCGCCCGACGCAGACCTTATCTTTGGACCCAAGAAAATTCGATGAGCAGGGCAGACGGCCTTGCCGAGATGTGTGATAATATTAAAAATAATAACGACAAGGCTCGATATCTGTTCCAAACCTGCAGATATATACCTTCGATATGCCTGTATACTATGGATAATTGTTATGCGACCGCATGATGTATAGATATACAAGCGTGTTGAAGTAAATGGGTATGTTCTTTTCACAGTCCTTAAAGCAAACGATCTCACGATTAACATGGCTTTTTTTTTTGTGAAAACGTTGCCACCCCTAAGCCTTAACACATTGCTGAACGCTCCTGATAGGTATACAAAGAAATGGATATATTATATATAAACTCAGCAGATGTCGTTGTTTAAGAAATAAACGTGCAAACGTTAACAACTCGTTATTTAATATAAATTGCTAGACTCCACCACCTCTTCCCACAGAATGCACAGAAGCACAGTAAGCTCCGCTTCAGATGAACAGACACAGCTGTAAATTTGTTGTACGATATTGAGAAGTTGATTGGGACCTGAGCCCGATATCTGACAATGTAAGTGAAACACAGGTTTAAGTATATTTCGGTATACCTATATTCTTGTAATTGGAATAGTTATCATGTACAAAAAGAATATATGATTATAAAGTCGAGCGTATTGGATTTTTATAGAGATAAATCCACGGGGTACCGCGACGTTTGGCTCAAAGAATTATGTCTAAGACGCACGCGAGAACTAAACGCACGAATATATTATAATAATAAAGAGATACAGCGATAGTCGACGTAGGTCATAGTTGACATAGGAAAAACAGATCCTGAAAAACAGCGAACGGCCTAGGGATCTTCTTCAGCGTCTTCAAACTGGCCCGCTTCGACGTCCATGGCTTCGTCCGTATCTGCCCCGTTTTGACTCTGCGCGTGTTCTGGAAATATATTTTTATATCCATTGTTACGATTGCTCGCCGGCAAGGGTTAAAAATTGTAGCTAATATCTATTTGACGAACTATAGAGGATCGTGGCCCGTTTCATCTGAATTGCGGGAATTCGATAATACAAAAACTCTGGCGAATTGTAGTTCAAATAGTTTAGTATCTCTTTTTCTTACCCGACGCGAGTATGAATGGGGCATCTCCAGCTCCAACTTGGTAACATTCGAAGTCATCCTCTTCTGCATCCTCGTAGATGTCCTCCTCAGCTGTAACAGTCGCTAATTACTTGTAAAGTATTTTTACAAATAATTGAACAATAATAATAATAATATTTGTTCAATCCATTACCATCCAAAAAGCTATCTTGGGGATCAGGGTGAAGCGATTGACATTGACTCATAGCTTGAAACATGGCGTCCAAACTATTTGCATTCTCCGGAGCAAATCTCATTTCAGTCATTGGTGTTTCTGACACAGCGTCATTATTCTCATCCTCATCATCGTCCGCTGACCGAGCGTCTACAGGCAGCAACACCGGCATATCTGTCCATATGAAGTGAAAACAGGCTTGCATTCAATGTACATCCATAGATATCACAATTTCATTGCAACAAATATCACGTATCATATTATTATTGCATATTGCAATGAATTTCTATTCAAAGTTGTACAAGAAATACTTCGGATATTACAACCGGGGGCAGAAAATGTCCTCTCATTCACCTGGAAGATCCAGTTTGGTGTCTACCATGACGTAAAGGCATTGTCTTGGATGTACTTGTTGGTCGCGCGATATGGCGTGTAGAGATATATGAGGATATTCCAACGAGAATCCTTGCCCGGTGGTTCCATTTACCCACGACAATAGGCTAGGGAATAAGTACCGCTTGTGTCAGATGCAACCGGTCGTCATTATGCTAATAGTTGGCTAAGATCTATGAATTGGAGCACGACAGGAATTACCTTTCTGTCACATATAGCGTTCCTTTTCCAACTTCACTGTCGTTTACATACAAGGTAGTGTCGGGCTCTTCGTGTCTGACGCCTTCCTGCGGGGGTAGAAAGTTGCTCAGCACAACCATCTTAGAAATACAACGGACGTTGTTGTTCTTGTTGATTCTTCTTGGGCTGTAATTTACGTCGTAATTCCAAAATCACATCATTTGTTGTCATTTCTGTATGTTATTAGTATACGTCTGTCACTTTCCGAACGTAGTATATGTAGGTTAGGGACGACGTTGAGAAATGTTTTGAATCCCGTTCGATGGGTGTATCTCGCGTTAATTTCGAGACTGCGGGTCTAATTTGACGCGAGACTGATGAAAATTAAGAAAACGATGGGTCGGTCGTGATAATACCTAATTAACGAATTAGGCTCCGATTCGCGTGGCGCGACTACGTTGACAATATCACATCCTATGCCGATATATATTCCATTACTTATTTACCTGACAAATGTATGGAACAAACACAGCGATGGAACATTCAATATACATATACCACTGAGAGTAGCGGGGAGTACTCTTGTCGTATGTGTTCAAACATATCTTACATGCGTATCTAGGATTATTTGAGTAATTAATCCGGCTTGCCCGTGTTACTACGGTACTTGCCTCTTGCGAACGTCCCTTTTGCTGTCCAATAATTCAATTTAATCAAGTAACGACAAGTTAATACGTATTGCTAGAAACGTTTCGATACGGGGATCGTAAGGACTTGCGCCCGGTACTACGGGTAAACCACGGGGTGGACAGTTGAAGCCGCCTGTCACCGCTCTGCCGAGGGGTACGAGCTACCTCCGTGCAGTCGCAATCTCCTGTGAAAAAAAAAACTAGCGCGAGTCGATCCTACTGATCTGGAGGAGGTCCACCCGGTGCTGCTCTCTGGTATACGGGGCGTGTATTCATCTCCGTGATTCGCATGAGGGGTAGTGTTCCATACCCGAACCAATTACCACTACTTATAATCACCGACACGCGTTCCAGAGGATCTTCGTAACTCCCAAAAGTTTGCCGAAAAAATAGCTGATGAAATGACGGTGTCGTTGTCAAACTTGTTGACGAGGTCCCTCGTGAAGCGATTGTTGTATTCGTCAAACCAATGTCGTCCGACAATATTTTCAAAACTTGATGTACACACGACGGAGCGTAAGTTCAAGTTATGGTTACGTGAAAACTCTAACCTCTATAACGTCGGTGATTTCTACTGCACTGCGTCCTTTTTACCTTCGAAACAACAACACCACAACCATCACCGTCTTCTGTACAATACGACCATTCATTCAGTTATTTATTTCCCATTGAAGGACTATCTCACGGGGAATTTGAATACCAGGATCCAACGTCAGAGGACCAAGTGTACGTTATTAAAGCAATGGCATTGATTATTTGTCAGCTATTCAATTATTATAATGTCGATCAATGATTCATACTCTGTCTCTCTCTTTACAGAGTGAACATTGTCTACATCGACAAACACGGACAACGAACAGCGGTAAGAGGAAAGGTGGGCGACAATGCGTTATACCTGGCGCATAGATACGGAATAGAGATGGAAGGAGCGTGCGAGGCCTCTCTGGCTTGTACGACATGCCACGTCTACGTAAAGTCAGAGTACACCGACAAGCTCCCTATAGCCGAGGACAAGGAAGAAGATCTGTTGGACCTTGCTCCGTTCCTCAAAGAAAACTCCAGATTGGGTGAGTCTTGGCAATGGAGGAAATTCGGACAACCTCCGTGTTCAATAAATCTCCGCACGGCCTGTTCATACGAATATCGTAAGAGTCCCCTCGTGCCAAATGGATATTGGAATCTGTTTTTCGTTTTTTCAGGATGTCAGATAATACTGACCAAAGAGCTGGACGGAATAGAATTGGAACTGCCAAAAGCTACAAGAAACTTTTACGTAGACGGCCACACACCCACGCCTCACTGATGACTAAGTAAACAAATGAATTTTGTCAAAAATTCTGAAGCTTATTGTTAGCGATGTCAGATCGCGTTGTATATAATGTATAATAAACGCTTGTTTTTCTACAAAATTTGATTCGATTTTCAATGATCTTTACCCTTGGTACGATTAGGTAGGTCTACATTGTACCAGGGGATATAACTTGTTACAATTTGGGGGAAGATGATATGAAAAAGTAGACGAGTCGTGTCTCTGTGTACAGTAGTTATCCTTCTCTTTATCTCGGATTATAGTACATATCTCTCCAATTACAATGATACAAGATTTTAAACATTTATGATATAATGAGTTAATGAATTAGAGTCATTTGATCTTTCAATATTACATATTTTTTAAATCTTTTCCGCCTCTCGGACAAACTCAATGAATAGAGTTCTCGCTGTGCAAATATACACATGCATAAATATCATATACGTATGTATAACAATTGGGTGAAACTGTGTTACAGTAGAAACAGGCGTCTCCGATACTCGTATCGCTTATGGCAAAAACGTCACCCCCTCCTGACTCTGTAACACGTGCTACCCAATGTTACCTGGCAAATATAGGCGTACGTGTTTGTAAACATTTATGTATTAGGTACGCATATTTTCACCAACGAACATATTGTATTCATATGCATCCGTGCGTACCTGTGTCCGTACACATCTAGATACATGACGCACGTAAACGTACACATTTACTTATCTTGTGTTAATAATATTATCATTATTATCATCTTACAAGCTATAATATTCTTATTCATACTATTCATGCTGATACCGATGATCAACGCGATCGCGGACGTATTTTAATACTTTTACGAGACATTCGTAAACCTTTTCTCTCACCCGACGACCAACTAATAACTTATGAATCAAACAATCATTCGCTCGAGTCCATTTTCTCCTACAGTCGCTGCCGCACCTTCAGAGATGATTACGCGCGTATCCTCATTTGGTAAAAATCATCACAAATACGGATTTATTAGGGATAATATAGCTTTGTACTTGTTCACAATTGAAAAAAGAAGATAAATCATTTGAGATTGAATAGTAATCTCATGTATGCATCGTGTATTATTATATAATATTAGTACGTTTATTAAAACATATGCGTTGCCAGCTGTGATTGCAAGTGAGGGGGAATGGGGGCCACTCTGGTCAGTCAACTGATAATTTATTATATTATTATATTATGTTACTTCGTCGCCGTTCAAAATACGAGACTTCAATGACGACGGTCAAACAACTATATGATATTTACATTTTCAATCAAATATCAACGCTGCCGACAATCACTGACAATTTAACTGAACTGTTTCAAAAAAATTACTTCAAGAAACTAACATTGCTCCGTCACAATGAAAGGTTACAACTTTCCACGTGTCATTTAAATTTTCTGACGCAAGCTTTGCTGCCAGTGTGTTCAATTTCTATGTATACAATTTTCAGAATTCCTGCCACACATGGTGAGAGCAGGACACACATATGGTATACCTATGTATATGAAAACAACTTCACTGGCAACAGAGTATTTGCCCCCCCCCCATGTGGTGGCAATTCATGATGATGATGATGATGATGATGATGATGATGATGATGATGATGTTGATGAAGATGATATTGATAATGATAATGATGATAATAATAATAATAATAATAATAATAACAACAATAACAACTAAAGGGTGGTTAACTGGATATCGGATAATTACTAGTTAACAAAATAAATATATATTATACATATAATATACATATAATAAAGCAATATTAAACCTAAGCGTACTATTCTAAAGCAAAAGACAAGAAATGTGCTCCTCTGAGCCCTTAGGAACACATCGTCGCCTTTTGAATATACAAAAATTGTAAAAAAAGTTAATACAAAATCGAATACACTAATATTCATCTGAAAAAGCTTCATCATTTACACACTATACATACTTAAACATTGTCTATTCACGACCATGCATACATTGCGAATCAGTGGAAACCGCATACGATTATCGATACCCTTTTGGGCTGACAATTATTAGGACACTGTTACGAATATCGAGCAGTGCCCAATATACGACGCGACGGTTTCCGTTGTATTGCAATCCCCGCCCTCTCTCTCTCTCTCTCTCTCCCTCTCTCGCTCTTTCTCTCTCATTCTCTCTTCACTTTTGGCATAATTTTGTTCAATCGTAGATCTTCTGGCAAGTTGCACAATTTTTCTTGTCACTTCTGCTTCTACCCATGTATAGTCACCCGATCTTTCCGCAGAAATACAAAGTTCCATTCGAATTGTTCATTGGTGTGTGCATTCTTTATGATTCAATGTCAGATTCAATGAAATTCAACGGTACGAGTATTACAATACATCGTATCACACGGGAATTTTGAATAATTACCGTTCTCTCGGCACAGAACTGTTTAATACCGGTAGTAAAATTTCAACAGAGTGGAAGGAACATCTCGAACCAATAGTTAGCGGTCTGGACGAAATTATACCAGGTTTAAATTAATATGGCATCGTCCTTATCGTCCTCATCGCCGTTATCACCATCTTTTAACTCAATTTGGAGAAAACGGGCTGGAGAAATACACAGAAGGTACAGGGGTATACATCTACGTACGTATACTTTGTGAGACTTGGTACGTTAATCCTTTGTCGATGGTACTGAGGAAAAAATTGTTAAGCGGCCGGGAGCCGCCGCTGCCGTAACGTTTCCTTCTTTTCACTGTCCTTTCGTTGTTATCGTCGCCAAAGACTACTGTAAATGAGACAAGTTATAATTAAAGGAGGCTTCACACAAGTACTATAATTTCGTGAAACGTATTCCTAATTCGATAGCTCCAATGTTAGGCATGTGTGAATTGACATTCGAATGGAAACCTGGAGCAGGTAGGTGTATACCTATGCAACGCTCGACATACCAAACAAACACAAACCTTATAGGCGACACTGGTGTACAAGGGCGTGTACCGGGAGTTGCCTACCCCTCTGATATCTCTGACCCCGACCCATGCCTGGATCGTGGCAATGGTAGACGTTTGCGACAGCGACGCCAGCACCGCGGACTGTTGTGAGGCGTTGTGACGCGAATTCGATGGAGAATGGGACAGAGATATCAAAGGGTTCCTCCAGTTATTCCATGGGATGATGGCGACCTCCGCACATACCGCAAGACATTCCGCACCAGTGAACGCCGCGAAGCGGTGGATAAAGCCATAGGCAAGGAACAATCATCGACAATAAAGCCAGTCCGAACCATCTCCGGCTGCAGCCTTCCTCCATACTGCAACTATGCGAATCACTCGTTCTTTCGTTAGATGTCATTTCATTTGTTTAAAAATGTCATTCACTAGTCATTTCCTTTAAGGGAGTTCAGACGCTACAGCCCGTTTCGTGAATATGTTTCCTTGTGTTATTCAACAAACTGGAAAGAAAACTTCAATACGTGCAATGACATTAAAAGATACATTCCATAATGGTCTAAATATTTTTTGGTCAACGAAAACAATCCAATTCATTGTTCAATAACAGATAATCGATTATTTTACACGCTGTGACAGGAGTCCTCAAGAATTTACATTGCATGAGAACAGTTTTATAAAATTGCTGTGAAAATTTCAAGAAATTTGCGTAGCCCGCTCATGAGTTGAAAATGAAACAAGACTGCATGTATTCTCATCTAGGAAAACCTTCTTCATAATATTTCAACAGTATCTCCTCAACTGCAAAATTAGTTGGCTGGAATTTTTCGAAAATATTGACACTATATTTGTACTAACGATTGAACTCCCTTAATCATTATGTTTCTTTTGTAATCATTTGTAATTACGTTATCAGGTGATTACTCAGACTTTGTACGGCATATGATTTGTTCTGATAATGTTCCTACAAGTTTAAATGAAATCTATCTATCCGTCTATCTATGTACCTGCATGGATTCTGCGCAAAGTCGCCCTCGGCGTCGCTCATGCAGTGATACAGCATGCACTGGGCGCACGAGAGGCAAGAGACGGTGGCGATGCCTCGTCTGATTGGATCAGGAGCGTATTCGCAGGCCCCCCTAGGGTTGTGCTGCTCGGAATACAATTCCTGGCAATGCTTGCACCGCATACGTACGCTGCTGTTACGCTTCCCGCAACTCTTTGTCAGCTGAGAGACTATTACGTCCGGCTTTTTAAGTGAGCTGGTCGAGCCACGTCTGTCGTATCTACCGAGCTTGTGGTCCTCGATAACAGGATACTGGTATTCATGGTTGAGGGTCGTTAGCTGGACGTACGGATAGTTGTCCGCGCCGACATCCGTCATCGATTCTAAGGGGTGATGTGGCGGTGGCGGCGGCTTCACAGACGGTCCACCAATATAGTGGATTGGTGGAGGCCTGTGTGGATCCGAGGCAAGATCCAAGCACTGAGAATGATGGTGGTGATTCGGCTTTCGGAGCGCTCCTCGCTGTGCTTCTGAAGACGGGCGAGGATCCACCGGGTCCACTGGCAGGTTCAACGTCTGAAATTGTCAAGAGTTATAAATAATTGTCATAAAACTGTTGGAATCACAATATTCATGATACTGATAATAATTATGTTCGAGTGGAGAAATCATTTGTAATCGACATTGGGAAAATAATATTGTATACATTCCAAGCTCACCATGAAAACATCGTCATCCCCGACGTCTGTGTGACCACCGTATAAAGAAGATTTGGCAAGCCCTGGAATCATGAAATAAAAAACATGTATTTTGTGCGAAATTGGATTATTATTTGCTAATAAGAACAAAGGCAGCCACAACGCGCTGTACCATTGACTACCAGAAGAACCAAAATATTCAAATACTCACCACCGTAATTATAGATCCACATTAAAAATGCAGCAAAGGAAGAACACGCATATTACGTCAATGATTACAGACATACTAAACGCTGACAAAATCATTATCATATGCTTACTACGTAGAATTAGAAATTCAAGTTGATTTTAGACAAGCTTGGAACTTAGACCTCGGTAGAGGATACCCGGCCTGGAAAGATTCTTTAAATTCTAGTTGGTCAAATGGTAATTCACCTTCCAGCAGCTCTTCGACCGCTGTTCTGACACCCTTGTCGAATGCCCTAGCATCTGCTGCAGTTTGAAAAGTGAGACCAAATTTTTTCTCCCCTGTGCGCCAGTGATGGAACGTAGGCATCACCTTGTTGTATTCAAAATCCTTTTTTATGGTGCAGCTGAGAACAACCTGTGAAATTAACACGAATGTCAGCGTTGTCCTTGGCTAGAGATTATAGTTGAATTCTTCGAGAAGTTGCGCGGAGAAAGATCGTTTAATGCGTAGCCAATAATAACAGGTAACAGAAAAAATACTCACAGTCTGATCGGAGAGTCGCTTTCCGTAAATGAGGTATTCGTGTTTGCCGTCTGTTGCCCCAGGTGGAGAGGTAGTCGTAGAGTCGTTGGATGTAGAGCCAAGGTTAGAAATGACACCAGGGTTGGCCGCACTGGATGCTGACGGGACAGACGTAGACGATGTTAGGGCGCTGCTCGCGTTCCCAGGACCTGCATTGTTGATGCTAGGGTGCCCCCCCGCAGAGGAGGGGGACCTACGTCTCACAGAGACATTGGACAATCCCCCGCCGCCAAGAGGCACCCAACCCCCAGAGCTGTCGTCCCTTGTCATGACCTGCGCCCTAACCCGCACTAGGTAGTTACCACTGAAAATTATGAAGGATTTGTCAGCATTGTCGAATGTTTTCTCTTGGTCTGAGATCCCTGAATCCTTCCGTCGAAAGCAGCGTGTTGTGAAAATCGAAAATTATCATCGCGTGAGGCCGTTGCCTTGGTAAATGGATCTCGAAGACTTGACGGTTGAATTGGTCAAAGACGGACAGGGTAGCACGCATGCACCCACGAAAAATGTGAAACACGCGCGCGACTCGTGGTTGATGCAATTTGTGACTGTCGGCAACTACTTGGAAGCACCGATTAATTATTGGGAAAATAAATACAACGACGAGAATTGTCGAGAATTGAAGTACAAGGGGGACGAAAATATTAAATTTTAGAATTGAGTGGAAGATGTTGGTGGCGGCGACACGCCAAGGGTCTACCTAGCCCTTGGTCGCAAGACTACATACTCTTCCACGTACAGATCCGATACGTATTATTTGTACACGCATAACACTTAAAACCGTGCTGCATAAATACGTATACGTATACGTATACGTACGTATGCATGAATACCTGTTCATTTGCGTGTGCAGGCGTATTATAGATACGTATGCATATGAATACATGACGGGTATAAATGGTATAATATTTTTGGTGCCCGTGCGTGCGTGCGTTCGAATATATGTGCGGGCATATCCACGTATGCATACAAATATAACGGGGCTGTTTTCTCGGTGAAAAACATTTCATTAGGTATATCTACTTACTCTTCCGACGCCTCTGTCATGATTCGAGCTGTCAAAGCCTTTACTCGATGCCCACTTTTTCCCAAACTTCACCATTTTCGTTGCATTGAAAAGACATTCGACCGCGATTCTACCGTGTGGACACTTTTTTCTCTTGTACTTTTTTTTTTTTAGGCTAGCGCCAACTACAGGAAGCGCCCCAATCCACCTCTGTCCCCCGAATGACCCCGCACTCCTCGAGCTGTAGACCGACGACCGACGAGAACCCCTTGCTCCGCCGCGCCCGTCGTCGTCGATCTGCCCGCGCCGTGCCAAGAGCGTCCTCGTCGTCCAAGATCCTGTATAACAGGCCGTCGTTGTTGTGTCGTTGTCGTTGTCGTTGTCGTTGTCGTTGTCGTTGCCGTCGTCGTTGCGTCTTCGTTTTCGTTTTCGTTTTCGTTTTCGTCTTCGTTTTCGTTGTTGTTGCGTCGTAGTCGTAGTCGTAGTTGAGTACACCTCGTATAATTAGACCGACGAGTTTGACTTGGAAAATATTTTTTTTTTTTTTTGATCCAACTTGGAAAATATTACACTGGTCTTCAATCGACGAGTTTATTAGTTATTATATTGCAAATGGCGTGTAAATGTAATAGCCACGGTCGATCGATGTGCCCATTTGTCGTGACGACTGCAGAAATTGTTAATTATTGTTGTCGAGAAAGAGGCGGGCGTAGAGTACATAGCCAGTATCGCCATACTCGGGTGTATTATATTCTTTTTAAAATAACAACCGACTGAATGAAAAGGACCCGCGCAACGAGCCCATTCATCGGCTCGCACTCACACGAGGAACGCGCGGGTCGTGTTACCATCGTATGTGACCATCACCACGGTGGTGTGGGAATTGTACCACGCTTTTTATAGGCTATCAATTTTATGGGCCGTATACGTGCAGCACTTGGCTTCGTCCACCTTTAGCTAGTTTAGATTTTTATATTCATTGGCGTGAGCTCTCCCTATAATGTTTGCGGAATTCAGATCAAAATCGGGCAGAACAATTCTCAGGCAACTACCGGACCTCTCTTGTAGTATAGACACTTGTAAATACAAAATGGCAGACGACGGATGCGCTGGATAACTCCCGGTTGGCTTGGGTGAGACTTGTCGCGTAGCGCGACCCCCGAACGTTAGATGGCGCCACATTGATGTCAGTCGACAGTGGGCTGCTTCTCGGCTGGGGCGACATCGGCGGGGATATGGGATGCATATACCCAAAAAGACTCCTTTCCGCAGAGGTTTCTATTCTAGGCCGTAGTCTGTAACTCTGTACCCACCGACGACGGACTTGCGTTAATTGGCGGTTATGTCCATTCGCGTCCGATCGGTACTCCGCAATGAAATTATAACAAGTGGTTGAAAGAGGTTAAGGATTGACATAGAAAAATGTCGAATACAATAAGTGGTAAGAATTTGTTGCGTCCGACCGGGCTACAATGCAAAGATCTTCACGAATATCTGAAGACTCGCCCGCCAGAAATTCTGAACAAACTGTATCACAATCCCCCGATTTGCTTGGCCGTTTTCCGCGAATTACCAGAGATAGCCAGGCACTACGTTATGCGTTTGTTGTTCGTCGAGCAGCCGGTACCTCAGGCTGTCATAGCCTCGTGGTGTTCAAAATTACACACCGACGAGCATCAAAAAGTTGTCAAAATACTCAACGAGCTTAACATCTGGAGGGAAGCTTCGATACCGGGTGGTCTGCCAGGGTGGATTTTGAATTCCACGTTGAAAAAGAATTTGAAAATAGTGTTGCTCGGCGGTGGTAAACCTTGGACCATGTCAAATCAATTGGAAACTGACAACAAGCCGCGAGACATCGCATTTCTTGATCAATATGCTCTGGAGAGGTGGGAATGCGTCCTCCACTACATGGTCGGTTCACAACAGCAAGAAGGTAAGCCAAAGACGCTTGGATTCTCTATATGTCAACAAATCACTCGACATATCATCTAACGGCTAAAGATTTATTGTTTCGCATTTCTGCAACGCGTTACAGGCATATCGGCAGACGCTGTCAGGATACTGCTACACGCCGGACTGATGAAACGAGACGAAGAAGACGGTAGCCCCGTCATAACCCAGGCAGGCTTTCAGTTCTTACTTCTAGATACTGCGTCCCAGGCAAGAAATTCTATCCAGTATAATAATAACAACAATAAAAATATAAATCGATATTAAACGCGTCAGAACTCTCTTCTGACAATCGGCCATAATCTGACCACCCGATTCCAGGTCTGGTACTTTATTCTCCAGTATTTGGATACTATAGAAGCCAGAGGCCTGGATCTAGTCGACTGTCTGACCTTCTTGTTTCAATTGAACTTCTCGACATTAGGAAAAGATTACAGCACGGAAGGCATGTCGGAGGGACTACTGACGTTCTTGCAACATCTCAGAGAATTTGGTCTCGTTTATCAAAGAAAACGTAAGGCTGGAAGGTAATTATTTCATCCACTAAGTATCGTATGCCATGGTGAATTTATGGTATACTCCACGGTATACAATACCGACACGTGTCATCTTTAACTTGTATCGTACTTATCACGACAGTCGTTGCTCTTCTCCTTCAGGTTTTATCCTACTAGGCTAGCATTGAACATCGCCACGGGACAAAACAAGCCACTGTCTAGCGACCTGGAAAAGGAAGGGTATATCATAGTAGAAACTAATTACAGAGTATACGCTTATACCAATTCCAATCTGCAAGTGGCTCTGCTGGGCTTATTTTGTGAAATGCTCTATAGGTAAGAACGAAAATAATCTTATGGAGTAAGATCCGACACGTTAACGGTGATTACCTACTCTTTTACACATGACAAAGTCAACGACTAATGATTTGTAATTCTCCATTCTATCAGATTCCCTAACTTGGTTGTATCGCTTTTGACGAGGGATTCTGTGCGACAAGCTCTGAAGAGCGGGATTACCGCGGAACAAATTGTCGGGTGGGTAAATACTATTACTTATTACCCAATATAGTCGTCTCCATTGATTTGGGACATTGCTTCCGAAACTCGTGAATTATAGGTGCGTATTACACTATACGCCAGAGGTGGCTGACTTTGATTTCACTTCAATGACGATACCATTGTCTCTACAGATATTTGAAACAACATGCCCATCCCAAAATGATCGCGCTGGGGCCGCCGACGCTGCCGCCAACCATCGTGGATCAGGTCAAGTTGTGGGAAAATGAAAGGAATAGATTTGTGTTTAGCGAAGGAGTTCTGTACAGTCAATTCCTTTCCCAAACCGACTTTGAAGTGCTCAGAAATCACGCGCTCGACACGCAAGTTCTCATTTGGCAAAGCGACAGGTAAAATTGCAGTTTAGAAAGGATACAAATACTTGTATTTATTTCCATATGTATGTAGTATATTCCATTACTTTCAAAAGTTTTCAAAAGCATACCTTTACCCATGTATGCAAGTGTAGGTGTAGTCTAGTGTGGCAATGAATTATTCACCTTGTATTCTTTATTTTTTTCATAGAAAACGGACAATGGTCGTCACGAAGGCGGGCCATGACGATGTCAAAAAATTTTGGAAACGTTATTCAAAGGGAAGCGGTTGATCCGATATCTTACGCCGCCTCACACGTCGTTGGGGACGGATATTCTTTATATTTCAATTATAATGCGCCTTAAATGTCGAAGTTGCAGTGATTACAGCTCTAGAACTGTAACGAGATTGCAGATGCTTCATTACACATGCCTGATCTAATGTAATCTCATTGGAGCAGTGTTATCGACAATTATAGTAATGCAAAGGGTATAATATGTGATAATTTGAGATGTACGGAATGACCAAATGAATCATTGTATCACAGGGTTCAACAAAACGTACAGCTCGAACAAATTATCGGTATCAAGAAAGGAATAAATAAATTCGATAATATTCCATCTAGCTTTGTGATTTTCTCAATTTTTCCACCGGAGAGCATGTTTATTTCCTGTCATTTCTCCCATTGTCAAATAACATTTCATAATATCCAGGCTGATTAATTGTACAGACGATCGTTGTCGCCAGAGGTTGATGTCAGCGTTGCGGAGCAGCCTTTGGTTTTGGCATTTTAGCCAATAACCCTTGAATCTCTTTTTTCTCATCATAAGTCTTCCACAATTCGTACAAGTTTATTATGTGTCTGGCAATCTCCTGAATCTTCTCCATGTCCGCATTTAACTCCGCAAACCAGGACTTGAGATCCTTTTGCAGTATGACGCAGGCAATTTGCAGGCAACCTGTCCATGAGAATGTATGAAACAAAACCAACGACTCCAAAGTCAAATAGGTGAGCAATTCCGGTGTCTTACCAATGGCAATTTGATATGGGGGATAGAGAAGGCATACGTCTGTACGCAAGCTGTCGTTGACTATGCGCCAAGCCAGCGTGAGAAGCTGATCGTCGGGTCCAACATCTTGTACGAGTGTTAAGAGCGGGCGATACGGTTGATAAACTATCAGGCAGCAGTCGAGGTGTTCCAAGAGATAAAATTCACATTCCAGGATATGGTTGGTCCGGTATGGAAATTCCTGAGAGTAGGCGTAGTTGAATTTGTTTTTTACTGTAAAAACAGGAAGTCAAAAAAATTATCTAAAGAGAATAGGTGGGCATAAGCCAAAGACAAGCTCACCGACGGTTTGGCATGTCGTTATAAGTCTCGTGTTAGATATAACGCCAAACTCTTCCACCTTGGAAGCCAGGAACACGGAAGTTGGGGCCAATAGCAAGGGGTCGATGCATTTCAGACTGTTTCGAGCGTAGAATCTTTTGAAATATACTGTGGCCGTGGCTATCACTTGTTGTCTCAATTTCAGCTGTTCCCCTAATATCTGAATAACTGCAAATTTGGATAAGCCGTCAGACATCGTTCAATGTCTGTGGGTCGACCACCCTCGCAACTAATTCTGTCTGCCACTGTAATACTCACGGTTAGAAAAAAATATGAATAGCCTTTGATACTCTTCTTCGGATAGAATGGAAAGGTCGTGCTGACGTTCTCGTACCAAGTCCTGTTTGTCAAGTAACCATTGTTGGCTGAAAATCAACAATCAATCGAATTTCGAAACGTCAGTGTCACGTATTTCGTATACTCGGATAGAGTTTGAGGTTAGGACTTACTGATGGGAGCTGTGCCAAAAGTTTCCAGCCATTATACCTCCAACGTTACGGACGATGCTAGATTGCCGATGGGAGGTATTTTGTACCCGTACTCATCTTTGTTTCTGTGAATCTTTCAAATGGAACTCGATTTGCCTTGCGTACTCGATAACAACAGCATTGACTGACGTGACTGACCGCTGACGCGCGACTTGAATCTCTGACCATCAAAAGATGTAAACAGAAACAGAAAGGTGCGCTGGAGTTACGGGAGGGTATACGTAGAGGGATGCGAGGAGTCCCATCTATAACTATCCAATTTCCGTGTTTGACAGAACGTTGTGTTTATTGTGTGGTTCAGTGTGAGAATCGGGGTATATGAACTCAACGAAAAGGAGAAGAAGAAAAATAATAACGCGATTCAGTGCTGTACCAACGATGCTTCGTCGTTCGTCGTCGCTGTTTTGCACCGCTGAAGGTTAATAGGTAATTAATCTGTGAAACAGAGCAGAGAACGGTGTAACCAGGATACTAACGACACGCAGTAAAGATAAACCCCAAGATGCAGAGGGAGGAGAAACAATTGGACGCCGCTCTCGAGGCGATTATACTCCGGGTGAGCGATTTGAAATCTTCCATCGCCTCGATGATTTACAAACTGGAGCACGAATACGAGACTCTCAACTGGCCGAATTTCCTCGACAATTTCGCGCTAATTTCGGGTCACGTGAGTAGCTGAGATATCTTGTCACTTTTGTATGTATGTACCACGCACCCGCTGCGTATAGATTATTATTAATCCGCGGGATATTTGGCAATAAGCTTGGGCTGCAAATACAAGAACAATAAATTTATACCCACAGTTGACTAGCCTTTCGAAGATTCTCGGACACGACAAGGGGCCGAATTTGAGAAACCTTACAATACTGCCCCTGCTACTCAGCCCAGAGAAAGACGAGGACCTCTTGCGAACTACCGAAGGTAGAATATCCACTTTTGCGCACGACCTTGTGCCGGATTATCTGCGAACAAAGCCAGAGCCCCAGGCCGAACAGAAAATGATGCATCTTGAGAACAAGGCCATAAACCTTAACTACGACGCTTCACAGGTAAATAAATGCAACGAGGAGGGCCTGATATCTGCCATCTCTTCAACCCCTTATCTGTCTCCCTTCCTTGTGCTCGGAGAATATTTTATAAAATTCATTCTCTAACTTGGTCATGAATAGAAACAGTTCGTCCTTCTCCCTTTTCTTCTCGCCCGCTATTCAACGACGGCTTATTCCCTTATGGTGGGTAAGATCTAGCTATATAGTTGCGGTTACTTTAGAGCATTTCTGCTGGAACGAAAAAAAAAGAAGATAAATTGATTGAAAGGAATTATAGAGGTTCTTTTATTTCTCTGTTGATATGCAAACTAAACGACAAATAGGACTGCAATGTAAGCTACCATCAGCTGGTTAGAGATTTACTTTTCGTTCCATTCGCTCTAGACCGATGCCGCTCGTCGAGGTGGATTGTCTTAATGGAAAAAACTTCCTGCCTCGCTTTGTTGTAATCCTGAGCCTGCCGCAACAATTTGGGAGTTTACCATCGTTCATATATCTAAATGGGATAGATACGGTTTGTAATCGTATGTAGGTATCTGGTGCCAGTTTTTACGGCAGGCTTACCCAGCCGGAAAGGCTCACTTCTTCGAGTAATCGGTCTATCCGGCGAGTGGAACGCAGCATCTTGCCCCGGATAATATTGCTGCTAACTTTCTGATTGAATTGGCTTTCAGAAACAAGTCGCGCAGTACAACAAGGTAGTGAGCCATGTATGGGACATTGCCAACAAAGCGCGGGAAGAATGGGAAGGTGAAGCAGGTGCTAGGGCTTCCCAGGCCCAAACAAGCAGTTCTGCCGATACCCACACTCTTGTCGCAGCAGTAGGAATGGGAAAAGGCCTCAAGGTAATCACTGATCGCCTCCTATTTCCGAACCGCGGTACTTTATTCCTTTGAGGACGCTGTGCAAGTTTACTTGACCTCTGGAGATAATTTCCTGACGATTTTATTTTCTTCTTTCTAGTCGGACTCTGGACCAATAGGGCAGTCTGGGGTGAGTCCAGGACCACAAGGAGTAATGGTGGGCAGATCTGGTAGTCAGTCACAGGCTGCTGGGCAAGGACCAATGGGAGGTACTCGCCCTAAACTAGTTGGCAACTACTTTTACACTTTAAATTAGAAACAAAATTTCTACATCCTATTTCTAACGTTAATAACGAATAATAACTAGGAACAAGCCTGTGCCAAGACAATGCATGTATGATTGTTTTTCAGTGGGTCAGATTGGAAAAGCTCCCAGTGCGATCAAGACCAATATCAAAGCGGCCTCGCAAATTCATCCCTATGGACGTTAGCGATTTTGAAGAAGATCGCTGAGCTAAGTTGGATCTTTAGTCTCTGCCGAATAACAGCCATTTCACGTTGCCAACATTTCCAACCAGGGGGCATATAAAAGTGGAAAACAATTAGATTGCTCCTCAAAGTCCGCCTCCTGGCTGAAGAGTTCTCAGTTAACTAGGAAGGCTTTAAAATGGCTACAATAATCTCTGATATTTGAAATGTCACATCAAGTGCCGGACAAATATATGCAAACGCATAAATGACTAAGCGTATGATTGTTTTCCTCCAGTACCCCACATTAATCTATAGGATGAGTCTTTGAGATGACCAAGACCCAGCTATTTCGATGTATTTTGATCCCCATGACTCAGAAATGATGATACAGGGCGATGGTGAAGAATGAAAGGAATGCATTTCCAATGAAATTAGGAAGCGTAATTTTGTTATTTTTCATTGCACTGTTGCGTTAGAAATATAAACAAGGATGCTGAAATTTTTATCAAAATATTCAAGATAGCGGGGACTGAATGAATTAAGAAACTGGATGACTAGAAAGAGCCCAAATTCAGAAATGAATGTATATTAGATATAGATTAGGTATTAGATGATTAGATATTAGGTATAGAAGATGTTTCAGATGCGAGACTCAAGTACATTAAGGGTTTCCTCTGTGCCAAATTTTGTTTAATCATGTTGGGTAGTTTATATTTTTGTAATGAGCAGAGGTATCGACTCCCACTAGGGAAGTCTAGAAAATATTCTTACCTAGAACGTTGCCGGCCATAACATTTTCACAGTCTCAGTTTTCTATCGGAGTCAATTCTCAGGGTTCAATCAAAATTCAAGGGATCCACAACGGTATCTATTTTTTATTCAACAATTCCTGAATAATATATTTATATATACCTTTTGATTTCCTGAGTCGGAACTTTTTTTTAATGGTTGATACAACATAATACTGTACAAAAACGTTTCAAAAAGTATATCCACGTAGATTATTTATAATACTACGCAAAATCGCGCACCTAAATGCAATTGAAATTAATTACATTTACCTATACGTGGATACAATGCATGGTTCAGCATATATATGTATATATATATATATATAGGTATATACCATATGGTATATCTGTATCTTAGAACCTACATAGCGTTTATAATATGAAAATATGGTTTCACAGAAATGAAATTTAGTCATGTATTCTTTATTCTATAATTAACAAAATCTCACACCATTCCAATAGCAGGGTTTCGATATAAAATACAAATAAAATGGGTATATACAATATCCCAGGTTCGGACCACCTTGTAGGATGTAGGAACTCTTTAAGGAGTTCTCTAAAGCTCCGATCAAATCCTGGGAGCAGGTCTCAAACTCCATTCCAGAATTATAGCACATAGACATGTCTACTAGTCACACAACGTTCAGCGTTCAAACAGTCGATGAACAAGTAAAGAATGAAACGAAATGGCACAAGTATATAATCGACACGAGTAAGACTCCCCGTACTGTACAATCTCGAGGGAGTACCCATGTGAAATTCGTCCTTTCATTACACCTACTGTACCAAGAATAAGTTAAAGGCACCGTGTAACTCGGCTACTCAAGTCTCAAGCCCAGAAAGGGTAAGATTTTCTTAGATTGATTTTTTTACCTTCATTGCAATTACTAGGTTTCGTCTTAAATAATACAAGTCTCAGTTGAACAGAAAAATATACATACATACAGGTATGTAACCCTGAATTAAAATTGCCTCAACTTGGTGAATCATTCGAGTGCGGCAACATTGAAATATGTTTTACATTTTTTTCAATACCCTTTACTCGGTTTTGAATTTGGGCAGCTGACTACCCAAGATAAATAAGAATAGAAATAAAAATAAGCTTATTCATAATCTGAAATAAAAAAAATACCGTATTATCCCAACTATAAGTAGGAGGTTTTTGGTCTTTGATATGACTTGGGATACTCATAAATACCTATGTGCGATCTCTGTGACAGAAATGTTTGAAATTGAGTATAAAAATCGAGAGACGACATATAGTCTGTACAATGCGGTAAGTTCACCTCGGATCTCACGTAATCGTTCATAGAAATAGTCAAATACGTAAGGGTGTTATCGGTCGTCAGTCTTGTCGGACTATCAATTCGGTAGGTCACTCAGCATCTGAAGATCCGCAAGTGGATTTAGAACGGCAGTTCGATCTTCCATAACTAAGTGCTGAGCAGTGATCGATTTCTCCTGGCGTTCGGAGTATAAAATCCCCTAGGATCACCGTAAACTGGTTCAAACGCCGAAAATGGCCTGAGCGATGTATTAGCGCTGCCCGGGCTTGGAGTCCTTGTCGTGTCGATATCACCTGAAGAAGACGGCGTCGTGTACGTCTTCTTTATAGGTGGCGGACACTTTTCTGCTATTGATAATAAGCAAAGATGAACGGATGAATGGAAGGTATAATAATTGTAGAAGAAAAAATATTAGAACATCTTCTGATAATTTCAGTGTACGAAAGATTAAATTGACGTTACTAGAATAAATGCATAGGTTTCGGTAAAAAGATAAGATGATAATTTCTACTCACCAAAGATCGATTTATTCTTCACAGATAGGTTGATGCTCATCATTTTATTTCCGTAAACTGTAAAATATGAACAACTGTAGATCAGATAATCATTATTTGTAGTGTAAAGGGTATGTTCACAATTGCAGAAAGTAGAAACATGCTCCAAGTTGAGAAGAATCTTTGACTTACTGTAGAAAAAGGTGACTACCAGAGCAGCAAATGTTCCAAATGTATATCTATGGTAGTACGCGTAATCCAACCAACTTATGCCGGTGATCGGAGCCGCCTGATCATACTTTGACACCCTGATAAGGATCTGGAATATTTTGAGAAAGCAGTGATGAATTATTTTATTACGCCTGGCAAAGAAATTGATATGATACACGAGTAAAAATGCGTATATTATGAGCGGAATTATGAAAATATTGACGAATCAGGTATACAGACATGTAATCCTATCATGTACTCACAGGTACATCTTGCTTAGTAATTTCGCTAATCACTCGAATTTTGTTGCCCTGCAATTCGTCCTGATTATGCGTTAATCGAATTTTGAATTGCGCGACGGTGTCATGTGCATTCTGGGGTCCGGTCACGAGGGCAACACCTTCCGGCAAATGAATCTGAAACAGTAATCCCAAAATATGAATAACTTAATGCTTGATTGTGAACGGGGCAACGAAAATCAAAGAGACTCACCGACAATTGGGCCAGTACTGTAGGGGTCCCGTGTATTTGGATGAACGCGGATGGTGTTGGGGTTGTCGGTGTTACAGAAAAGGTAATATCTCTGACCGGAATGTAAACGGGTGGTGAAAACGGTACAGGGACTGGCGTGGCCTCGATCTCGCGACTTCGTGCCCCGATATAAACCGAGATATCCAAAATGCTGGTCGTTCTTGAGGGCGAACCAATCGGAATGACATCACAGTAGTAGAATCCTATGAAATAGAACGAGATGGAAGTATAACGTGAGTAAGATCCGAATGTATCTGATGGAATGGAGTATGTAGTAATAGATTATTGCCTACCTGTTCCGACGTCGAATCTTGGCCTAGTGACGAACAGATCTTTAACATTCACGGATGAAACGCTATCTGGGAATCGAACAGTACAGGTGAATGGAAAGGTGTTTAGAGAGAAATTGCGCCGCTTGCGACATCCGCTCTCCCTGCGAGCCAATATATTGTTATCCTTTTTGCTCTGATGGATACTTTTCAAAATCAAGGGGACCTCGAAGACCTCGGTTCCGGTTATATTCTTACCTCGTGGCGGCACGATAATTATCTGAAACAATTGTAACATGAATAGGTATGTAGCTTCGTACGGAATGAAACAACTTCTGTGTATACCATCACACGTGGGTGAAAGAAGAAGAAACCTATCAGTCATTGTGGACGTACTTCGGAAATTGGTTGAACATCTAGTAGAATTTCACCGCGGGCTAAAGTCGCCAAGCTGTGTTTGACGTGTACGCGTCCTGGGCCCAAAGCTCTGCCTATACCGCTCGCCGAATCGACGGTCAGTAGTTCAGTGTCCGAGGACTGCCAGTATCCGGGATCTCCGTCGTTCGAGAGTAGCGGCATGGAGAAGCATACAATATCGCCGACCGTCAGGTTCGTCTAGTGATAATGTTGATGTATTCCAATATATCGCGGATGTTTAGGTAAATAGAATTGCCTTAGATTAAAAATAGTGACAAACCTTTTGAGGGAAGAGTATATCCCCGACAATCATGTTCACATAGTCAAACAGCTGGTTTGGATATCTCTCATCGTGAATCTTGGCAACCATGTGTCCACTGCGCGTGAATTGGACGGAGATCACGTTTTCCGGTCCGGTAACGAATGTGGCCAAATCTGCACGGTTTGTCAAGACGGATAGCTTTGTTTGACCGGCGCTAAACTTGGTTCCAACATTGTCGTAATATCCAACTGTATAATCCAACTCCATGCCTTTAGGCAAGGCATAGAGTTCTTCACCAGGTCTCACACGCACATCCGAGTTCAGTTCGAGCATCATGTAATGGATCGGTTTCACCTGAAGAAGGTAATTGTTATTGTTATTGATAGGTCGGAAAATTTTATTGAAGATGTCCAAGGCAAAGTTTGAGGTAAGAATGTCTGGAAATAAAAGGAGCGTGGATAAAAAAGATCCATCTGCGCCTGTGAAATAACAGTGTTATTAATTTCAATGAAACAAGACTGAAGTCTGTTGTTAAACTGACCTCAATGACCACCATGAGTGTCTGTTTCAAGGCGTAAGCTTCAGCGCTGGTGATCGAGAGTATAGTTTTGCCCAGGGTATCGCCAGATCTGACAATGCCATTTTTATCGACGGTAACACCCTTGCTAGTCGAAGTCAGCGCATTCGAATCCTCAGTATCGCCGATATTTCCTTGTGATAAAATCCTGTATGTAGTTAAGCCGTGCTTATCCCGATTAGTTTGTAATTTGAAGGCAGAGTTTGGAGCCATGAGTACCACCGGCCTCCCATAGCCATTTCCTACGCTGAGCAAATGTAGCTCTTCGAATATTTCTATCTTTAAAGATGCAACGAACGTAATGTCTTTGTCAGAGCCGGTGATCAAATTGCATGGTGTTGTAACGTTGAGATGAATAGTTGCCAAACCTGGCCGCAGACCAGTCGCACGTACCGAAGCCTCGTTATTATACGCAACATTAACTCCCGTGCCCTCATACATGTTGTGAAGTTTAACAATCTCCAACTGGTCACTAGTTGACCAGAAAAATCTCATCTCTGTTTTCATCGAGCCAATTACAAGGGGCGTTAGTTGCTCGGGTGTACCGAAAGCCCAGACAGGGACAGTGGCTCCAACCTTTATCCTTAACGTCGGCGAAGTTATCTTGATGCCTTCCAGGGGTACGACGCGGACCTGGACGCTGTCCCTCGAATATACGACGCGTTTACCGCTCGGAACAAGGCCGACCGCGATAGCTGAGATATTTGTCACGCCAAACAATTTACCGTCCAGCATACCGTCCTGGCTGACGCCAAGAGTATCTGAATCCCCGCTGATGAACTCAATTTCGGAATTAGACGGTCCACCTACTGTAGCAAGTTGATAAACTGTCCCCACAAGGATTGTGAAGTTTCTTGGCATTATTACCAATGGTGTGAAGACCTGAACAGTTATAGATACGCTGCGTATTTCTTCTTCGTCCTTACCACTGCTAAAATATAGCTGCGACTCGCCTTCTTGGACGCCGTGAACCATGTAGAAAATTCTATCGTATGGCGGATTGCCTTGTTCGTTATTTGGCAGCCGTTTGACTTCTATGCGTCCATTGTCAGTCTCGGATCTTATGCTCATAGCGTCAATAGACGGCATCTCCATAGTTCGTCCGTTAGTGTCGTAGAGTTTAACCACAGCTGAGATGCATTTTCCAATCTCTACTTTGTCTATCACCTCAACTTGGATGCCACCCAGCTGCTGCACCTCGACGACAGCCTCCGCAGGGGTGGATGAGAGGCAGAGATCGACGAGAGCGAGACGTAGCACACCTGAATTCAACGGAGCAATGGTCAGAGTTTTTGTACGTTCAAAGTAACGGACTTTGGCTATATCCTCAGAGCTGAGTCTCAGCTCGTAATAGCCTGATCCTTGGCTAACTTGCATTGAATATCTCACGTTCGGATCATTCAGGACCTTCACAATGCTAGGAGTTATCACGGTGACATTCACCAACATTATGTTTATCGACGCTTTGATGATAGGAGTCTCGATAGTTCCGCGTTCGGTTTCGGCTGGAAAGGGCGGCCATTCTGGAACTATTCCCAGTTTAGCTAACGCTCGCTTTTGGTAGCCTGTAACAGTAGCATCTACCTGCAATGTGCCGGTATGTGGTTTTGGCAAGACACGCTGAAAGTGTCTCTTGGGTAATACGACGTGCATATCCTCGTAAGTCTCCTCCATGACACCCGAGGCCTCCTCGACGCTGGCATAATCGCCGGGCTCTAATCCCCATATGATGTTCAAACTCGTCACATTGTCAAATGGCCGGCCATCCTCGTCCTTGACCACAACTGTAAGCTCAAAGTCTTTCCCGCTTCGCGCCATGACGTGATCGGTGCTCTGGCTCATGGGGCAGTTTTGGTAATCCTTGAATTCGGGTATTAAATATATATCCCTCGGTTTTCCGCAAGTTATGAGTACCGACGCTGACGCGTCTGTCCGCCGACAGTTCGACAATACCGGAGTGTTAGACACCGTGAGCGCAAGTGTCGCTTCCCCCAGTGCCTCGCACGTTATTTCGTATACGTAAACGTTCGAGCTGCCGTCGTGGATGTATTTCTCTTCTCTCGACCTGACCACGCCCAAGGTTGATATTTTCATTTCCCTAGAGTAACCTTGATGCTTGTCAAACCAGGGCAAGGGTCCACCCTTGAAAACAATTCGCCGTGACGATCCCACAGCTAGTAGAGAATCTCCAGTTGACGGATGGACCGCAGAGAGAGGCTCATACGCAGATATAGTAACGTTGTCCATCAAGTATTGGCCATTGTTGTTGTAGGCCACAGTTACCCCAGATATACCGACATTTTGGCCCACGACCAGAAGGGTTGTGCAGGCTATACCGATAGATTCAACCGTTTCGCTATCATTTCGTACAAAATTGCCATCCGGTATGTAAACATCCAGTGGTATATCGCGGCAATCATTGAATGGAATTTCGTAAGATTCGTCCGTTCCTTCCTTTGTCATTTTGCCGTACATAGCAACGTGAATGTGTATAGATTCTCCCACGGCAGCCTCCATGTTGTATTCAATGATTTCCAAACGTGAGGGCGACAAAGCGTGAACAGTTGTCTCGTCGCGGTTGTACTGGTTACGAACCATTGAGACGACCACACTAGCAAGACCTTTTTTCAAAATTTCGACTACCCCGTTCTGTGTAACTCCGGCTACTGAAGGATGCCGACTTGTCCAGATGTAGATACCATCTCCGCCGCTAGCCGACAACGCGACTTCATACCTGTTTTCATCAATTGTTTTATGATCTTATGTACGAATTTATTTGGTCATCATTGTTTTCTATCAACGTAAGATTAGAGTTTTGATGGAGGAACGAATATAAATGTTACAAAACTTCAATAACAAACCTTGGTTTACTTCGCGGATCCCAAGGAACTGCCAAAGTTTTTGGAGAAACAACGACCGGCGAATGTATAGAGAGTTCGGCCTGTGCTGAAAGCCTTGGTGTTAGCTCTATCCTCTTCCCCTTGTTGTCTATAATGGCAATCAAACTCGCCTCGACTATGGTTGTACCAATAGTTACGGGTATGCCAACTAGGTAAGTCCCGTTTTGTGTCCTTGAATCTATGTCCAAGTATTTCTCGTCAATTTGTACACGGACTTCTGGGCCTTCACCGATGTAGAACTTCCGATCCTTACTGTAACGTTGAAATGTTAAAAACTCGAATCGACCAGAGGAAGAATGATCCTTTGCAATCAGGCAGATAGGGCATAATTCTTCGAGTTTAATTCACGCCTTTCCATAAGGAACTGTTTCAATGTACCTTTTAGATTTAATTTCAACTGTTGCTCTGTGTATAGATTATAGTTATACTAGCCTGTCATATATTTCTACAACAATCTCGTGCCTGTGGCCTAAAATTAGGCCCCGATTTCTGTGAGGTAAAACTGTCAGCGTGATGTAATCAGGCTGGATTATATTAACTGTTGCCGACGGTAGAACAACGTCGTATTCTTCGTCGACGTTTCTGTCGTGTAGTACAACTCTGGTCTTTCCTCGTCCGCGGGCATAGGCTCTACCACGGTCGTTGTTTGTATCCAAGATATCTGGATTTTCAGCTTGTAGATAGTACTGACTGGACGGTAAGCTGATTTCTTCTAAACGTCCTTGGTGAACCTGAAATATACGAAGACATTGGAGAATTTGGTGAACTTGATATGACGAGTATGCCCGCAATTACCTTAAAATTGCATATCCCCTCAACTTAGGATACATACCTGCATGATTCTGTAATCAATGATATCGTGAGCCATCATTGTCACATCAGATGGTAGGATGATAAGATTGGCAACGACGACTAATTCCACCTCGATGGCAGGTACGTGTCTGTATTCGGCATGGGATAATTTTACAGAAACCTGGAATATATGTGACAAAAGCTGTTAAATATAGTCATTGAATTTGCGGACGACTTGCGATTGCCTTTGAGTTAAAGTTATCCCGGGGTATTTGTTATTTTTTAAAAATTAATTCTCAATGATGAAATCCTTAGAATTCAGCACACACCTTAGCCGAGCCAGTTCTGATTCCTTCCAAGAGAGTGATGTGCCCTCTCCTCCCTACAGAGTCTAATTCTGCGACGGTAGGCGGCGTCTCGTAAGGCGATTCCTGAAAGGTTATGAACCTTAGGACGTTATTGAGATGTTTACCATTTGTCTGCGATCCGTGTTTCTCAACATTCCCAATTGTCCACATGAATTCGACGCCGGCCAGAGTTGTGAATTCGTTACCTAGGACAAAAGTACCATCAAACAGACCTGGATAGGGGGCGTAGCCAATGATTTGAAAATTCTCACGACTGAGGAGAAACACTTCAATAGTTGAATATATTCCGTAGTGATTTTCAAACCTAGTTTTTAAATTATATTCAAATCTATTCTTACCTTGCTCATCGTAGGCCCTGACCTCGAAAGCTTCGGGCGCCTCCTCGATGAACAATTCCCTGGTAGTGGTGACTAGATTGAATGAAAATATAGCATCGACGATGACGTCGCACCTAAGAAACTGTCCTGTGGTAATATCTTCTGCCAATACTATGGCGGTGTTGCGTGTCGGCTCCTTGGTCACCGTCTGCACTATAACAGCCTGGGAACATGTCCTGTCGATATTCTCGTTAAGTGGTACTAGTCTGATTAGATCCAAACGGGGCGATGACCTGGAAGTAAGAACGTCAAATAAAAATGTCCGGAGGGATTTTTCACACGTTGAAAAACCGGAGGGTAGAGGTTATGGACAGATTCAGAGAGTGAGGTTATGGACGATCAGCAACGGGGCTTGTTTGTTTGTTTCGCGACAGAAATGGGTTGGGTATTCAACACGTGCCGCTGTCAGGAAATGGAGAAAAATTTCACGTGGATCGGTACTTTTGGGTTCGGACGGACGAAGAGTTGGTATTTTTGAGGGAGAATACTTGCCATTTGTAGCAACCGCCTTCGGTAACCTCGAGGGTGAAATTGACTGGGAATTCGTTGAAGATGGGCAGGAGAACTCTGGGTACGTTTAGTCGCTGAGTATCCACTACAGATCTTGATAAAATGGCAATTGTCAAAGCACATATAATACAGAGTGTATTTATCTCGCCTAAACTGCGAGCTCCCGCCATTATTCCGTACGGGTACAACACATGTGTTCAGCCGCCGCCTCGACAAACTTGAAATAAGAATTCGTCGGTCGCACGGATTCCGCGGGCTACGCTGTTTTCGGCTTTCAAACGTGCTTCAAATCACGAACTACACTACGCAGACTCAGATAGGAGGGTGTGAAAATTTCGCATCCCGTCGCACAAGCCGGGTAAACGTATACTATGCGAGAAATATTTAACGGTTTGTATGTCGTATCGAGTGGTATTACCCACGCGATACGCATCCATATGAGATAAATTCAAATTGGTTTACTGTGGACCGCTGACAGAGTCACGGAAAAAAGACGGCGTCTGTTTTAAATGTATAAAACGAGATTATAGATATTAATAATGGATTTGGTATATCTAAATGCTGTTTAACCAATTAGAAAATCTTGTTGATCACAATGAAGGACCACGTTTCCACATGAGGGATGATCCGTTTCAGTTATCAGAACGACAATTTATTAAGCTATTTCGATTAAAAAAATTAAATAACGAAAAGACTTATAAATGCTGTAGGAGAAAATTCAGTATACGAAGGATATTCAGTATCTGATATTTGATATTTATTTATTTATACCCTCGGACAAAGTCCCCTAAGGCCTGCCAGATTGTGGGTAGGCAACCCGCGGTACGCCGGCGTACGAAAGGCGGCCTATATATAGGCGCCCAAAATCCGACCTCATCGTTTATAATTTTACACACACGTATATATGTCAAGCGTGATTATCTATTTCAACTTAATTGCTCACGAGATATTGAGTAATAAGTTGTATATGAATTGCGTCGACGAGGGAATGATTGATCCGTCTAAATAACCGATGTTTCCATTATTTTACGCATATGTGTATAGGTAATCGCACTACACGCGTTATTATCTTATTTTTTCTCCGATTATTGACGAACGTATGCTACATATTAAATTCACAAATACAAAAACTGAATATTGTTAGTTTATACCACTCGGAGCTCCATGCAGCTCAACTTCATGAGCACGTCGATTATTTGAAATTAGATATCCTTTACGTAACTGAGTCGTGCTATATCATCCCGCGTACTTTGGTCACATGCGACTTAGCTGTTTTTACAATTATATTGTTCTTCGCCATAAATTCGTAGACATACTTCCTGTCGCTAAGATAGTCGGTTATCCATTCCCCTTCAACGCTGTGGCGGTCAAGTCGAGTTGATAAATTCTCCGAAGCCTTCGATTCCGATTTAAGAAAGAAAGACAAACGTACAAAGTGCGATATGGACCAAGTTTAATCACACCGGTAAGTTTAATTGCTTCCTTTAATAATGGGCGAACTACGATAACGACTGAAGAATTCGATTTTCAAATTTTTCATCATTTTATTGCACTTTTTTTCTGTTCTTAGTGCTGAAGTTGATCTTGTTATTAAAAATGCGATTGCTTATACGTAGAACGTGAACGATACAAATGCGCGAGCATTATCGCTATCGCGTGACTATATTTATTGGCGATTAAATTTCCTAATCAGTAATCAATTGGTCTGAGAATCATACTTCATTAAACTCAGTACATACACGCGTGTTCTGTGTTGAAGCCGCTTGCACTACACTATCTACCTATGATAAATAGCGTTTCTCAACCCAAGATTTTACAAAAGGATTGATTAATGGATAACAGGATTATGTGAAACGATACAATATCGGTGAGACTAGGTTTTTTAAATCCCTCTCGTCTTGGGCGTTCAATTTTTTGGCGGTAGTCAAAAGCCGAGAATCATGCCGGGCAACGACATAGGAGAATTAACGAACTCGGAGGAGACTCTCGTCGATGGTATCGTAACGTCTTCGGATCAGACCTGTTCCACTATACCAATTAAACCTCCCGAAGTTAAAGGCGCAGATATCAACGTTGAAAGGATGCTATTTTACGCGGGGGACTTTGGGAGGTACCAAATACTCCTGATGGTACTTTTCAGCATCGTCAACGTCCTTTCGGCCTTTCACTACTTCGGACAGACCTTCATTACCGTACAGCCAAAAGATTTTCGTTGCGCTATTCTCGACGAGGTTGAAAATTTCGGCGATTTGTCAATTTCTATTCACGAATTGGGAGTGAACCAGGTATTTTGGACCCCTTTTTTTTCATAGGAATTATTCAATTTACGGTGTGCCGTTTGTTGAACAGACGAGGCCACTCAACGGAGATAAATGTAAGAGGTACTATTTAGAGCTGACGGAAGTAGTCGCCGATGATAAAATGCTCAGCAAATCAATTTGGAAACTCGAGGATTGCACGAAGTTTAAATACGATAGACATTTCGGCTACGAAAGTATCGTTACTGAGGTGAGAGAGGGATCCTGAAGATTTCTAGTTTTAGTAATAAAGAACGAAGTGAAATGTCCGCTTTGAATGAATTTTGGTAAAATTCTCACCTTAATCAATCATTTTTGGCTTCCTATTATTCAAAGAATAAAATTCCCCGATCCGGAAAGATCGCTAAGAATATTTCTCCAAACAGTTAGACTGGGTCTGCAAAGATTCTTGGAAAGCAGCATTGGGTCAATCGATGTATTTCATCGGGGCTGTGATCGGTACATTTATCTTGGGTATTGCCGCCGACAAATGGGGCCGTATAAAGGCACTAATAGTGGCCTACATACTGGCACTGATCGGGAATATTATGACCGTATTATCAAGCGGCCTCGAGCTCTTCGCCGTGTCCAGATTCGTCGCCGGTCTCGCAACCGACACAAACTTCGTTATGATGTATATAATCGGTGAGTAGTAATTTATTTAAAAAATGAGAATAGCAACGAATAAAGATTCTGAAAATCCGAAGACCAGAAATATGTTAAAACTGAGTTTTTCTATCAACTTTCGCGGTTTGTCAGTCATGGAGTACATCAGGCCGAGTATGAGGACGTTTGGACTGAACATATGTATCGGTATATTTTACTGTCTCGGATGTAGCGTCGTTCCCTGGATTGCAATCGCCTTAGAGACTTGGAGGAGGTTTTTGGTGAGCTTTTATACGGTCAGTTTGAGACGTTGGGATTCATGCTAATGGCGATTCACGCAGGTGAGCGTGTCTGTCGCGATGGTGATAGTCCCGTTTTACTATCTGGTCCTCCCAGAAAGCGCGTCGTGGCTACTGACCCAAGGTAGAGCCGACGAGGCGCTGGAAGGGTTTTTGAAAATCGCTAAAATGAACGGGAAAATAATACCCGATGACATAGTGGCCAGATTCAAAGAGGCGAATAAAGACGGTGACAGACCGGCTCAGGCGAGCCTTCAGGAACTTTTTAAGAGCCCAAAATTGAGGAGGAAAATGAGCATTCTGGTCTTCAAAACGTAATAATATCAATAAGTATCGCCGAAGCTATTCATTTATTAGTTTTTCATATTTAACGCGTAGATTATGACTTCTGTGCCTTTTTTTCATTCAATCGTCGATAATCAGGATGACTTTGACGCTCTGCTACGACGCGATATCGAGAAACGTAAACGTGAAAGGAGCTTCCCCGTTCCTGGTCTTTTCTCTGGGATCTCTGACAATTTTTCCAGCCTGCCTAGTGATCCTGGGTTTTCAGGATAAAATCGGACGCAAGGCTCTCTTCTTTCTCGCCGTATTGCTATCCGCTATTCTCACCTCCACGTCAGGATTGATGAATGCTTTGATCCCGAAGGACGCAGGTATGCTGATTATCGTCTATTGCAATTAAATAAGAATTTTAAAACGGAGATAAAATCTAATGATTAGAATCGCTGAACAAGTTTTATTGAAATTATGATAAGAATACTAAGAATAAATTCTAAAAGCTGGAAAATATTCCCCAAATCGATTCACTGTCTATTCAAGATCATATTTCTTGCCCCCTGTTTGAAATAAAATTATCACAAGACTAAACATCGGTACAATCATGTCCGAAGATGCGATGGCTCACGTAAGCGTTGGTCTCTCAATAACTGCGAGACTATTCGTTGTTATTGCGTTTAATTCCGGATCGCAATACGCTGCTGAATTAATACCAACTATAATAAGAGGACGAGGAGTAGCGCTTATCCACGTCCTAGGATATGCTGCGAGTTTTCTAAGCCCTCTTCTCTTGTACCTGGTTAGTAATCGTTAATAATATTCTATCACTTCGTTTCTTTCATCAATCGTCGATATTATTCCATTTGTTAAATATTCGGATATGTCAAGCGAGCGCGTCTTACCCCACGCGTATGCTCCCAAGGAGCGATCGGTCTGCAGCCCACATTGCAATCACGAAACCCAATTTGCCTGCTTTAAGGCCCCTCGCCTCCTCAGGCCTCAATTTATGATCACATCTACCAACAACCAGAGTCTTATCGATTTATAATTAGAAACAACAAAGGAGAGGAAGGTATCGTTCGAATAGCTTGGCACCGGGAATAGAAATGGTATTGGTAGCAAACTAAGGCCAATGTCAAAGTCCGTGGGGTTAAAATCGTGCCAAGAACACACTGTATAATAATAATACAGTGAGACTCGAGCCAGAATCTAAAACATCCGCTCTTACTTCCTGTTGAATGATAATAATTGGGTTGGAATTTATACGATTAATTTTATTCCGGTTCCTCATTTCTTTCGCAATTTCTATATTATTTTGTGATAATTATATCGCAGAGCAGGTTTTGGCCCCCATTGCCGGACCTGATCCTCGGGCTCCTCTGCTTCATCTGCGCACTAGCGACTCTTCTTTTGCCGGAAACCTTGGGACGTATACTACCGGTGACCGTCGAAGACGGGGAAATATTTGGCGAGGGCGAAAGACCCTGCGAATTTGTATGCTGCGGTGGCCGGAATCATCGAGAAGACTAATTTAATTCTAAAAGGTGATACTGTAATAGATACATCGCACTCTACTACATTTCAAATGAAAGAAGAAATTGAATACTGTATTATTGATATCTTATAAAATACAGAACCCACGATGGGTCACGAATGTATAATCATTGAACATTCACATAGTTCCATAATAAAAAGAAAAATGATTCTATCATTCCTTTGCGTTTCTTTAATTGAAACTCAATGAAATCATTCAGATAAGTCTGCCGCGTTGCTTCTGCTCCCGAGGAGCGTTGGTCTGCAGCCCACATTTCACGAGCGTAGCTTAAGTTGCCTGCTTTCAGGCGCCTCGCGTTTTCAGGCGTCAATCTATAATCACATCTACTAACGACCAGAGTTTTATCTATTTATAATTGGATACAACACGCGGGAGAAGGCTATCGTTCGAACAGCTTGGCACTGGGAATAGAAACGGTATTAGTAGCAAACTAAGGCCAATGTCAAAGTCTGTAGAGTCAAAATCGTGCCAAGGACTCGCTGTATAATAATATAGCGTGGCTCGAGTTAGAATGTGAAACATTCGCTCTTATTTCCCGTTGCATATAGGATTCTGAATGATGATAATCGGGTCGGAATTTATACGATTGACTTTATTCGGGTTCCTCATTTCTTTTCCAATCATTATATATTTTTTCTATTAATTATATCGTAGAGCAGATTTTGGCTTCCTTCGCCAGACCTGATCCTCGGGCTTCTCTGCCTCATCTGCGCCTCTCGACTCTTCTTATTCCGGAAACACTGCCGCGCAGACTTCCAGTGACCGTTGAAGACGGGGAAATATTTCGCGAGAGAAATCAGCAAGAAGACTAATTCAATGATCAAATGAAATACTATACTGGATACAATGCACAATTATATGATAATAATTATTCATTAATGAATTTGTTCTCAAAGTTGAGAAGCACTGGTAGCCTGGTAATAGCCTCCAACTCTGACTTTCAGAGATTGACCTTCCCCATCGATTACGTATCTCAGTAGCTACTACTAGCGCGAGGCGCAGTGGTAAGCTGCGCAATTGAACCATTCCTTACGAATCTGAAAACATACGCGCGCATGCGAATCGTCGTCAAACTATAATCAACCAACATCGTCCAGGTTTGGCTCGATTTGTCGCTGCGCGGTGCGGCGACAGCCGCCGCGACGCCTTAGGTGGGAGAGACGCGACAGAGAAACACAGGAAGCTAGTCATTCCGCATAGGACTCGGTATCCGTAAACCACGCGTGTCTCTGCCGTTACGGAGTCCGAAATAATAAAATTCTAATAATAGTCAGATAGAAGAATTAGGAAATACGCAAATAAGTAAACAATAATAATAACGAATAGAAGAGGAGAAAAAATAACAAAATTATTGTTCTAAAAAACGAAATAATAACGACAGAATATAAATAAACCGAATTAAAAGAAAAACAAAATAAGAATATAGAATCAGTATTATAGTTATTGTATCGAAAATGTCGGTTATATATAAAACGTCTATGAGCGCAATTGGAAAATTTGTTCCTGACAAATTACAACCGTTTTGGAAACACCCAGCTGGTAGGTATATTCATAATTATACTATACAGCACAAGGAATGTGTATTATGTAATTTTTGTATGAATTTAAAATTTGGATATTAGTTATTTTCAAATCCAGCGTTACATAATTCTCGTTATTTTAGTATCCGAATACAGTTAAACCAACTAAAACTTCAATGTCATAGAGAAATATTCATTTAGTATCTATGCGGTAGAAGGAGACCGCGCGCGATGACGTCAGCGAGTCACGTGTTACGCGCCAGTTTGCAATTTACGAATATTTAACGTAGCTTATTGTGTCTATTCATATTACGCATAGGCGTTTGAATTACGGATCGTTTAACAGAGTAACACGTGCTTATGTATACTTATGACAATTTCCAGGTCCTCAAACGATCTTTTTTTGGGCACCTGTATTCAAATGGGTGAGTTTAAAGGATATGTTATATAATCTTTATAATTATACATCTTCATTCAATGTTTTTATGTGTGATTGTAAATAAAAACTCTCAGCTTCCTTATCTTAATAATTGCGACATAATTACATTCCGATATATCGTTATCTACTTTAGCTCAGATTACAGTGACTAATGACTTGAATGCTAAACTAATGCGTGCAGATGCAAACATATATTTTTCTTTCTCATAACATCTCAGATAATATTAGGTGAATAGACGACACGATGTTCTCTTCTCTCGATGTTTATTCTCTGTGTAAAACAGAAGCGATTTAATCTGAGAAAAAATTCCGTAAGTCTCATAGTTTTCAAACTAGAGATAGTTGAGTATCGACCAATCGTGGCTGGCGATTTTAAATAACGGTTTTCGGGAGCTAAGGGATTGGTCGTAACTTGAAATCGCTGTAACTCAAGAGTTATAGGCCCCACGGAATTTTTGTTTATGCAAAATCGTCTCAGTTTTTCACTGGGAATACTTCTGTTCAGATTTGGCATCGTTCTTGAATCGAATTCATAGAAGAATTATTTAATACAACAGTAAAAATTAACGTAGAACTATAATAAGAGACTATAAAGAGTATTTCTCCATTTGTGTTATGTATGTAGAAATTTGAAAGGCGAATGAGAGTCCCTCAATGACGTTAGTCAATGGTCAGCTTACGTTTATAAAAATACCGCTCCTCGTTGCGTAAACAAAGCATTATATGTATATTATGTATTTTGGTATGTTACAGTACGTATAAAAACTCTTCAACCTTTATGCTATGTTTAAATTATACATATAGGTAGTACATACGTACACACAGTGTAGGAAAATTTGTGAAAAAATACCATAGAAATAATGATAAGGATAAGGATAAGTATAAGGATAAAAATAAAGCTTGTGTAAAACAACGATGGCAAATCCTTCAGTTTTTTTTTCTTTTTTCACAGGGTCTGGTGATCGCGGGTCTGAGCGATTTGAGAAGACCAGCCAGCGAACTTTCGATATCACAATCAACCGCTTTGGGATTAACAGGATTAGTATGGACTAGATACTCTCTGGTTATTATACCGAAAAACTACCCTTTGTTCAGCGTTAATCTATTCGTCGCTTGCACAGCCCTGTATCAAGTTTCAAGAGCGATAATGTAATTACATCTTCCTTTTTATTATATATCGTTGAAAATTGTTAAAAATTTATTCTACATCGTTTCAACAAATTACAGGTACCAAAGAGAACAGGCTGCTGCTGCAGCCGCTGCACCTGCCGTTGGTGTTGTTTCAACTATAAGTGAAATCGCACCAAAAAATGAACAAAAACAAAAACAATAACTAATACCGTATGAAAAATATGATTAAATACATATTGTTATAGTATATATAATAGAAAAAGAGAGAAAGGCATTCCAGCTCAAGGCAGCAGAGACACGCGCTGGCTATAATATACATATATGCGTATGATTATTCATATTTAAAGAAAGAAAGAAAGATGAAAAAGAAGGGAAAAATTGTGAAGATCGAATGATTAAAATTCTAGACGAATATAATGATATGTTGGAAATAGGAAGCTGGTCTTCCTTCGGGTTCATATACCTGTTATATACAATTTACATAGATATAAGATCTCTAGGTGATATACAAAGTATAAATACATAATAATATAGTGTTGTGTATATATATAAAAATTGTATAAATAGATAAATAGATAGATAATATTTAATGTATACGCGTTTTATATGATAAAAAGAAAAATTAAAGAAAAAAGACACATAATTATCGAGACAACGTTTAAATACAAAAATTTACTGATACAAAGTATTTATTTATTAATTTATTTAAACATCTCAGTCTATCATATCAAAATAAATAACAATTTACGTATACATACAAATTGCATTTACTTTACACCTAAATCCTTCTTTACCGATTAACATTCACAAACAATGTAAAAAACATTCTTACACCTTTTATGGAGAATAATATTCTATTATAATTGTTTCTAACTAACGAACATAATGAATTATCTATCTAACATACAGATTCTATCGTAATTGATAAAAATCAAAAAGCCCGGGTTGTCGGCATAGGCCCGCTCGTCATTACCGCCCGTCGGTAAACTAGAACTCCCCTATTATCATCAAGGTTTGGGATTGCGCAGTGAGCTACAGCACGGAATCATGGTTCATACGCAGTTAGTTCGTGGCCGTACAGTTACCCCGATGTGAAAACGGTAGTAGTCTCGAGCGACTCGAGAGAAGTGATATATAAAAGAGAGTTTTTAGAGTGTATAGAGAAATAAAGACGGGATAGATATATCGGAGGTTTACAGAGGTTGGTTTTTTCACGCCATTAATATACGTGTTATTTTATTATTAACATATCGCTGTACAGCAAGAAAAAAAAAATATATATATAACAATTAAAGTACTGAAACCATAGACCCGCGGGTTTGATATAGATACATAATACGTTGTCGAATATACTAAGATCGCGTTTTTTTCTTCCTTCTTTCTTCCCTCATCTCCTAATTCCCGAATTATTTCACATCGTCGTCTAGCTTACACATTTCAAGTGTAAATCCTTCGTCTCTACGGCTCAGCCCACACGCATACATACCTAACACACATAAAAAAAAAGAGAAAAAAGAAAGAAAAAAATGTTCTCCGGACTGACAAGTCAGGTGTCTAATTGGATGGGTAAAAAGAACGAGGACGGTACTGCAGATAACAATATACCAAATGAAGAGAAAATCGCCTCTCCTGGTCCAGAGGCCGATTTTGAGGGTGAAAAAAAAGACTCTAGGTAAGCCAATGGATAATTGTATGTATATTGACCGTTGAACCCCCTTATTCTTGTGTCTGAATTATGCGACTGAAAACTCTCAACCGTCTACCGCGATATTTAATCGATGGGAAGAAAGGAGCAGCCGGGTTTTTATGCATGAAACTCGAATTAAACCCGATCCAGATCCTTTTCTTTATTCATCATTCTTTCTATGTGCTTATTATCGTCTGCTGGGTTCTCCCTTTCCGTTGGTCGATACTTGTCTCTCTACTACTGTATAGATATATACTCTATATACGTATATATTCCATGTATACAGTCTCCCCCTCATCGTTCGTTTTTTGTAATATATCGCGTTCTCTTTTCTTTTGTTTTTTGTTTCAATAATAATAATTACTATTATCACTGTTACCATTGTCATGTATATATTATTTTTTCATCTCTATATCGTCGATAATGAAGAGCCGGTCATTACCAATCCGAAGCAATAATAAGTGGGTCCATTTTTTTTCTTTTCGCTTTTTCATTTCTCTCGTTATTTTTTAAGCCCCTGGTTTTCAACGATTTTATCATCAGCCTCGACGGGTGACGTCATACCCTGCGCTTGCTAACTTGTCGATAATAACGATTGTCGGGAGGTTTAATACTCTCTTTATTATTTCTCCCTCTCTCTCTTTGTTCAACCTGTTATCATTGTTAATGTCGTTGTTATTATTATTATCTTGTTTTTTTTTTCACGTCGATTTTATTTATCGGCTCAAAAACCGAGAATATGTAGTACATAGATATGTTCGAGGCCTGAGCTTTGGGTAATCAATAATTTCCGATGCATTGAATTTGAATTCACACATATACCAATCTACGTCTAACTCTTTTACTAGGATTCGTTCCATTCATTCGTCCTTTCTTTTCACATACGAACACACAGGGGCATCTATGAAAAGAAATCAATCAAACATCGAATGAACGGACTTAATTAAAGAAGAAGGGAAACCGAATAGCGAAAAATAAAATGCGTCTTTCATAGATTAATTTCGTCTTTCAGCTCGTATTAGTGTTTCAAAAAACTATTTCAAACTCCTTGTTTAATCAATATTCAATAAATAATCGTTAACACCCTTGCGCAGATTTTTTTATTCCGTTATTTCTGTAAACGGAGACTTAGAATCGATCTAACATCCGGCAGCGAACGTTGGGGGATGGTTGGGTGGGGGAAGCTAGAGCCTCAGTCGCTTGCCGGACGCCAGAGAGTAAACTAGGTTATATAATCTACTGTTGAGGGATCAGGAATCCAACTACTACGTAATTTGAATGAAAATGATACGATATTTGTTAAATAAATTGATTACATGAATTATTTGAACCAGATTTTTTTTTTATTCTACTTTTTTTTTGCATTATTTCTCCTATAAACGCGAATATTTCAGTCCTACGAAAGGCAGCAAACTAGAGATGTTGGCCGGCGTTAAATCCCAGATGTCCGGATGGTTGAGCGGGGGTATACCTGGTTTGAGTCGTGTCGCAGGAGCCGGTGGCCCTGTCGAAGGTGAGGTACCACCGCCGCCGTCAGACACAGCCGAAAGTCAAACGTCAAGGGAAAGTGTCCAGGGTTCTGCATCTGAACATGTAAAAGACGATGATGCTAGCAGGTGGGTTGCTGGGTATGTGTGTGTTCGGTGTTATGGAACTACATATAAGCTTTTAGAAACAAAAAAAAAACCTCAAGCAATCTGGGACCAAGCGGGACAGAAATTATTTTTGAAGAAAAAAAAATTCCAAAATTCGAAAAATGGTTTCTTAAAACCACTTTTTTTTCTCTCTCTTTTTTATATGATATTCGATAATAAAATTTAGAAAATCCTGCTCGGTCTCTATCGCAATCGGTATTCACGCTTGCTAGACTAGGGAATTAAAATCAGCGCAATATCTGACTCTTGGTTTTTGTTTTCTTTTTTTTTTTTTCTTCCTTTTTTTTTTACATTCGCAGTGCGACCGGAGGTGCCGACAGTGGACCTGCGAGTCTCGAAGGAACTCCGACAGACGACAAGGACGGACAGCAGGCCTTTGGCGCTGGTGAGTTGAAGTTTGTTATTTTTTTTTTTTGAGTTTCGAGTACAAAAGTTGAACTGTTTTTTTCTATTTTGAGAATTTTTTCACATGATTAGTGTGTAATGGGTGTGTGAAATTTTTTTTATTTTTGGTAAATAATCATAAAAATCGTCACGTGCTACATAATGCAGCTGCAGCATCAGCTTCGGGTTCAGCTTCAGCTAGCGAGCAATGTATTGATTTTGGCAAGTGCACTGTGTTCGGGGTACTCTACTACGACAAGATAATGGCAAAAGCGGGCCAAATTGGCAAGAAGGCCTTAGGCCTAGCCAAGTTCGGAGTTCAGAGTTCGCAGTCCGACCAGTTAAAGAAGCTACTAGTCCCCGACTACCAACATAGTTCAGATATATTGATTCCCTTCCGCGTCTAGCTTCACGTATATATATATACACATATATTATACCTAGATACGTAACTAGGTATTGCATAACGTCGTCGTCCTCGCCATCGCAATCTCTCCCACGGACTTAAGACTTATTTCCACTGCAATTCTTTCATCAATAATCAAACTCTCGATATATTCAAGTAAACGAACGGATATATACGGCTCGTACAATTTTTTTACATTTTTTTTTTTCTCTTGCAAAAATCATACCGAATTTTCATCGAGATTTTCCACCGATCTTCGTCGAGTCTTCATTGTTTTTTTCCCAAGTTTTTCACGTCCGATTTCCAGAATTCATCGGGTTTTTCACAAAGTTCATAGGTTTTTTCGAATTTTACCGACTCTTCCGAAATTCACAAATTTTCCCTAAACTCTATAATTCGATTTCCAACGATTTCCAGATTTTGACAAAAGTTTCCAAAATTTACCACCAATTTTTGACCGATTCTTATCAAGTCTTCGTACGTTTACCAAAAATTTTTATCGAATTTCACGAGATTCTTTTACTCTTTATCGAATTCCACGGTCTCATCTCGCGAAGCTCCCCAGATTTTACACACGATTTCACAAACTTCCCATGAATTTTTCACAGCTTTTTCACCAAGTCTTCATTGTTCTTTCCGGATCTTCTACAATTTTCACCGAATTTTAGCTGAAATTTATAAATCTTTTTCGAAATGCTTCACTGAACTTTTCTCAAACTCTAAATCTTTGTCTCATCAAAAGTACCCAGATTTTCCACAACGCTCGATAAGTTTTTCCTGGATTTGAATAAAATCCTACCAAATCATCTTCGAAATTTTTCCACATCTCGCGTCAATTTTAACAAAAAAATTTTCACACATGTTTCCCACAGAAATTTATGAACTTTTTTTTAATAAATTTTCACAAATTTCCAATGATCAAAGCTAATATAATATTACAATAATTTACAAATAAAAAAAGATTTTCATCTGCGATTTTTTTCATTTTCTTTTCTTTTTTTTTCTTCTTTCTCTCTTTTCCACACAGTATCGACGAAAGCAATAGCCGGGGCGAAAAGTCTAGGTGGATTTTTGTACAGCGCTGTAAACAAGGCGGGGAAATCAGTGGTCGAGGCTAGTGCAAAGATAAAGAAAACCGTCGAGGAAAATGTGAGTATGATACAAAGAAATTTCATATAATCGCTATTCTTGATTTCCTCTTTATTCATCTTCTAAGTTTTATTCTGACTGGATTGAAACTATTTCATTCAAAAAAAATTTTGAAATCCTTGAAATTTGACATTCGAAAAAAAGAATTAAAAAAAAACACATTCCAAAATTATTTTTCGACTCACGTTTTTTTTTCCCCCTTCACTCGAAACGATCGTCAAACTGTATAAACAATTTTTCCTTTTTTTAGGTCTCATAGTCTCAAAAGTTACTCTGAGACCCAAACAGAATTCTCCTAAACAATATTTTTTATTAATTTAATGAGAAAAACAGAAGAAATAAATGACTCGTAAAAGCTGTAACTTTTTTCCTGTTGAAGTTACGGATATAATCATTCAGGACTTTTTTGTAGAAAATTCAATTTCCTATAAGGACATGCCGATCAAAATTCAAAAAAAAAAATTTCATACATTTTCTGACGTAAAATATAAAAAAAAAATTTCACTTGCAGTACAGATGGGAAAATTTGCCCCTCATGGCCCAGCTCAATTTTTGAGATACCGGGCTGATTTTTTAGGAGAATTCTGTTTGGGTCTCAAAGTAACTTTTGAGACTATGAGACCTAAGAAAAGAAAAAATTGTTGTTTTTTTAAACACCCTAATATATCTACCGCCACACATACAGTCAAAAGTCAGCGGCACCACCAGCAGCAGCAGCAGCAACGACGACGACGACGACGACCCACCCGCGTATTGATCCGCGACCCCCGTCTCCCCATCCTCGGATCCTCGCGTTTTCCTCCTCTCCTCATTTTCCGTCTCCTTCTCGTCTCCTCGTCGTCGTCGTCGTCGCGAGCGAAAAACACGGATTTTTCCTCACGGTTTTTTTTTCTTTTTTCTTCTCTCCTTTTTATCTCGTTCACTTTGACTTTTCATCCCCCTTCCCCCGCTACGTCGAACGTTTCGTACGTGTCGCAAGAAAAACTGGTTAAAATCAATTTTCAAAAATGACTAAAATCACTTTTTTTTCTTACATTCTTTACGGATTGAATTTTTCCGTTACAAATAAATCTAATAATATCCTATATCCGTGTATATCCTATATAGTATGTATATGTCACACCTTCTTACATGTCTATCAATCGATGTTCAGGTCAGCAATCAGGTAAAGAATACTTAAATCCCTAAAAAAAATGTGTAAAATAATTATACTATGTAGTGTTTCTTCTTCTTTTTTTTCTCTGTCTTTCTATCTTTTTCATGACCGTGTCACGTAATGACAGTGCAACTCATTAAAACCTTGAATAATGTATTGAAGAGAGGGAGAGAGAGGGAGAGACCGTGAGATCAAGGAGCAAAGTGGTAATTAATATCGAATGAATGTAAAAAAAGAAGATAATAATAATAATAAGTAAGAAGGGAAGAAAGTTATAGGGAGGAAATAAAATAAGGAGAAATGGCAAAAGGAGCGAAGAAAAAAAAAAGGTAAAAGGAGTAAAAAAAGATGAAGGAAAAAAAAGCGCTGACGTAGCCTCCGCTATAAGGAGAAAACTCTCCCTTCTCTCCCTCTCTCTCTCTCTCTCTCCCTCTTTGTACCCCTGATCGTCTCTCATTTATATATATACACACACATATATTTACTTTTTTACTAATATACTTATCTACAATGAATAATGCATAATGTGTTGAAATATAAGCGACGAGTATATTCATACATGCATACATACATGTACATAAGTACATAAGCATGTCACAGGTATATGAAAGTATATAAGTAGAAGACACGCGTCTTGAGACCCTCGCTTGTAACGTAAGGGTAGGAAGTTGGGGGTGGGGTGGGGAAGGGATTGAATAATTAATCAAGACGTTCTAAATTCGAATGTCGAATAATATAATGTAGGTATATAATAAATTAATTATATTTCGTTCGAGATCACATAATTTTTTAATTTTATTTCTTCTCTCCTCGGGAACATTCAACTTCAAATCCTATTTCACGAATATTTGAAAAACAATAATAATAAAGTAATTGATTTACGATGAAAAAACAGAAAAAAAATTAGTAAAATAATCAGAAATACTTTGAATGTTTTTTTAATTTTTCGTCTTTAATATTTGACTTCTTTTTAATCTTTTCAACCGAAAGAGCTAAAATTTCTTTTTCTTCATATAAAACGTTCTTTTTTTTTATTACTTTTTCCATATTTAAATAATTTATTATATTATCATATCAATCCCCGATTAATTTATATATCTCTCGGAGGAATCGAGAGGGGTGGAAAAGAGAAGGGTTGGACAATACTCATTTGTATTTTCTCACGTCTTTTATCGTTTTTCTTTCTTTCTTCTTTTTTCTTTCACACTGCAGGAAATAATCCTCTCTCTATTCCTTACCCCCACCCCGTCCCTTCCGGCCCTTTCCTAAATGGTTCGGAAAATCCTATTTCAAGTCGAGTAGTTGGCAAACGCCTTTATCCTCTCTTCTCTCTCTCTCTCTCTCTCTCTCTCTCTCTCTCTCTCTCTCTCTCTCTCTCTCTCTCTCTCTACCTCCTCTTACCTTTACCAATTCTTTTTTTTTTCATTCTCTTCTTGCTCGGACTTGCAGGGATCCTACTTTATATCTATAGAATATAGGATATACGTCATATATCGCACAAACTACAACGTATCTATTCATATTGTGATATAATGTACAGAATCGACTACATGTACCGGGTGATTCGGGTCAAGTGGCCCATATTTTTTAGGGTAGATTCCCCGTGAGAATCTAAGACTAAATTTTCTTTACCGAAAATTCGGGGGACCGATAGTTTCCGAGCTACGGAAGATCTTATAGTTGACCAATCTCAGAGCGTATAGCGGGGCACTGCGCAACTCGCACTCATGGCCGGCCGCGTCAGCGCCACCTATAAATGCCGTGATTGGTCAACTGAGATCTTTCGTAGCTCGGAGTCTATCGGGCCCACGAATTTTTGGTAAAGGAAATTTAGTCTCAGAATTTCACAAGGAATCTTACCCTCAAAAAATACCCCCGCAACCTGTATCACACCCTGTATATATAATATAAAAAAAATGTAGTAAAGGAGAGAAATATAGAGACATAGATAGAGAGGGAAAAAGAAATATAAAGTGTACATACATACATACGACGAATCCCACTGACGTCAGGCTATCTGGGTCAGGTGGCCCTTTGACCTAAATATCCGGTCATCCTCGGTTTAAAACGGAATTTTAAAATACCCGGGGGGAAGTGACTGTATATCATCGAAGCGGTAACACGTTTCTTTTTTTGTCTTTTTTGGATTTTAAAAAAAAGCTTCTTTTTTTCCTATATATTAGATTTCACGATCCTTCAATCTTCCTCATATCAATTATTATACACACCCATACGCACACATACATACGTAGATCATTTATTATGTATTTTTAGCTCCTACTGGAGGAAAGCGTGAGACAGGTGAGAAAGATATTGAAAGAAAAAGCTTAATTTCAATTTACATTTTTCTTTCGCATTCGCCCAGTTTTTGGAAAAGAAGGAACTGAAATATGAGAAAAAATCCCTTTTCACCTGGTATTTTTTTTATTTTTCTTATTTATGATATACTATATACACATGCATAAAATGCCTTTTATAGGCATTAACCAGAGAAAGAAAGACCCTTTTTCACCACCTCTATAGTGTGTTCGATCAATATAGCCAGTAGCTACCTACCTACACCTATATACCTACAAAAGTATACAGTGTTCTAATTCTCGCACTGGTATAGGCACGGCTGCACTGTTTAAACGCAACCTAAAGACCCAGATTTCTTTAATAATAATAAATTGACGAATATACTATGAGATATCAAAAAATATTTCATCGATGATTCCTAAAAAAAAGCAAAAAAAAAATTGTTTGTATATAAAGGTATATTTAAAGTATTGTATGTATAGAACGAAATTTCTGCACCAGACCGAGATTTTTTGACTTACTACCCAATGCCCTCTGTATGGGGCATTCCGCGTCAAATCGACCACTTTTGACCCCGACCCCTTTCGATTTGGCGGAAACTTTTTTTATCTTCTTCTACTCCACTAAAAACGTTTCTCGGAATTTTTTCAAATTTTTTTGATGATTACTGCTTTCAATTATTATTATTATTATTTTTTCTTCATAGTTTAAAGTTCTTTGTACATCCTTGAAATTCCACAGAATGGTATTATAAGAAATAAGCTGAGTCAAAAAGAAAATTTTTTTTTTCAATTGATTAACAAAAATAAAAAACGAATAAACACCACTCTGCCAATTTCAGAGAATTTGCGGAAAATGTCAGTTTTTTCTAAGAAAAAGACAAAAAAAAAATTAAAAATGGTAATCATCCAGAAATTTTCGTTTTTTTCCGAAAATCTAAAAAAAAAAACCTTGAAGATAGGTCTGAATAATTTTTCTTTATTTTATTTTTTTTAAAGTACATTTCAAAACCAACAATTTAAAAAAAAAAAAAAACTTCGCGATAAGTCAATTTTTGAAAAAGTTATAGCTATTTGATAAAAAAGAGCCATTTTTTAAAACTTTTTTTCGGTTGCCCCATGCCAATGCCCCATATGTATATTCTTTATACTAGTCCACCTATATATAATCAATAGGATCTTGTAAATTTAATCACCATCCCAATCCCTTATACATATGTTGAATCGTATGTATACCTAGATATACTTAAATACATTTCAATACACACACATAGATACTGTTCTGAGAAATCCGTTAATAAAAATCGAAAACAATACCTTGAAATACGGAATTGAAAGTGCAATTTATTTATTAACGATGTGTGGCGATTTTTCATGCCTACGAATATATCTTGATGTAGAATCCAGTAAATCTCAGACTTTATTGATCCAACTCGTTTCAGACATCTTTCGGCGAATTTGAATTCGTAAGTTTCGCTATAAAGTTGATCTAGAAGGCCGAGGGAACGTAATAGAAATAATAAGATCAGATTTTTGTCGTTATCGTTTTATTCAAACGTTATAAATCGAACCATCTCTTATTCCATCTTATACACAATATGATGAATTCGATTCTTCGCACTTTCAGAGCTTGCTAGGCGAGTTCAATAAGGAACAAGACGCTTTCATAGCGAGTAAGCAGGGCGAAAAAGGAGAGGCTGTTGCACCCTGGATAGGTGCACCGAACGAGGAAGCTCTACGCGAAGAATGCCTCGCTCTATCAACTGTGAGTAATATTTTCAAATTTTTTATGCAGAATTTTTCTCATTTTTGAATTCACTCCAATTTTTCATATCATACCGTATCATATGACGCTGCGATTCGTTCGCTCGCCGAGAATATAAGAGTTGAATGTAGTAGCACTAGTTCGCCACGCTTTCAGATCAATAATTGGCCGGAAACCCTAGCGCTGATCTTTAAGCTAATAGAAATTCAAGTGGGTCCGATCCCATGGACCGAAATTAATTAATTCCCATGGCCACTGCACGCCCCTTTATTATTATTATTATTATTATTATTATTATTATTATTATTATTATTATTATTATTATTATTATTATTATTATTATTATTACTACTACTACCAAGTCTTCTATTATCATCATCATTTCAATGGTTTCGGAGATTATGTTCTACTATTTCTAGTCTATTTTCTATTTTCTATTAGTTTGCCTTTCCTTTGACAAGAAAAAAAAAATCAATAAGGAAACTTACCCACACGAATTCTTTTTCTCGAAATTTTCAGCCCATTTTTTATTCTTTAAAACTTTTTTTAAATAGTTCTTGTTATTCTCCAGAAATCTCCCTTATCTTTCCGAACATGATTACTTTTCATCCTCTTCGCGCCTTAGAATGCTACCAAAGTGCGCTTGTTCACGCGCGTGCTACAGTTGTTGCATACATTCGGGCGGTTTTCGAATTGTTTTTTTCCCGCCGCGGCGATCTACGATTTATTAATAAATTGCTTTTTAACTATGAAATGGATTCCCACTAGACAAAACTGCACGGTTTATGTTTCATCGACCTTTATTTTTCTTCTTCTTCTTCTTCAAGGACCGACGCAATTTCGTAAGAGCTCCACCACCCGGTGTTGAATTTGTTTGGGACTTTGAGGCGGCCCAACCGGTCGCACAAGCTACCCTAGCTCTCGATCCAAATTTGGAAACGATGAGGTTCGAGCTGGTGCCGAAAGTGTAAGTAATTTGAAAAAAAAAACAACAGGAAATTTGAATTTATCAATTTATTTAACTTGTTTCGACTATTTAAAGAGACTAAAAATCTAACAGAATTTAATTAAAATGTATGTATATTTTTTTTTTTTTTTTATTACCTGTATTTTTAAAATTCTCAGAATAACGGAGGAAAACTTTTGGCGCAATTATTTTTACCGAGTATCACTACTGAGACAAAGTCACGAACTTAACGCTATGGCTAGTCAAACGGAAAGCAATCAGAATCTAATATCTTCAGCCAGCGTAGATCACACTCAAGGTAATTGATCAATATCAATTATAGACCGAACCTGATATTTAATATACATATATTTGAATATCTATGTTTAATTAACTTGTAGTACCTGAAAATTTTTTCCATCCATTTTTTATACATTATCAAATTATTTGATCGATTATAATTTATTTCTTTCATCACAATTTTATTGATGTAAATAGTCCACGTGATTGTATCTGCATTTTTAATACACTTCGCTAGAAATTTCGCTACGCAAAACGTAGAGTCTATACGATTAAATACTCAGCAAAAGAATTACCAGTCAGCCTGGAAATGACTTTTTCTAAACCGCATAACTCAGCAAATTTTCGTTGAAACGCAATTTCTAAACAGACATTTTGAAGATCGAAGTTTCAGCTTCAAAATCCTTTTTCTTAAATTCCTCTACGTCTTTTATTGGCCGAGTTATCGAACTTTCTGTAACACGAGTCGTTCGGCAATTGAGATCGAATTCTTTTGCTGAGTCTTTTAGAAGCTAATATACCACGTAAATCTTGCATCTTGGCACAGCTCTGGTAGCTTACGTTGCTAAGTATTGTCTTGAGCTTAGATCAGTTGAAAACAGCGGAGGGAACGGCAGGTCCTTTGATACCAGATCGCGATGAAACGTCTCCGGTCGATTCCACCGGTCATGAATTTATATCAGATACAATGCGGGCATCAGACACAGACATTAAGGAGGTCAGAGAAGGGATGCGAAAGCTTGGAATGCAGCCTCCCAAAGGTGAGACACGCGGATCTTCAATTATAACTAATTTACAGATACAGGAGAGCGGGAATAACGCTACTGCTATAAGGTTCCACGCCTTCATTAACTCATTAACACATAATTTGCACCTTTTTAATCCGTGATGCATGATTGTGAAAGACTTGAGCCTCCCTCGATATATTTTGGGGGAGAAAATATCCCGAGGGTTGATAAATAGATGAGAATATCCAAGATCGAGGCTCGAGTTGCATGAGATGCTGAACTAACTGCCTGGCGTTGATCATAGCTGCTATTTGTTGTTGGATCTTAGGATTGTTCGGACTACGAATTTTTATTTCTTTAATTTTCTTCCATTTCCCAATTCGGTTTTAGTTTTGTTATTTGTTATTGTCATTCTCAATGTTTGTTATAATGTATCGAATACAGGGTGAGAAAAGATGCTTTGATTCTAAAAAGACGATTTTTTGTCCATTCTATTTTTGCCAACAGCCTAAGAAGAGGAGTGTTGCCAAGTATAATACAATAACTCAAGCCACGTGGTCATAGAAATGAATATTATTTCACCTTAGCTATATATTCTATTTATTACTAAATTTTCATTTCTTTATTTGTTTAAATCCCTTATCTCAGTTGTTTACTTTTTTTTATTTCTCTTCATTACGCATTACATCATCGTTAATAATCAATTATTATATTATATTATATTATATTATATTATATATATTATTACATTATCGATGAATAGAGAGAATAAAAATACGTAGCACTCGCGCTACGCCGCGTGTTATATAGAATATCGCAGTATAATAGCCAACTGCGCACCATCGCATACACATACAATAAATAAAATAAATTTAATTATAATAACACAGTTAATTAATCGTAAAGTAAAAGTAAAGAATAAAAACAACAAACAAACAACAATAAATGTTATGAAAGTTTCGAAATGAAGAAGAAGAATAATAAATAATTTATAAAAGTCACGATGAAAGACACGTTATAACATAAATAGAGAAAATTGTTCATATTAGTCGATTAATTGCAATGAATTTGATTTATTAATTTGAAGTAAAGGAAGATATATTTCAATATCTGTTTGTCTGTCTGTCTGTCTGTCTGTCTGTGTCTGTCTGTGTCTGTCCGTCTGTCTGTCTTGATAAAGAATATAAATCTTCTATATCGCTATAGTATATACCTATATATCTTCTATACATATTCTATTCTCTGCGTGTTGTAAAATTATAAAATTTCTAAAGAAAGAATGAAAAAACGAATGATGAGAAAGAGAAAGAAAATTGTAATTAATAGTAAAAGAAAAGACGAGAAAAGAGGAAAGAGCAAGAATAAGAAAGAATCGATAAAGGGAAAGGAAATAATCTACTAGAGAAAAAAAATAACATAAACGATGTAATGATATTAATAATATAAATAATATTATAAATAATAATAATAACTTATATAGGGTACCGATGATAATTAAATAATGAAACCTTGTTGAATGACAATATACGTGGTTGAATAAGAAGAAGAAAACATGAAATTGAAATTGAAAGAAGATAAATGTATGGGAAATAATGATTCGTGAACTTATAATTATTATTACTAAATGAAGCATCATCGAATGTTTGTCTATCGCTTCACTTTACGGGATATATTTGAGGAGCAGGGAAGAAGAGTTTAAAGGAAAAAAAGTCAAAACTGATAGTTAAAAAGCTAGAAAAATGATGATCATTTATTGAGGAGGGAAAAAATTAATAATTATTGTTTGAAATTCTTATTATTATCATTATGCTATCTCTCATTGTGCGTGTGTGTATGAAAAAGCCTAAAAAAAAATTATTTATTCATTCATTCATTCATTCGTTAATAATCCTGATTCCGCAAGAAAAAAAAGAAAACCTCTGTTAATTACTTATTATGCTTATCTAATGTAAATAATTACACTACTACTTCTTCTTCTATTGATCGTATATACTATATACATGTATTATTGAAAAAAAATTAATTTTATCTAATCGTTGTTGATTTTAAAAACTAACTACATATAACTAACTAACATTATATTCTATTAAAGTTTATTGATTACTAACATTTTAGACAAAGTCTATATTACCTATAATATTCAAACAACTGTTTATAATTCATTGAAAGAGTTTAATAATTCCCTGCCATATGCGGTTTATTAAGTTTTATAGATTTTTCACACTCTGAGTAGGTATAAACTTCTCGCTGCTTGTTGCCAATACTCAATGAAGTAACACGATGTATAAAAAGTAAGGCGCAAGCTGCGAGACGTTTATTTTTCTCTATTCTCCCCCCTTATTGATTTTGGATTCTCTCCCTTTCGTTTTTGGTTTTCTATTATTTGTTAATCCTTTGGTTTTGTATCTCGTGACGCTTGATAAAAAGATATAAATAAAGGAGAGAAAAATTGAAAAAAGAAAGAGCAAAGAGAAAAGGCAGAAAGAGAAATCGAATCGTCGAGATTGAATTCTTGAATAAAAAAACAAAAATCACATCCTCTACACACTGGTTCTGTGTAACTCTCTGCAGAAGAGGAATGGGAACGAGAATTGGAAGCTGAGTTAAGAGACTTCGAGGTCGTACCGGGACAAAACAAAACTTCGACAACGACAGCGACTGGATTATCTGGTACTGGTAAAGACGATACTTTACTGAAGGACGACTGGGAGGAACAAATAGACGAGTTATTAGGGGAAGAGGATGACCTCAAGTGAACAAATAAATGTGAAGATTAATTTTTAACACTCTTATTATTCAGACTATTTCTTATTTTCTATCTTTATTATTGTTATCTACTGTTTTCTCATCTATTATATAAATGAAGAATTATTATTCCTAATCTGTTATATATTTTCGATATTGTATGATGCTGAAACTTTGTATAATGAGGCGATAAGAAGCGGATATCATCATCAGTTAAAAAAGTTCAACTTTTCCTATAAGATGAAAAGCCTATTGTTATTCTAGTTAACTTTTACTTTGAAGTATCTATTTTTTCGATCGGCTGCTCAACAGAGATAGATATGTGTTTCATTATCGAATGATATGTGCAAGCTTTTTTCTTATTACTTTAGTTGAATTTATCGTTCAGAAAATCGAGAGGCCTAAGCCAAGAGAAATAAATGGAAAAATTTAATAAATTCAAAAGTAAATAAATAAATAAATAAGAATGAAATGAATTGAATTGAAATGAAAATGATGATAATGATAATAAAATCAAAGTTTTGCTGCAGGGTGAGCTGGTATAGTAGGAGTTTTTTGGGTCTAGTATCATTCCGATATTATAGCACAGATATGTTGTAATATTTTAATTGATATACGATAAATAATTAATTAATTAATAAATAAATTAATAATAATAATTATTGTACCTGTGTTGAATATACATATACATAGTATATATATATATGTATATATATATATACATATATATATAATATAATATAGAGGCGAGTATATAATTTATGAATAAATAGCAATATATATGTATATCGAATATATCGACGCGATCAGGAATTATAGAAGAGAAAAAGGTAAAAAGACAAGAATAAGAATGAGATAAAGAATTAAATAAGCAGAAGAGTAATCCCTGCAGTTATACTACATATATGATATATTACTACTACTACTTATAATAATAATAATAATAATAATAATAATAATAATAATAATAATAATGATAATATACACATACACGTAATATATGATATATATGGAAACAAGAAGAACAGAGAAAAAGAAAACAGTTGAAATATTTATGAATAATGAATAATAATTATATTAATATTCTACAATGCAATAGCAGTGTAGAAATATACATATATATAATATATAAATATAGCAATTCTCACTCTAAAAAATGAACATACACCCGATACTTATTATATACATATATACATATATATATACTTATATATATTGAAGAAAAAAAATAAAACCAATATAATATATACAGACATATATGTATATAAATATATGTTGTTGACTCTATTGAAAGTATGATGATATATACTATATACCTATACATATTATTATATAATAATAAAGTACGCAGATACCAACATTATTATGAGAATAATGTGTTAAAGTAAATAAATAATAATAATAAGGAGAAGAAATTGAAATAATAATATTATTATTATTATTGCGATAATATGTAATGCAAGGAATGAAATATAGGTCGTGTACCTAGTGACAAAAATAAAATCCAAGTACTCAGTTTAAACATCTCTATAGCATTTATTCATTATTTCCTTTCCTTGGACGAGAATACATTGAATCAGTTGCGGAATCATACTGAAAGTGATTTGCCGACATCACGGTGCATTGAAAATTGTTTAGCGTCCCTGAAAAACAGTATATTAAACATTTTACAGCAATAAATTATAAGTACCGCGATGCGGAGGATTCAAATTGATTGCCGCCCCTATTTGCGGCTAAATTAATTCGTCAATTCGCCACCAAGATATTGGGGTCACCAACTCCTTCGATAAGCTAGGAGTTACATATATTCGCTCACGGGGTGACAAATGGTATCGCCATCTAGGATAGACGTGAGAACTACAAAATCGCCTCTACTTTTTATTGATCTAAATTTAATAAATAAAACTATTTTTCAAATCATATTATATTGGGATTCTTTATTACTATTATTATACAAAACACAAGTAATTACATATAATTAATAATAGTCTATGAATAATCTGAACAAACTAATAAGAAAACAGTTATATCTGTTTATATCTGATGATTGACGGCCTCACAGTTGGTATCGCTTCGAACTAACGTAACACAGTTATACCAATACACGGAATTTCATCTGTCAAATTGGTTCTAAACTAACCTAAACAACCCACGGAGTGAAAAAGAGATGTCAGAATACGACAAAGTGCGTATAGGAAAGCTAGTTCTGAAGGGTGAAAAACCTAAGTATGTATTAAAGCCGACAAATTGAATATCTAATCGGTTTAAAATAGAGGTTATGTCTTATTGTGCTGCTATTTTATTTTCGAGGTTATGTTGCTTCAAGTCTCATTTTCTATTGAGCTGTTATTATCCACAGGTCTAAAAAGCGCAAACACAAGAAACAGGACAGAAAAGACAAGACAGATTCCGTCCAGGACAACGACGCCATTCTACACGGTTTGAATTCCACTACTTTGGCATACTTCGCGTTTTACATAACCTAAAAAAAAAGTTTAATATCTACGAAAGAAGACCTTAGCTAATAAATAATCATTTTTTAGGCGGCTGGTGGAAGGCGTCCTCATTTTCCGAGATAACTGGGACAGTCGCTATCCAATTCGGCAATGCGTGTTATGTCAAAGCTCTGGATAATGGATTATTCACACTGGGTGCTCCGCATGGCGAAAACGACGGGCCCTCACCGGAGGAAATTTTGACCGCCTTTCCCGTCAATGAAACTAAAATCGCACTCAAATCTGGATATGGAAAATACGTCGGGGTCGATAAAAAAGGAGTTGTTATAGGGAGGAGTGACGCTGTTGGGGCTATGGAACAATGGGAACCTATTTTTGAAGTTAGCGTCGAGCCTTTCAAGTTCTTGCTTGCGGATTTGGAGTTTTTAGAGCTGAAGATCTTTGAAATCGAATTCCTGACGGTTTTAGTCCGAATTTTTATCGTTAGATGAAGAAGATTCAGTTTAATCGCTTTAAAAGCTTCTTGAATAATCTTCAAAGCTTTTTAAAACCGATTTTAAACTTTTATTTTCATTCTAAATCGTCGTCAAGATCTTTAAAACCAAATTTCTAATGTAGATCGTTGTTATTTTAATTACTAGATGAAGAATACAATGTTAATTGATGTAAAAAGCTTTTAAAATCATCTACAAGTCCCAAATCCCAATTTCAAATGTACATTCTAATTAAAAACATTGCACATTATCATTGAAAACAATGTTTATACCATCAATTTCCAATATTTCGTTAAAAAGATGATAAATATCAATCTAAACAAGCTAAAAGGACTTTGAATCGAAATAGAAAACATTTCATGGTATAAATAAAGAAGAAATAATTTTGTTTCTTTTTTTCTATTCCAGGATGGAAAACTCGCCCTGTTAAGTAACACAGGCTGTTTTATGTCTGTAACAGACGACGACGATATAACATGCGAAAGAAGTAAAGCAGGTCCGTCAGAAATATTGACGATACGAAGTCTGACCCAAAGAATTCAAGATTCGAGCAAAGATACGCCTGCAGAAGAACAGGGATCTCTGGCCGAGGTTGAAATTAACTACGTGTACGTGCTTCTCTCTCTCTCTCTCTCTGTCTATTTCTTTCCATAATAGAGAATCTATAAGAAACCTGACAAAGATTAACAATTTGAATATACTTACTACTTAATATACTTAATACTTTTCTTTTTTCAGGCGAAAGTTTCAGAAGTTTCAGGACAAGAAGCTCAGAATAAATGTCGAAAATCGTACAGAATTGGAAACAGCTAAGAACGATGGTACGCTTCACGAGGCCTTGCTGGATCGTAGAAGTAAAATGAAGGCTGATCGTTACTGTAAATAATTAATCGAGTAATTAATTAATTTCATTAATTAATTATCTAATAAATAAAATCAATTTACTTTTGACAAAAAAGAACAAGTATTTTTTTTCTGTTACTTTCCTAATCTTCTATTCTTCTTTTCTCATCTTTTCTTATCTTTTACATAATTTACGAATAATTAGAAACGTTTTATGTAACAAATTCAAATTCTTATCAATAATAGAGAATTTTAGATTTTTTCATTATTAAAACGAAATGAAATTTAAAACGAGAAGAAGATAGATGAATAGATTATATAGATTATAGATATATATATATGTATACGAAAAGGCAATAGAAAAAAAATACTAATCGCAAATTATTATTATTATTATTGTTATTGTATAAATTGAATAAATTGTACTAATAGGTATTTTTCTGTTTGTATTTTTTTTTTTTTTTTTTTTTTTTAATAAGAAAAAAAAATAGGAAAGGAAACTTTTATAACTACCTATTTATAGTATATGATACATATTACACGTTATATTATAATATCGATACTAGTATGTATGTATTTTGAGTATTAATATTTATTTATAAAGAATAATAAGAATAGTAATATGTGTAGTTTGCTTTTTATACTGTTCTTGCTTTCTTCTTCATCCTTAATCTTCATCTTCTACTTCTCCTAATCGCAGTTACACCAGCTTAGTACTGTATTGATTGATGATAATAATTAAATGTATAATTCTTATAAATAATGAATAATAAAGATGATAGGTCGAAAGAAAATTTAATTTATTCAATTTCAAACAGCATTTTCATTTTCATTTTCATTAATCCACATTCCTTTCCTTTTCTTCTTCTTCATTTATTAGTTTTTTTTTTCTTTTCCTCTTATTCTTACTTATTTATTTATTTATTCAATTAATTAATTAATTATTTATTTACTTTATTTTCATTCAATTAACTAAACCAAAAAGTTCGACAAGAATAATATTAATTCATTAATTAATTAATTAGATTAGATTAGATTAGATTAGATATTATTTGTATAGCACTTTGACAGAGAAAAAAGAAAAAACAATTACACGACGAGTCCGAATCACAAATCATATACCTGTGTGGTTCTTTAATGTTTTAATTTTCTTATTATCTGTGAACGTTATCTTTATTTCTATTTTTTTTTTTTTCTCTGTCTGTTTGTGTTTTTATCAATTGCTAAACGAAATATTTATAATAAAAATCAAGAAAGAAAGTATGTGAGAAAGAAAGTAAAAACAAAGAATGAAAAGACAGAAAAAAAGACCTCGCGCCTGGGTTCAAATCACTATTCGTATACGATATTATTATTATTGTTATTATTATTATTATTATTGTTGTTGTTATTTATTAATTAATTAATTATTCAATTAATTAATTAATATTATTATTATCATGTATTGTGATTTGTATGTGTGTGTATAGTTGATTAACAAATCAATTAATTCAACAATTATTATTACATAAAACTTAAGAGTAGTATAAATTTCATTATTCATTCATTTATCTATTTATTCATTATCGTCATAAAATTCTTCGAAAAACTTTATGTATAATTTCTTTGTGTGTGTACGTGTGGATTCATGTAATTCAAGAGAAAGACCAGAAAGTAAAGAAAGAAGGAAACGAATTGAGTACATAAGAAGAAATAAGATATAAGAAAATTCTAATGTTAACGGCAACAACAACAATAATAATAACAATAACAATAATAATAATCATAATGATGATAATGAAAATAATAAGAAAAAACAAAAACAAAAAAAAATTAAAGGACTGCGCACGTTGTGTGTGTGTGTGCGTGTGTATGTATATGCGAAGCCAGATATTGAATTCATCCAAGAATATCATGAAGAAACTGTTCTTTTAATTCGAGAAATTGACAAAAATCGAAAAAAAAAATACAAAAAAAGAAAAGAAAAACAGAAGTAGAATTATTATTTTCTTTTTTTTTTATCGTATCTGAAGAGGGGCGGAGAACAGGGAGTTCTGGCACAGGCATAGGCGTGGGTGTGGGCGTGGGCGAGGGTTTTTTTTAAGTTTGGTGAGGGCTTTTATTTATTTTTTCTCTACTTTTCTTTTTTTTTCGTTTTTTTTTTTTTTTTATTTCTTTATTTTCATTTTCATGCTCTTTCTCTCTTTCTCTCTCTCTCTCTCTTTTTTTCTTTCTCTCGGTTTCATTTTAATCGGGTGTTTCAGCTGCCTCTTGTTTCTACGGACGTCAAACTACCGCCTTCTCCTCGCTGTACTTTTAACCATTCAACAAATTCGTCGAGCATTACTGGCCCTGGAATTGGAAGAAGAAAAAAATAAGGAAAAGAAGATCATTCGAACCGCAAAATTAACTTTTTTTCATATCTAAGACCCAATTATAAGCCTGGGGATCATATTTCAGGCCTTTCAGAACCCTGATTTAGTTATTCTAAATCTCAAAAGTGAATAAATGATTAGGAAAAAACGAGAATATTTTTCAAAACCAATCTTAGATCTCTAAAAACGATTTTTCTTGGTATCTAAAGTCCGATCGATTGATTTTCGCACAAGATTGTCCTTAAAAATATTTAAATTAATGACGAATGGATAGCAGTATGATTAATACTCACACGCGCCGTCTAAGTCGTAATTAGAAAGATCGTGGCTTATGGTGCGTGAGAATTCAAGAATGTTACACCACTGATCTTTGTTGATAACTTTGTACTTTGACTGGTCTAAAAACTGAGCAAATTGGGCAAATAGTGGCCAATGCTTTCCCAGAAGTAACTGAAGCATTACTCTCGCAGTCTCCATGTCCATACTGCGTTGATCTTTATCCTGTAAACGATAAATAGTCAAGGTTTTTAATGTTATTTGCATTGTTCATCCAAAACAGTTGTACTGGAAATTATTCTGGAAGAAAACAATAGCGCCCATCTCAATACTCACTCTAGCAAAGTCATAAGCGTATCTGTAAATCCCCTTGAATGTATGTGGCTCGTTCAGCTGGCTTCTTAGGTGGTCTAGCTTCTGTTGTACTTTAGCTATCGAGTCGCACTGCATTTCTGAAAGGCCTTTTAGCCATTCGTTAAGTGTGAAGAAGCCCATCTGTCGAGCGTTCATTTTATATGCTAAAACCAACATCACAACGTTCTCAGGTTCCACCCCTATATCTTCGCAGAACTTTTCCATGCCCTCTGGACCCAGCGTGTCCGGGTCGTCTGGCGTTGTGTATTCTCTGAACCACGCGACGCATCGTTTTTGTGAATATGACGAGGCAGAGGACACATCTTCTGTTTTTGTATACCGCCTAGCACTGGGAAAAGAGATTTTCAACGTTTTTTTTTGTCATTCCTGATAGCAGTTTTGATAAATTCAAAGAGAAATCTTTGGAATCTCCAAGAAATTCAACCGGAGATTGTGAAACTTGTTGAGAATTAAAGAGAAATCAAATTGAAATCTTGAAGAATTCAATAAAATTGGAAATAAGTAGATAAAAATCTTAAAGAAACATTCAAAACTGTTAAAAATAAATCGGAAATTGTTTGAAATTAGTAAAACACGGGAATTTTTTTTTCTAATTTAAGAAATTAGCGAGAGAATAAGACAGTGTGAATAAAAAGAATCAAATACAGCCACATTGAAATTCCTTGGATACCTTTGGCTTATTAATAGACAGACTGTTGGATAACTGTGAATAAAAATTAAGATGGGACCAAAAGGTGTATAGTATTTTATAAGAAACTGTATCAAGTTATTTTACAACCGATATAAAGAGAAGGATGATTAATAAATCTGGTGAAATTAATTCGGGGAATAATTTTCAACAGGTAAAATAGATTCAACGAACCTCTCGACATCCATGCACCGTAGCGAATTGCTTATTCTATATCTTGATTGAATATTATTAATATAAAAAGGAGACTAAGTAGAATAAATTTAATTTCATATAATAAAAGACAGATTGTATATCTCCAACAACACAATCGTGGTAAAAAATCAGAGTCTCTGTCCTACATTCACCTGATGCAAAAAGAAAAAAGACTTATGTGTGCCAGTAACACAGACAGACTATAGTATGCGGATCAAGGTTCGGAAGGTAGTTAAGAATAAAGAATTGCGTGTGAAAAATGATTCGAAATCTTATCAATAGGTGATTTTTATCGTCTTGAATAGTAAAGCAGGAAATCATTAATGAAAATAGAATATTAAACGGTTTTTTAATCTCTTAGATATTACCTAGTTTGAAATATCAACTTCTCAACTCTTACAGCGACTATTTGAAATTAAAAAAAAATACAAACAAAAGATTAAACGCAAGAGGAAATAAGAAACTGAGCAATACCAACACGGGAAAAAGACACACTGAAAGTTTGACAACGGCAAAGAGGAGAGCGGTGGTGAGAGGCAGGTGGCGACTAAGGAGGGAGTCTATTTTGGAATTGGCCGCGCTACTCCTACCTATGTATTAGTCGGTGATAGCCAATGCTCTTCACAAGCAAAGCAAAGCAGAGTATCGCTTCTGTCAAGGCTGTCTTTATCGGTAGAAAGTATCACATCGTCTATTGCCAGAATTTAACTAGAGACATGTGTTCGATTAGTTTAACAAATGCCTTATGCTTATAAAAAGCATGTTTCACCCGTTGGGAACTTACAGTGAATAATATACAATAATTAACAACTGGATATCAGAGCGAAACAACAGTTAGGACCATAAGTGCGATCTAGACTTAAGTTTGCGCAATATTTGCTCGATAATAAGGACCGTAATGATCGAGAATATGACGTAACTTTAACGATAACAAAGAAATTCTCATAGATTTTCTGTAAACAGTTTATATATTAAACAATTAGAGACAATTTTGATACCGATAAAAAGGTGAAAAATTAGTTATAATTACATCAGAGCCTTCATTTTTTTCATCCGCGTTGATTAGCCAATAATTTCAGCCACTTTGACGCACTATCTTGCCTGGAGTTTGAGATTGTTGACTTTGATTGAGAATAAAGTAGTTCCCATTGTTGAAAAATGTCAAGAAATAGCTTCTCTCAAGTTTATTTATAGTCCGAGACTAATTGACTAACGATTCGAAGAACAGATGTTAAAATCAGCTGACTCTTAAATGGAGAACTGACCAACTGACTGACTTACTGATTTATGAAACTTTCACCTTTTCGATTAACGTACGGTGTATGGGATCTTATCTAATCACCGGGTCTTGTTACGTCAGATAAAAAACCGTCCAGATTATCTGTAGATAATATCTAAAAGAGGAGGGGGAAAGGTGGAACGAACGCCGAAGGAAAACCTTGTAGATTTTCAAATATGTTTTTTCTCACCTAGACGTGTGTCTGAGTCTTTTTGTCGGGTGCCTTGGCATTCCTTCCTCATGTGCGCTCGGCGGCATATCACTTCCCGAATGGTGATGATGATGGTGATTAGTGCTGGAGGGCGCTCTCCGCTTACTGCGAGGCATCCCTCCGGCCCCCAGTACCTGGCCTTGGCCTTCTACCCCCTCGGATGAGAGCCTAATACCGCTTACGCCCACTACTTCCTCGCCGCAAGCTACTTCAACCGGACGACGACCCTCCTCCCAGGACTGAAACGACAGATTATTTAGTCCGCCCATAATTATTTGATTTGTGATTTGGATTGGGGGACAGAATATTTATAACAGAGAATAAATTTTCAACAATTTCGAGGCTTTGTCGACTCGATAGATGAATCGGAGCAGAGTTTTGGACCTTTTTTTCGATCTGCGATAACCAAGGAGTCTAAAAACGTGTTTTTTCCATTTATATTTATTCAGAAACGAGATTCGAAGAGCTGTAGTGATTCGTTTGTGCGAAAAGCCCGTCTTTGGGGCACAGATTGTAGTTTAGAAGTGAATTTTTAATCAATAACGCGTAAACAACGGGGAAGGGGGGATTAATTCCTATTTTTATTGATGTATGAACTATGTATCGGGATGGCCTTAAATTAGTTAAATTTCATCTAAATTCTGCCTTAAAGTGTCGTTCAAAGCCCCGAAGGTTACCCTGAATGTTTTTTTAATCACCTACGGGGCTAGACGATTGGCAGGTGATTTATTAAACTAGAAGAAGCGAAAGAAGAGTGAAAAAGACGGCTTTGTGTAAAGTATATAAACACGAAATTAAAATGTGTTGCCTTTTTTTTTGTTTGTCATGTTTCTTTTCTAGAATTGATAATAAATTAGGAAAGAGAAGAGAGACGAGAGAGAGAGAGAGAGAGAGAGAGAGGGACGGAATTAGAAAATTAAAAATAGCGTAAAAATAAATAAATGAAAAAAAAACGTTAAATAATTTTTTCTTACCAAATAATCAATCCGCGTACTGTTTGATAGATTGAAAGAGCTGAGCTGATCTGTAATGTAGTTAGTCTCGTAGTATGTGTTACTAGTATCTCGTTCCGCTTCTTCTCCTTCTTCTTCTTCTTCTTCTTCTTCTTCTTCTTCTTTCTCTTCTTCTTCTTCTTCCTCTTCTTCCTCGTCCTCGGCGATATTGTTTGATAAAATTGAGGTTAGGTTCATCAATGCATCACCGTTCCTACCAGATCCGAACGTTTTAACCAACGAGGTTATTTCGCGACTAGTTTGAATACTTTTCTTTTTTTTAATTTTTTCCTTTGCTTTTCAGTTGATTTTATTTATTGTATTTCTTTTTTTCTTTTTTGAAATTATTTTCTTTTTTTTCTTTGTCTCTCTCTCTCTCTCTCTCTCTCTCTCTCTCTCTCTCTCTCTCTCTTTATTACCGTTCGTCGACTTTCTTCAATTTGATCCTGTGTTGTTTTCCTATTTTCTCTTTCCTTTTCTTCTTGCTTCTCAAATTTGTCCTTCTTCTCACATTTGAGTTCACTCTCTGTCTATCTCTATCTTTACTTTCTTTCTTTCTTCTTCTCGCTCTCTCTCTGTATCTCTTGTTCTATTTTCTTTCGACAGAAGAAGACGAAGAAGAAGATGAAGGTGTAGATGACGAAGGAGAAGATGAGGAGGCCACAAGGAGATAGTTTTCACTCAAATTTACAGCTTTTATAGGTATTGGTAATTATTAAACCGACGCACAACGCTCTAGCCTCTCTTTTAACTCTTTACATTGTTTAATGTTTTATGGAAGTTATGCGTGTTTTTTTTTTTTTTTCTATTATTTCTCGATACTATAAGACTATTTAATTATTTACGTTTATCGGTTAAATTAGCTAGTTATATATTTTATTGAATGAAAATAAATAAGGAGACATAGATGGAAGAGACACAGAAACTAAATGAATAAAACTTCGAAATATCTATGACATAAGCTCTGAGATCTAGGAGTTTCAACTTAGGACTCGGAAGAAAAATGCTACGCTCTATTCACGTTACATATTACATTCATACGTATACAACACCTATTTGCGATATATCATTATTATTATCATCGTTATTATTATTATTGTTATTATTATTATTATTGTCGGAACGCCGTAAAACAGCTGACTCGGTGATATTAGAGGTTAGGAATATGAAAGAGTGAAGAACAAAAAGAATTCCTTTCTTCAACCGTTTTTCTGGCTCTTTGAATTTAATCGGACTGCCAGTGAAACGGAAGTGTTGCTTTTTTCCTATACCTTCAGGAATTCGAACTGTTTTTAACGAACCTTTTCTTGTTTTCCTTTTTTTTTTTTTTATCGAAATTTAGAAAGAAACTGACACTAATACTACAAACATAGAAACAAACTACAATTTTATATGCATTGTAGGTTTTTTAAACATGTATGTATGTATGCATACGTATGTACGATTGATTGAATGATTGATGTGTCTGTAACTCGAATATTTCTTTTCTTTTCTTTCAATTACAACGGAAGAAATAAATGAACTCAAATTTATTGATACTGTGGGTATTATTCTTTATTTTTTGTATTACTCCGACTTGACGTTTTGTCACTTTCCCGTAACCCCGTCCGTTCACCGGCCCCTGGAATGGAAACGTACGCTTTGCTTTTAGGACCAAGAAATTTTACATAAATGTTCACACTGCGGCTGCGAGACTTTTCGTCCTACACACTGCTACACACACCGTGTATAAGCTTGTGTGCAGTAGACTGTTTTTAGAACATGCAACGCCATCTGCGTCCAGTGTCTTTAGATGTTTGAACTATACGAAAATTCACTACCGGTTCCAGTCTTACCAACCTTGCATACTTACTTAAATTCCTGTATATTTCGAGAAGGTTTGTCTTTTTCAAATATAGTTAGACACTAAATTAAATGGACTTTTTGCTATCGGCTGAATTTTAGATGGTTATAAATCCAAAACTTTCGAATAACAGGAAAATTGAACTACGTCGATTTCTGGTAACTAGGCTGTGAAAATATTTGAACAAAAAATGATGGAAAAAAAGAGAAGAAAGTTCCCTAGAAATTTAGGATTGCAAGACTGCATTGTTTGTTATCACTAGGTGCATTGTGATCGCTTTGTTAAAACGAATTTGCGCGTTATTTACAGTTTATCAATCTCGTGTTATATCGTAAATTCTAAAACAGAAATTGATACCTCAAGTTTCAACAGCTCAATAAACGAACGATTATCGTAAGTCTCTAACCTCTCCACGTCTCAATGTCACGCCCAAAGAATTTATGCCTTTTTATCCCACCATATTTCATGGCCATATTTACGTTCGCTCGCATATATCGTCCTCTGCCACACCACACATTCTCAAACTATACTAACTCCGTCCTATTTATCTAATCAAAAGTAAGAAAATGTACTTTCGAGAATTATTTCACAATGAAGTGCGAATGCTGCAGCTCATATTAACTCCGCAACCTCCAATTTCGTTCGCATTTAATATTACGCTACTCTATTGTACCATTATTTTCTTTATTAAAACATCTGTTATTGTAAACAAAACTACACCACCATCTGCCGATTAGTTATTTCATTATACACACATACCTATATGTTTGCTAATATTTTTCTACAACGAAAACCATTTAATGAAACAAGCGGTAACATTTTTTTACACACCGCGTAAAATTATTCAAACCATAATTACGTCACTGTTTTTTGAGTTGGAATATCTGGCTCTGTACGCTTCATTCTATTATCTTTATTGTTCGGGGCTTCCCCCTATTCATACATTTCTACGTATAGTTCATCATGATAAAATCTCCATCTCATGTTTCGTTTCATTTGTCATACAATCGTCTTTAAACACATCGAAAGTATTTAACTGAAATAAAAATTATATTTAAAAAACTTTCTAAGCACAACTTTCCTTCTTTATAAACGACTTTTTTTTCCCATTTGAAAGGAGAAACCGTTATTTTTAGTTTTTTTTTTAAAAACGTTCTCTTCATCTAGAAAGAAAAACCGTTATTTTTCGTTTCCTTTCTTCTAAGAATTTTGTCTTCTTGCCATTTTCCAGGTACGAAGCTACCTAAAAATCGCGATGTCGTTGTGTGAGCTGGACCACATCATTGAACGCATGATATATTACAACGGCGTATTGTCATAGTCTTGGTTTCCCTACGTTTTTAAGCTCAAGGAATTTTCAATGATATTTAAAGTTCAATCTTACTCTATGAGATCCAAGTATTCCACAGTCTTTTTAATATCGTACATTGCTTTAGTGTTTTTTCAACAAATAACAGCCATTACATTCGAAAATCATTGCTGGTGCTAGACGCAAGGTAGTTAGTGAGTCAATAAGCAACTAATGTCTGTAATCAATATTAAAACATCATATGCATCTGGTGTTTAATCTTTTCTACCACTGGCTATAATCCATTCTTAATTATTCTCATAATACAGGTAGACTGCGCTAATTATGGCCTCGAATAATCAACGGGCGCCATCAGCCCCGCCGCCCACAAGATGGTCAAATGAGAGCAAAAAGAATTCAAAAGAACACCAGAAGCTCATACTCGGCCAAGTTAAGGAGATGTTTGAATCCATCTTAGAACCAGATATCATACTGTCTGTGGTACAAAATTGTAAATGGAAATGTAAGTCTGGGTATTCAAGACCTGTAGAAATATCAAAAGATTTGGCCAAGTATTATCAGATTTCAGAAGATTCACTAGAATTTCGAATAATTTCGTAGCGAATATTACAGGATTTGATCTGATTCCTCAATGTTTTGATTAAATTTCACAAGTAATCAAACAGAATCAGATCGAATTTTTTAAGATTTAATTCGACTTGATGAAAAATATCAGAAAACGATAAACATCGGATGGAAAAATCACCAATCGATATAATTTTTCTTTTTTGCAGTACAACCGTCGATCGATGCGCTGATAATGCTTTCAGAGAACGCTGAGACGCCGTTAAATCGGAGTAGACACGCGGGTCCAAAAATCGGGGGCTCGACCTTGTCAAGCGCGCGAATATCTAAGAGCTTAAACCGTGAGGATCGAAGTTCTCTGGACAATTCTTACCAGGATAAAAGAGAGTACAAATCGAACCTAGACCAAGACCAAGGGTCGTTGCGAACAGCTGCGAACAGCTACCTGAATTTAAATGACAAAGAATTGCTTCGCCAGCAGGAAGAGTTCAGAAAGTTTGAACTGCTCAAGAAAGATTTGACCGACAAAGGCTTTGTGCCTTCGGAAAATGAGAATGTATCAAAACCGAGCTACTCCGAAATGAATAACAAGATCCCCCACCAAAAACTACAGCAGTTTGGACAATCCTGGGGAAAAACGGATCCGGCCAAAGTATACTTTTTAAGCGATGTAGAAAACGGGCCTGTTAATCCGACTAATAATCACTTGTGGTCTAATCCGGGGGATAAAAAAACCAAAGAAACTAACAACCAGTTGGATAATCTGTTCGGAAGCAAGTTACAGTTCTCTCGGGATTTGCCAAACAACAAAATAGCGAACAAGGGAACGATACCAAAAAATTTTAAGACTCAGACGATGTCAGATCCGGCCATTATAACCGCTCGTAACTCTGTGCCAAAGGGTCTGAAAGCAAAAGAAGGCCCTTTCGGCCCTGAATTCGATGAATCTAAGCCCCACGATCTCTTGCAGCACCAGCAAGTCGCTCAATTTGACTCAAATTACGATAACGAAACAAAGATGAGAGCCGGAAGCAGTAAATCGAACCTCCACAAAGGGGAAACAGAGTCCCTGTGCGGTCTTAAAGTACAGTACCGTCTCCCGGGCTTAGAAAACAGCTCCGACGATGATGCGGACGTTGTTATAGAGGAGGAAAGCGCGGATTATCCCACCCAGATACCTTCTTTGATGTCGATAAACGTCTGCCAATTTATATCGAGCTCTACTCAAAGTCCGCCTAAGATTACGCGTCCGGAAACGTCGCTGACCAATACACCGTCGCCCCCGAGGTCCCCGCAGCACAATACTTACGACGATAAGATGAAAAGCATCACCTCTTCGATCGTCGAGGGATACAAAGTACTCGTTATACTCCGAGGACTTCCTGGCAGTGGAAAATCCCACCTGGGAGCAAGCATCGTAAAATCTACCGTCGGCGGGGATAAAAATCAGTTCATTTTTAGCGCCGACGATTACTTCGTTATGATCGGTAGAGGTGTTTACCAGTTTGCAAAGTCAAAACTGACGGACGCTCATAGCTACAATCAGAAAAGAGTCCTCAATGCACTGAGGCAAGGCGTCAGCCCTGTTATTGTTGATAATACAAATACTCAGTCCTGGGAAATGCAGCCTTACGTTGTAATGGGAGTGCAGAATGGATACATTATAGAAATTTTAGAGCCCAGCACACCCTGGTGTAGAAACATTAACGAATTAGCGCGGAAAAACTCCCACGGAGTACCCAAGGACACGATAAAAGACATGGCTGAAAGATACGAGCGGAATCTCACTGGCCAGAAACTCATAGAACAATTTGCGCTACGATATTCGGCCGGTAATTTTCCACCGCAGATTAGAAAGTTGCCGGTTTTTCGACCTGGCAACGAAGCTCAGGAGAAAAACGAAAAGGTGAAACAGTCCGGAGGGAAGAATAGAAACAGAAGAAAGAAGAAGAATTCTGGCGTCAATGCGAACAGCGAAAATTACTTGCTTAGCGATTCGGACAAAAATATGAAACATAGGGATAATCATCCGGGGGCTAAGAACCCTGAGAATACACTGCAGAATATCGTTTCTAATGCCTTGATAGCAGAAAATGATACCCTGAACAAATCTCTCGTCGATTATTGCATAGAAACTGATTCCGGAGACGAAATTGACTCCGACACAGTTCCTGCGCCGCTGGAAAATGGAATCGGAAGTTCCAGAAGGCTCGACTTACTCCAGGAAGGAGAGGAGAGGATTAATAATCGTTCTTCTTCTTCCGGTGGAGAGGAAAAGCCCCAATCTGAATCTGGATTCAGCGAGCCTCCTCCGCCACCTTCGTCTTCTTCCTCCTCCTCCTCCTCCTCCTCCTCCACCTCCTCCTCCTCTTCTTCCTCCTCCTCTTCTTCTACTTCCTCTTCTTCTTCGATGAAGAAAAACTCCAGCATTATTCACCACCAAAGCCTCGGGGCTATTGGATCTGAGAGAAAGGGAAGCGTGACTGCTTTAGACTGCGATAACTTTGAAAAGCCGCAGTCAAACTTACAGGAAAACGTTCTTTCACAGTGCTGGGACTTTACGCTGCTTTTTAACGGCCAACAAATTCACAGCACCGTGCCTCCACGTAAAAAGAACACAGATTTCAATGACGGGGTAAAAGACGAGGCACCGGAACTTCCTAGCAGCGTTATTATCACAGAGATCCTCGACGAGTCGGTCTCGGATCAATTCCAAGGGGATAAACTTGCTCCTGAAGATCCGGAGGATATAATAACAAACATAATCAATAAAATGGATGCTTTAGAGCAGGAAACGAACCTAGCTAAGAAACCGGCTAATGAGGAACCCAAGTCTGACCCGGGGCCAGAACAATCTGGCAGTTCATTCGGGTCGATATTTAGCATGATTAAAAAGTCTTTTCTCAATCTAAACTCAGAAGAGAAACAAGTTGGGGATAAAACAAAGAGCGAGGAAAGCATAATGAAGTACAAACGGCAGACTAACGACAATTCTTTGTCAGAAATCGACGCTTTTGAGAATGAAAAGTCACACAGAGAGCCAAGCTCCTTTGTTATCCTCGGAGAAGAGGATACCGAGGAAGATTCAGCCGCGGTTACAATTGTCGGGGATAGTTTGAGCCCCAAATTGAATGATTTAGGCCTCGCTTTTCCTAGTAGTAATTTAGACGGCGATCTATGCCGGGTTTCGAAGCCTGTTACTTTCGATACACTCGAGATTAATGAGCATTTAGAATATCTTGTAGACGATACCCTGTCGGGTAAATTGGCTGAGGAAAAGAGGGGAGAGTTCGGGGATTTAGAATCTACGGGGAATAAATACAAGCCGGAGACCTCGAATGAGACAAAAAATCGATGCGCTTTTTCTAGCATTGATTCTGACCATTCTTGGATCGGTAATTTAGTAGAAGTAGTTAAACCGAACGACAATAGAGACCATAATCTTTCGGAAATCGATTGCGAAATTGAAAAAAATGAGACTAAGACGGAGAGCACCGACTCTGTTTACGATATATTGAGCGAGGCTGTAAACCGGATAATATCTAGACAAGAAACTGAGAGTAAATCTAAGACGGAAGCCAAGGATGGTAGAAACAGCTCAGACGATGACGAATCTGAATCCAGTCAAACAGAGTCTTCGTATTTGATGTCAGGGCCGATATTGGCTGATGTAGAAGCTGAAATGAGACAAATCGAGGAGAAATTGGTGCCGGAAGAGGAGGAAATCATGGCTGGAATAAACGAGAGCTTCGAAATAGAGAAAGAAATGATTCCGAAGCAAGATTCCGGCCTTTTGGGGATCGGTACTAAATTGTCGGAGGAAAAAGCTGTGAAGGATTCCCCTGTGGAAGAACTTCGCGAACGTTGCAAAGAATCATCCTTGATATCGGACACAGAGGGTTCTAAATCCGAAGAAGAGAATGTTGAGGATGTGGAGAAGATCCCAGACAAAGATGAGACCCCGAATATCATTGATAACATAAACCAAGTGACTTGGAAAGAGTCGCCGTTCCCAGTTCCGATGCAGAGCATAAGTGCCTTGCTGGAAAGAAGCAGGAAGCCCGATTTTGTGTCCAAGTCAGACTCTTATACGAATACGAGTAACTATGATTTCAATGTTTTGTATGTGGGAGGTACATCAGAGCCGGAATATAAGATCCTGAGGACTACTAGCAGAACTATAAACAGCAGTCCACATTTAACTATGCCTGAAAAGCCGGCATTGAAACTCATGCTAGATAAAAGCTCGATGACTTCGGTCGTGGATATTCTTAGCGGAGAAGAGAGCCTCGAGTTTAGAACAGAGATTGAAACTATGAAGGACCTCGAAGACCTCATAGAAATGTTCCCCAATGTTCCCCAGGAAGATATAACAGAGATTTACAAGAATCTTTGTAGCTGCAATTTCAATTGGGCAGTGGATATGCTTTTGGACGGCGTGCCGGAGCACGTTACTAAATACAGAAAGATCGAAGCTCCGAAGATCGCTCTGGCTGAGAGACGAGCCTCTGGGTCAGATCCTGGGGAGTTGGCAAGCCAGAATTCTACACCTCGCAAGGAGAGAATCGATAAATTGAAGCAATCGAGTAGCTCAGAGTCAAACGACAGCGACTCCAGATTACAACAGCAGAATTCTAGCCCTAGGAAAAAAAAGGATAGGAATAAAGTCTCGGAGGAGAGTTTGGAGCTGAAGAGACAAATTGAGGAGAAAATGATAATAAACGAAGCCAGCTATAATCCGCACATACTGAGAGTCAAGAGGTGGAAGAACGGCGAGCCTGATATCACCTCTGATGCTAAAGAAGAGAGGATTTCTATGTCTCGGACAATCACTGATGAGAATGAAGAGTTTGAAGCCGATAATCAGTCCCCTAAGTCCTCGGAAAGCAATGACGACTTTACCGAAGATGATATCGAGCCAGAGGAAATGATGGAGCTCAATTTAGGGGAAGACTTTATCAAAGTATTGGAGAACCAGTTCGGAAATCCCGAGTTCCAGCTACCTGGAGGACTCTTTCCTGTTATCCAAATCAAGAAATCTATGGCTCAACAGCTTCATGCTCTTTGGATGGAGAGCATGGAGCTTCAGCTTAATGCTCAGCAGGAGCAACTCGATAAGATGATAGAAAAAGGTATAAATACTTAATGCCCTGTCCGGCACACAGAAGCCTGATAGATGTCTTGAGATATCTTCGAATATCATTAGATCTTATTAAATTTTATCAGATTTTGAAACTTTTAATACAATTTCGGGGAATTCTTTAACAAAAATCTCAGGAGTTGATCAGATTTCTTGATGCTTTGTCAAATTTCATTAGAAATTAAACAAAAACAATATAGAATCGAACTAAATTTCAGAAGACCGTATGGAATTTTATGAAATCCGCTAAGAAATATCAGAGAACTTGGTCAAGTTTTATTAAATTTTATATGAAATGTAAAACAATTTAATCAATTCTCATGACGTTTCACAGATTTTTAGAGAGTTTCGTTAGAAATATTACAGAATTGAATCGAATTTCTCAAGATTTGATAGAGTTTCGGTAAATTTCATAAAACACATGAGAGAACGGTTTGATTAACGTTTAAAATCCGTTTCTAGATGCGGAATACGCGAGGTCGTTAGAGCAAGAAGAAGCGCGTAGTATGACCGAGCCGTTGGTGCCAAATTTACCAGAAATAATGGACATGGAAATGGCGCTCGCGATTTACCACAACGATTTGGTAAGGAGTTAAAAAATAGTCGATACAGCGATCCTCAAATGTAATATAAATACCAAAAACAAACTTTTCCTTACTTCGCAGAAGAAACAGATCGAATTAGAAACCCCAAACGACATGGCGTCCCGATTGACAAGGCAAATGCTACACGATATGTTCACCGATTACGACCCAGAAACTCTTGATGAAATCCTCAAAGCCCACAATGGAAACTTCAAGGAAACTGTCGACGTTTTAGAAGCTAGTACTGGTCAGGTCGTAAACAGGAACAATAACACTCTAAAAAAGCAAAAGAGTTTGATAGACAGGGCTAAGAAGGAATCTATGCAGTCGGACGAAGGGGTGAGATATTCGAGTCCTGACTGGTCTTTGAAGTCGGAATAAGCAGCGTTTTTCTCTTACTCGAATAAATTTGTTTCCTATCTTGTTTTCAGCCCGATTCTGGATGGGCTACTGTAGTCGTTAATCCAGAACTAGGCCAGCCTAATAACGCGAACACGATATCCTTGACTTACGACGCTGCTTTGAAAGAGGCTCAATCATCTAGAAAAGAAGCTCATAGGCAGCTTTTACTGCGCAATGAAAACTTTGAGAAAGCTAAAGCGGCGATTAGGAAAGGGAATCGCGAGGTCGCTGGATACTATTCGCAAATGGTAAACGAGATTTCGACCCTGAGAGCTTTGGGAAGCGTTTAAATATACTATGAACTGATGAAATCATTTCTATTCCAGGCTAAATTACACGCGAAAAAACGAGAGTGGGCCAATTCTACTGCAGCTAGCGCCTTTCTTGCCGCTCAGGACTACAAAATGAACACTGAAAACACCCTCGATTTACACTTCTTGTATGTAGCCGAGGCCCTCCAAGCCCTGGAAGTGTTTTTGGACTATCAAATATCCAGGCTTAACGAGGGATCGAAGAAGTCAATCAGTTTGTACATTATAACTGGACGAGGGGCTCGAAGTAGCAGAGGATTGAGCCGGATTAAGCCTGCGGTATCGAAGAAACTCGCGTCCAAAAACATTAGGTAAGATTTCCTAACTTCCGAGGTAAAAATTCTTCCTAATTCGTTGTTTTATGATTATTTTATTCTTATTTACCAACAGGTTCATGGACGAGAATCCTGGATGTCTTAAGGTCGTTATTCATAGAAGAAACATCCCTTTGGGCTGAGATAATTAATTAATGAATGAATTAGTAGAATATAAGAACAGGAACCGGTAGCTATATGGGGCTGGGCTCAAGTTTCGAGTTCGTTTAAGACGATCTCGGATCTTGTCACAACGTTGATATGACGATTTTATACATGTATGTACTTTGAACCGACGATAGAACCACCCAGAGATGATTTATTACATACCGGGATTATACATATTATTGTATATAATCATTGAATTTTTAAATATGAGTTAGAATTTTTAATTGTCAATTATCAATATTATTATTATTATTATTATTATTATTATTATTATTATTATTATAATCACAATTACGATAGCCGTATGAATTGTTATTGCATGTATATATGGATTTAAATTTAGAATACATTCTGTATTATAAAGTAATAATAATAATAATAATTATACAGTTAATTATAAATGTTATACCTTGAGCAAGCTTAAATCTTTTTTCATTAAACTAGAAATATTTCTTTAAAATTGGTTTATTATACATATATGTATACCTACTGTACCTAGATATAATTTAGATAGGTGAATAGTTTTTAACTGTATAATAATATTGATGTGTGAATGGATTATGCCTGTGTATTTACCTGGTGCGTAACAATAATAATAATAATAATAATAATAATAATAATAATAATAATGAAACAAATTTTACTTTACTTCATACTGTTTCGTCCTTCTTTGTACTTAATTAAGCACAATCAATATAAAATATAAGTTTTTGATCCAATTTTTCTAATCAAAGTATTTTCTTCACCTATGTTATTATTGTGATGACTAAGAATAATACTGACACTCGAAGTTATAGATATTTTCTCTTATTTGAAGAGGAGTCATTTGACATTGAAATATATTTTTTCTAAAAATAAATTATCTAAATAATAAATAAATAAATAAATAAATTAAATTTAAGATAAATAAATAAAGTAAATTTTAAGAGATATTCAAAAAAACGGAAGTTTGAAATGAGAGGTATAACTTAGGAGCTATAACTTTGGCAATAAATTGAGAACGCGCATTTCTTCCTCCGAGAAACTTCCTAGACTCGTATTGCGCCTTTGATACGAATAACATTGATAATATTGACAATAACGATAGCTTATCTAAGTTTGAACTATTGTAAATATCAACTGATAGAGTATTGAAATGACACGGAGTATGTACTGAACAAGTAATTGAATAAACGGTTGAGAAAAAATAATATTTGATAAAAAAAAAAAGTTCTTTTTTTTCTCATTTCTTGCGTTAGGAAAGCGATAGTTGAACTCAAAACAATTAAATTCGTGCGTCGAGTAATCATAAATAACCATTTATCGACATGCTTGGATTTAAGAAAAAAGTTGTATATTTTTTCGTACTTTTCTTAACATACAAGGCGCATTCTAGATTATTTACAACTCGTCCATTATTCTTTAGGATTGCAGCGACCAGCAACACAACTTAAATTGTAAGACTAGGTGCTGTTTGGAATCTTAGTCGTTATAAAATGACAATTAAGAAGATGCAAATCGTTGGTCATCCGTAACGGGGAAAGGGCACCAAAGGACTGGTAAAGAACGCATTGGAGGAGTTTTCGTAATCGTAATTCGGCCCGCATGCGTTAAACTGGAAATCCGGACGATTCAATTCGCTAATGGTTCTGTGAAATAACAATATTGATAAAAATTCGTCGACTTTGACGTCTAACGGCTGCTTAACGCCAATTAATGCTTTTAATGAATCGATAAAACGATTTTTACCTTTCTACAGCGAGTCTCAGCTCGTCATAGAACCGGTATGGGCAAATATCAATCGAGAATTTATTCAACTCTTGACATTGGCGGAGCATTTTTTCAACGCATGACGCCAGCCCAAGAGAATCCCACTCTCCGATTGTAGTCTCCAAATCAAGATTTTCGAGTTTTAAACTGTTTGAAAGTGTGCTAAAAATCTCAGACACACGCTTCAGGCCCATTTGCCGGATTGAAAATTTTCTCAAATTTTTACAGTGCTGTAGCATTTGCAACAGTTCGCTCTCGTAGCTACAATCTTTATCGGGACCGATACGTTGCAGCATTACTTCCACCAGTTTTTTACATTCTTTTCCAATAACGATCAGAAACCTCCCATCTGTTATTGGTATGTGACACAAGCGGATACTTGTGAGATTCTTCCAATGCGAAATCAGATGCAACGCGTCCAAGTCCCAATATTCCACTTTGTTCTCCCTGTAGCAACTGAATAAAGTTGTTCACCAAATTCGAATGATCTATGGATTATCATATTTTACATATATTACAGCAGAGATTATCTTACCGGTATCCCGGTGAGATCATCAGGACTTCTAGAAGTGGGGTATTTTCTATAAGCATTTTGAATGAAGAGTCTGTATCCCTTGGATGGCTATGTTCCTCGGATGCCAAGCTTACTTTTTTCCGCAGGCGTCTGTGGACGGGTTTGGTCTTCTCTGGCACTGACATTGCTGAAATATGAGAAGTTTCATTGGTGAATTATTCTCAGGAGTAGATTCCAAGACAGAATGTTCGACTAATCTGGAACTTTGTTAAGCAGGTGGATTAAACGAATGAACTTACAATTCCTGTTACTTATCCGGGATAAAACAAGCTTGGTCAGATTCGGAAAAGCAGATGCGAGCAAGTGCACGTCGCAATTTTTCTCTATGACGTGAGAGAAATTCAAATAAGAAATCTGGTATCCAGGATCCTTCAGCAGCTTCTTAAATATTAAAATATTCAAATTTATCCATTGGTTGATAACGAGTGCGAAGAGGCTTATCTCTTGCTTTGGATTCTCCTTTGCCATGCAATAGGTTTGCAAAGAGAAGTTGAGAAAAGGCACTGAACAGTTTAGAAATCAATTTTCTATGTATCCCTCGACTGAAGTAACTGAGTTGAACGCGTCTCGATTCCAAACAGATTCGATTATTGAAAATAATGAAACTATACGGGGCTGGATTTGCTGGAAATTCGTGACTATCTATTTGCACTTATGATTTTACCTTTGCCTCGTCGATCCCCAGCAGACATGGCTGGCTAGTAGAATCTTCAGACCAAGACAAACAACAAAAATTTTCCGGTGCATCTTCGTGAGTGGCTCTAATTACTTCGCTCAATAGATGTTCACAGACCAGAGGCCAACCCTTATCGATTAAGCCGGTATCACGGTAATATGCAATCGACTTAGGCGGTGGCATCTTTTTGACTTGCCCTAATTCCGCACAAACTTCTACGTTTCTTTCTAAAATGTTATCAACAAGTTAGCAATCTAATAATAGAAAATCTGAACTACTGTATCCATTAATCAAGTTGAGATTCCCTAGATTAAGCTAAGTTATCCTACAGGATTGATTATGTGATAAAATGTGATATAGACCAGAATTGGTAATTCTGATAACATACCAAGGTAAACTTCGTGATACGCATCAACCAGCCAAAAGTCTGTCCATTCAGCAGGGTCTGGAACGATAGACATAAAATTGTTTCTCAGCGGCCCTGAATGTCCACCCGAAAAGAGCCGAACAAACTTGAGATTGCGTAGTTTCATGGGTTCTTGACGTAATGACCTTCCATGATCAATTACTTCTCTTGAAATCACCATACGCAACTCCTCGAGCTGTTGGCAGAGTTGTAAAATGAGTAGAAACTCGGGTGAGTACCAACTTATTTCTAACGACAAATACGTGAGTCTGCCAAACGGTTTTTCCAAAACTTGGTTCCAATTGGGATTATCATAGTCTCCTTGGTTATTTGATTCTGGCCAATTGACTGACAAGTGTTTGAGATGAACCAGAGGTTTCAGAAAACTAGACAATTCTTCAACAGATCCGAATCGTATTCCATTTAGAATATTTAAATGGACTAGGTTTGTTGCCTTGCCGATTGAACTGCTCAAATTACTGACTTCCCACACATTTTCAGCATTTATCATGAGTATTTTTTTGTATGTGTTTTCATTGTTAAAATATTGCTGGATGTCTGACTCTTTCGTGAGCTGCCATTGTCTGGTGAAATCCAAATTCCTGAAACCACAGAGACATGAGTTCAAAGATGCGAAATATAAGGAATGATGAGATCCTCGGATAATTAAGTAGATTCCAGAAGACAAAGAGTCACTTCAAAGACGTATTTTCGAGAAACTAAAATCTAAAGATCTTCAGAGCTTACATACACCTTGACACCAAATTTTTAGGCCTTGATTTCGGAATGGATTATGAAGTAATTAAGGCTGGGATCAATTTGGCTTTGAATTATGTTTCTCATTCGTTATTCGTACATCAAATGCCATGTAGAAGTATTGAAATAATTTTACTGATGAGAACTTACAGCTTTCATGGATGGACCCATAATTAATTGATTCGTACGAGATTGTTCGGGCACCAATCATCCGAAACAAACAAAATTTCCGATTAATATTTTAGAGAGGTATATCTACGGTGTCACCTACAGGAATCGCATTAAACTCATGGTAAGTATTTGTTGTTCAAAGATTTCCTCCATTTTTCGCGCTTAGCAATCTCATTCCCGGGTCTATCACGCAAGTTTCTGAACCAATTTCGGTATCCATAGTTCACACCGTGCGGAAATACGTGCTGAATAAGTACGCAAGATCTAAACTCTATAGGTCCAGTGGCGGATTTACCAGCAGGCTGAGTAGGTTTGAGCCTAGGGCCTCAGATTTTAGGGGCGGCAAATTTGGGGACCGTTTCTTTTTTTTAGCCGTCTTACAGAAATCAAAAAGATTTCTGTAAGACGGTTTTCTGATGTCTTGCAGAAAGAAAAATTAAACGCTAGCTCTTTTGTGCATAGAGTCGGAATTAATGAACAAGATTACCTACGATATCATCGATGATTTTGCCAACAAAAAATCGCGCTAAAAGGTATTGTAAGAAACTTTCATAAGTTAATCTAATTTATTATTTTTTAACTGTTTGTAAGCGCAATACAGAGTATTTAATTATGTTTAACGAATGTACATCATTGTGTAAGTAGCATACACTACCCCGCCTTATTAGTCGTACATGATTCAGCTTTGATTAGCTCAGAAATATATCCAAATCTATTTCTAGTGCAATTTCAACCAAATTGTTGGATTGTAAAAATAATCAAGGAACTGACAATTGTAGAGGTGAGGGCGGCCAAAATTTAGCAGCCTATACTTGGGAAATGTGTAGATCCGCCACTGTATAGGTCTAATGGTTTTCATGAAATCGTGTACAAAGTACGAGAAACGTTGATTCGCAGAAGAATACTATGTTTCGTTGGAAAATGTTCTGAAAAGATCACACCAACAGAAAAACAAATAAAACGAGAAAAATACTAAAGAATGAATTCCGAGGTGTATCTAAATCCTGAACTAAAGTACAAAATCCAGGCATATCTCACCTCAATAATTCTTCATCCCCAAACACAAGATTGTTGAATCTCTGACAAGAATTTCCCAAAGCCAGGCGTTCTCTGGCATTAAAATACAGGATAATCTTTACTAAAATTTCATCAGGAATATCCAGAATACCGCAGACACTAAAACGACGTTGAATTAAGAATGTTAGGTCGCGTTATTATTTCGTTAATTTACTACACACCTTGAATTACTCATCTTGTGCAATGAAATTTACGAGAGGTTGCACAACCTGTTCAACGATCCACGCCCTTAAATCCCACGTGGTAATGCAGCTCCTTTAACGGCTGGTTTGTAACTGTCAGTGAGAGAATCGGTATTTATAGGCTAGGAAGGGGTGAAAGCAAAAAGTCTGGCTTCAGCTGTGATAAACAGATAAAAATCCCGAAGCCTTGACCGCGCACATAGCACGTGGTGATGTTTTGACATTGACATTTGACAGCAGCCTTCCGATAATTCGATACCCATAAAATCGATTAGAGTCGAAGAACAAAGCGAACGAAGAAACGACGGCAAGCGCGGGAAGATTCGAAATTTTCTGAAAATTCTTTATTTTCAGAGGAAATCTATGTAAACGCTATGTATAAACTCTATTATCTGTTGAAATAAACTCGACTATCTAGCAATGTATCTTAGATACGTGTAAATACGCTTCACATCATCATAAAATTATTAGAAATCTTTCTTTTTACTTCACGATGATTGTTTATACAGGAGAATAAATAAACGCTTAAGAAGAAATACAAAAAGCTCCTTTTTAATCTCCCAAAAACCACAGATAGATGGAAAATAATGAATCTCAACTTGTTTTATATTCCAAATATGATTTTTATTCCACCCAGGAGTCATTCAAATTATTTTATACAATCCGTTCACGTTATTTCTGCCTAAAAAATCGCATCAAAGTCCCGCTAAGAAAAACAATACTTTCGCAATATTCTATAAAATGACTCGCTACATTCAAATATGTAGATAAAAGTTTATACCGAAGATTTTCTAGCGTCAATAAACCGCCACTAATCAGTATTTACTATTTACAAATCTCTCCCTTTTCTCATATAACTTTTTTGGACTCGGTTTTATCTTCTTTAATGGAATGACGCTGCTTGGCGTAGAGTTGATTGAGGCTGATTCATGCTTTGCCATTTTCTTAGCAGGGCTTTTCACAACGATTGGAGATTTGGTCATTTTTCGAGTCGTCATTATCACATCCACAGGAGTTGCTCGCTCTGTTATCGTAGCTAATCTAGTTTTCCGAGTACGATGATTGCTACCGCATAGTAAAGTCTTCGAATCGCAGATCTGCGAGGCTCCACGGACTCCGGAAGCTCCGCCGGAACCCCGGTGCACCAGGCCGTCTGGTTTTGGGGGAATTATTATTGGCAGGAAACTGTGCGCAGAAATTTCTCAATTAGTTGACTGGACATAGAAATCTGTAGCAAGTTGCATATTCTACAATTCCAGGTCCTTCTCGATCCTCGCACCTGTTCACTCTCTCATTTTTTTCGAAATAATCCCTGCCTCTATGTTCAAAGTGGTGTTTCTGCTCATAGAACTGATCCAAGGTCTTTTCGGCATGTGAATTATACCGTGTTCCAAGTGTAGACGGGCCGCGCTTGGTAGGAATAGTCCTCAGCTCTATCGGACTAATGCTATTCTCTCTAGATATGATCATTTTGCTACTGCGCTCGATGCTCGGTAGCTTGGAGCCAGAAATATCAGATATATCGGACGCGCTGTCCTGAAAGTAAACTGCAATGAATTCTTTGCAGAAAAAAGACTCTTCCAAAATAATCCTCGCTGCTTCTTCGTCGAGAATATATAAATCTACATTAGTAAGAGAAGAAGTAACGTTTTAGCCACCTTGGAAGCCCTCTCGCCAATCTTTGAGACGTTTTCCTTTCTCCGAGGGCAAATATTGGCCGTTCCCCAAGCCCTACATAGTTTCTTTTTGTTATCAACCACATCTACAGAGCAGGCATTGCTCTTATCAGACTTGGACATCTTCGTACCGCTGGATTTTTTGTTATTTAATAGACCGAGAGGGATTGATCGCGCGTAATTTGGGCTTGACGCTACTACTCTGGGCATTTTTACTTCTGCTAAAAGATCCGGAGCTATTTGAAGCTGGATTAGGTTCGGCCTTCGAGTCGGGGGAGCAGAGGGCTGGAAATAAGCTGCAGATAACAACTGGCTGGTCAATTTCAGGCTTAGATTTGTACTTTTGACTTTCTGCGACGCTCCGATGTTATGTAACTCAATAGGACTGGGTTTCGCCAGTGGTAATTCGGCCCCTCGTGAGACGAAGTACAGGGCGTCACGCAGGCAGATTGCCTCGGCGATTCATTTTCCCTTGAATATCAATTCAAATATCGATTAATCACCAGTTTTTAAGTAGTAGAAAACAAAGAATAGATCAGAAAAGACTCTGTGAGGAATAGAAGAGCTAGAATCATCGCTTTAACGGACTCTAGGGACTCGGAATGTGGCATAGCTGATCGAAGAGGCCTTTTTTACATGATAAAACGAATTATAGCATCTTCAGAGTCTTTCACTAACTTGAAACTGAAAATTTGATTAATCATGCCTTAGGTCATTGAAGTATCGATGCTCTAAAAGACGTTTAACATTGCTTCTGTTTTCAGGGTCATAAACGAGCATAAGTTTGAGGATATCTCTCCCAGCGTCAGTTACTTGCGGTAGTAAATTGGCCACCCCGGTTCCCCCCTTTGTGGGAAAGAAGTATTCACAGTTTCTCGACTTACTACTTGAATGGGATAAAACATATAAAAGATTATCTCTGGTAGAAAAGATCCCCTCATCTTCTTTTTAACTTCGCTTACTGCCTGCGAAACTTTGCCACCAATCTCGCGTGCGGTGTACCAAGTATCATATGTATTTTTGTTATCTGATCGACTTCGTTTGCACCAGGAAAAAGTGGCTTCAATCTGAACAAAATGGTTCTTCTCAATATCTTTTCAATTTATTTTACACAAGTTTAAGACTAGTTACGTTAGAAGTTCGTAGAATACGCAGCCGGTAGCCCAGACATCCATTTTTGGCCCATAGAAACCCGTAGTTAACAAGCATTCAGGAGAACGATACCACCGGGTCGAAATATACTCGGTGTAAGGTGGCCGGCTATAGATTCCCCTGATAGATCCTAAGTCTGCCAATTTGACAACGTCCCCCTGCGCGGAAACATCACATAGGCAGCATATAACAAGATTCACTTAATGGATATGCGATTTATCAAAGAACGATCAAGAGCCGGCTTAGAAAGGTGAAATTCTTAGACTAGGAAGACTTTTGCATACTTTTAACAGTATATTCTCTGGTTTGATGTCTCGGTGAAAAATACCATGCTTATGCAGGTGTTCCAGTCCCTTTAGCAGCTGGTACAAGTAGATTTTGACCCGCTGTTCGGTCAGCGCTCGCCTAAGCATCGCAGAAGAACAGTAATCAGCTTTTATAAAGTGTGATGAGTTTGAAATCGTATTACCCTTTCCTTGCCTTCATTAAATCGTATAAACTCATGTCCATCAGTTCGAATATCAGAGTTATTTTGCCAGGCAGAGGATCGCTGCGATGCGGAAGAAATTTAATGGCAAAACTTAAAAGATTCATGGATTAGGTGCTAATCTTACTAGTGCGACTCCACCATGTAGAGAATATTCGGATGACGACTGATCTTTCTCATCGCTATAACTTCGGGGCTTTCCAATATCTCGCTCATACTGTATGATAATGATGAATAAAAACGAGTCTTTTACTTTCTGAGTGAATCCTCAGAGTATTTAAAGATCTAAACTATTCAGTTAGCGCATCTATGTACTTTTGGTAGATCTTCTTCAGCCGCTTTGCCGCGTGAAGCGTCCCTGTTTCTCTGTCCTGGCATTTTAATACTTCTGAGAAAGATCCCTCGCCTATTTTTTGCAGCACTTTGTATTCTGACAACAAAAATCTTGTTGAAGATTGAGAAGACATGAGTCAACTGACTTTAATTACTTTTCAAAAAGCTTGTAGACATAACGATGACCGATAGTTTAAGGCAGAGTTTGGGCCAGAATCACCGCGTGAACTGCTATAATATTTTTTCGACGAACTCTGGCTGGTTATCAATGATATAACAGCGTTCCAGAAGCTGCGCATCCTTCCGAGGCAGAATTATTATCATTTTAGTTAATTATCAAAAGCGTTTTAGAGAAATAAATGAAATGCATTGACCGATAACAGCTGATAGTGAACGATGCGTGCCAATATTAGAAACACATTGTTTCTTTATAACTTATAAGTGTAGTTTTAGTGTGAGTTATCTTCCTGAGAAATGTAAGGATCCTTCAGCAGTTTTTGGAACATGCAACGGATGCTTAATGGGGAAATGTTAGTTTGAGGATACGAACAGTGTGGATAAAGAAAAAATTACGAATTTGAATTTATTTCACGTGAAAAACACGATTTTTGATTTATTTGATTTACTCAAATCTTTATTCACAATTTATTTCCATTAAATTTGTCTCAGAACTTTAAAAAAGAGTTTACAATATTCTAATAACATATATATTGTGGATACATTCCGTAAACACGTCTAAAACATTATCAAATCTCTAGCCGATGAAAGAGAAACATAAAATGATCATCAGCAGAGATAAAGATTGATTCAAAGTATGAAATATCTGTAGACGCAAGACTTGATGCTGTTTTAAAGCAACTTGTCCCTTATTACAGCCTCATGGCTGATCATACCGTCAACTGGTAAGACCTGAAACACTTTGAAGTTTTTTGTACTTTAATTTTTCCTACTTACGTAGAGAAAAAAGAGTCAAGAAGCTTGTCTGATAAAATTGACTGCAATTAAAGCCCGAAAGTGTATCAAGTCAGCCCAATTGACGGTAGGTGAATTGTTTGTCTTCGAAAAGAGTGGGAAAGAACGAAGTTGGCGTATTGTCGAGAACCGGACATGGCTTTGATGATGCAAGTCCATAGAATCGGAAATTTCGACGATTCAATCCAGCCACGATTCTGTAAAACAACAATACTGATAAGAATTCGTAGATTTCGACGGTATACACTCCCATAATACGTTCAATAAAGTATAACAGCGATTTTCACCTCTCCAAAGCGACCTTTAGCTCTTCATCAACGTCGTCTGACGCTGATTGAATCAGAAACACGAATCTAATCAACTCGGGACATTGACGAAGCAGATTTTCGAAAGAGGAAATCATCTCTGGAGGGTCATACGCGTTCGTTTTAGTCATCAAACGAATTCTTTCGAGTCTTAGATTGTTTGTGAACGAAGCCAACAGGTGAGGAATATTCTCCATGTTGCGTTGGCAAATTGAAATTTTTTTCAAATTTTTGCAGTGACTTAGCATTTGCCGCAGTTCGTTGGTGTAGCAGCAAGTCTCTCTGGGTCCCAAACGATACAAGAGTATTTCTTCGAGCTTTGTACATTCTTTTCCAATGTCGACCAGGAACCTTCCATCTCTTATCGGAATGTCCCTCAAGCAAATAGTCGTGAGATTCTTCCAACCAGAAATTAGATCCAGCCCGGTCAAGTCCCATGTATCGGAATGATTCTTGAAGCTGAAACTGAACGGAAACTTTCATCTTTCATTTTTAAACGGAAGAATTTTCACACAATAGATCTACCGACGTTCAAGCTCTCTTACCGGTCTGGCGGAGAGATTGTCAGGCCTTTTAGCTGTGGCGAATTCTCTATAAGCATTTTAAACGATGATTCTGATTCCGTTACTACATTCGGTTCCATGGGCGCCGTGCTTCCTCTTTTCCTAAAGCGTCTGCGAGCGGGTGCGGTCTCCCCGTGGGCTTGACAGGCTTAAATATGACATGTCTTATTGGAGAGATACTTTGGCGAGAAATAATTGTAAAAGTGCAACGCAGTTTGATGATATAAATATTGCAAATTAGTTCGTTTGTATTAGTTTCAAAGCCAGAGTGTTCAAACTAGGCAGATTTATGATGGTGGATAATCTGAAATCTTGTCAATCAGGTAGATCAAAACCAAGAGACTTACAATTCCTGTTACCCAGCCGGAGAATAACAAGTTCAGTCAAATTCGGAAAGGCTGATGCGAGTAAATGCGCGTCACAATTTTGCTCTATGACGTGTGCAAAGTTCAAGTAAGAAACCGGGTATCTGGGATCCTTCAGCAGTTTCTAAAACATAAAAAATGTATAGATTTATCGATGACGTTACATCGAGTATGAAGAAGCTTATCTCTTGCTTTAAATGTTTCTTCGCCATGGGATAGGTTTGAAACTAGAAGTTGAGAAGAGGCAAGGACAGTTTAGAAGTTAATTTTCTATGTATCCCTTGAGTGAGGTAACTGAATTCAGGTTTTTCGAATTAAATAGATTTCAAACAGGTTCGATTATACGAAATAGCGAAACTATGCGAGGCTGGATTTGCTAAACATTTAGGACTGGCGCTTATAATTGTTCCACCTTTGCCTCGTCGATCTTCAGCGAACATGGCTGAAGAGCTACGTTTCCGGTATCGGTCAAACAACAGAATTTCTTTGGCACATCTTCATATGTGATAGCAATTGCTGCTTTCATCAGACGTTCAGAGAGCAGATGCCAACCAATCTGCCTATGAAAACAACCATACCTATATGTATGGCGTGCTGGGGCTCGCAGACTTTTGAGATGCTGTAATTCCACACACGATTCCACGTTTTTTTCTGAAAATTAATGTGAGACTTAGCGATTGGCTGTACGATTTTATCTGGTAACTTCTACTACTCCTAAATGATTTATTTCAAAGTTTTCAAGTCCTTTTTACATCACAAATCTCTGCTTTGTATGAAATGACAACTTTTTTTTTACAACAATTACAACAACAGAGCCTTGCCAATAGTAGAATTTCATACGTAAAACTGACTAAGCTTAAGTAATTCTACAAGATTAATTATCGGATGAAAAGTATCTGGGATAAGCGAATTGGTCCCATGATATTGATAAATGTGAAATTGTACCAAGGTAGCCTTCGTAATCTGGATCAACCAGGTGAAAGTCTGTCCATTGAGCAGGACACGGGATCATAGGCATAATATTATTCTTTACTGTCCGCGAAAGTTCCTTTCCGCGGAACTGTATAATCTTGAGATTTTTTAATTGCTTGGGTTCATCGGTCAGTTCAATAATTATCTCGTGATTGGACGCTTTTATGATAAGACGCAGTTCCTCGAGCTGTTGGCAGGGTTCTAGAGTGAAAAGAAACTCCTGCGAATACTTAGACAGTTCTATCGACAAGTAAGTGAGCCTGCTAAGCGGTTCTGCTAAGACTTTGTTCGAAACGCGATCGTCAAAGTTTCCGAGTATCGGCCAATTGACAGACAATCGCTTCAGATGTACCAGAGGCTCCAGAAGACTATGCAAATCTGCGACATATCTGATTTTCGTTCCATGTATGTTCAAATCGACTAGGTTCATCGCTTTGCCGATTGAACTGCTCAAAATGTTTTCTGCATCGATGCTTGCAATATTCAATCTATGTATGTGCTTCCATGTGTTTTCGTTTTTGAAATATTGTTGGATATCCTCCTCTGACGTCAGCCACCATTCTTGTGAAAAATCCAAATTTCTGAAACGGTGGAGACACGAGATCAAAGATGCGCAATATAGGGAATAATAATATCCTCAGATAATTGAGTAGATTCAAGAAGACAAGGAGTCAATTTGAAGACGTATTTTCGATAAACTAAGATCTAGAGATCTTCAGAGTTTGCATACACCTCAACATCAAATTTTTAGACTGTTATTTGGGAATGGATTATGAAGTGATTGAGGCTGGGATCAATTTGGCTTTGAATTATGTTTTTCATTCATTATTTCGTACATTAAAGTATTGAGATGATTCAACTAGTGAGAATTTACAGCTTTCATGGACGGACTCATAATTAATTGATTCGTACGGGATTGCTCCGGCACCGATCATCCGAAGCAAACCAAATTTGACACGAATATTTTAGAGAAGTATATCTATGGTGTGGACTATAGTAATCGCACTAAATTCACGGTAAGTATTAGTTTTTCAAAGATTTTCTTCATTCTTCATAATCGTCGGGTTTACCGATCTAATTTCTGCGTCTATCTCACAAGTTTCTCAACCGATTTCAATATCCATAGTTCACACCAAGCGAGCAGAACAAGAAGAACACCATCAATGAATTCCAAGATGTATGTAAGCCTTTGACTGAAGTGAATAAAAGAAGAACAGGTATTTCTCACCTCAATAATTTTTTAACGTTAAACACGATACTGTCGAATCGCTGGCAAGAACTTCCCAGAGCCAGGCGTTCTCTGGCGTTACAATACAGGATAATTTCTGTCAAAATTTCGTTCGGAATATCCAGGATGCTGCAGACACTGGGGGTGGGGGAACTGAAATAACGTTGAATAACCGGTTTTTCCGAACAATGTGTTGTTATTTCTTAGAAATACTACAAACCTGGAACTCATGATGTTAAATAAATTCTCAACGAGATAATAATCCTAACGTTCGGGTTCTGACCGCACACACTGCACGTGCTGACGAAATCTCAACAAAGGTGATTATTGACAACCATCAGCAGCCACCTTCAGATCATTCGAGAAACCGAGAATCGATTAAAGTCGAATAACGTCGAAGACGCGACTTCGAGAGCGGGAAGATTTGAAATTTTGAAAAATTGACGCTTGTATTTTAAAGAAAACTGCGTAAAAAGCGTTGACTGAAGAGTATTATTAGAGTTCATAGGCGAATAAATAAACGTTAAGGACAAAATATTCGCAAAACTTCTCTTTTATACTTTCCTAAAAACATAGATATACAAGAAATTCCGAATGCCAAGTTATTATACCTAGATGTAAAATACGATTTTTAATTTTTTTAATGAGCAATAGACCGAAATTGTCGGATTTTTTGTTACGTTTCTGAAAATTCGAAATCGCCTAAAACGAATTATGAATTTTTACCGTATGGAACTTTCAAAATTCGGAACTGGACAGTTTCACTTAGATACAAATAACTGGCATCACAGAATTCTATCTGAGCTCAAACCCGTCGAATTTGCAGGGAAAGAAAGAGGCCGAAGCATCGTCATGAACAGTTTCTAAGTTTGACGATTTTGAATCGTCCATCGATAGGTGCGCGGTAGTTATTTGAAACTGTAGACTCGACCTCTTCATTTCGCTTCTGATCCTGTAAAATAAAACAGCGTTGATGAAAATTTCTTTAAATATAATACATTGCCTTTAAATATACATCGGGCTATTCTTCTACCTTCGCAAAGCTGACGCTAGCTCGTTGGAATCTTCTTGGTTCAACTGCCTAACAATGAAGACAAGCGTATTTAATTTCGGGCAACGTTGAAGCAGTTCTTCAGCTGACGATATCAGCTCTTCCGTCTTATAAAATCCGCACGTTTCGTCCGAGCTGATTAAACTCAATCTTCTGAGTCTTGAATTGCCGGAAAGCGAAGAGAGGACCTCGGGGATATTCTCTACGTAACGATCTTGGATAGAAAATTCTCTCAGATTTTTACACTGGCTTAACATCTGCGACGTATCTTTCGCATAGCAGGAATCAGGGTCCCCGTTTCCCAGATAGTATAACACCAGTTTCTCCAGCTTTGGACATTCCCTCCCGATTTCAATCAGGAACTTTCCGTCTGTTATTGGTATCAAGGCCAAACGTAAAGTCCTGAGATTCTTCCACTTCGGAATCAGCCACAGAGCCGCCAAGTCCCAACGCTCGAATTCCTCTGTCCAGCTTAAATATAGAATACAAACGTTTTGATTAATCTTGTATCTTTTCACAGGTTTTTAGTTTCTCTTACTCGTTCTGCGCGTATATAGTCAATTCTTTCAACTGCGGTGTATTCTCTACGAGCATTTTGAACGACGAGTTCGGACTTGTCGGGTCGTTCTGTTCTTCGGGCAGCGTACTGCCTCTCCTCCTCAGACGCCTCTTGAAAGGCTTCTTCTTTCTCGAACTCGATACCGCATCTGCATAAAAGTTGACAAGGTTCTCAGATTTTCTTCTTTCAACGACTAGATCATCGAAACACTATCAAAGCAGCTTCGTGATATGAATATCCGATGAATCGTTAGTCGGAATTAGTCGAGAAGCTTCAAATTCGAGGATATATAAATACAAAATCTATCCAAAGAGGCAGAACTCACCCTTGGTTCTAATAATGTGGCATAGAACGAGTTCAGTTAGATTGGGGAAAGCTGAAGCGAGTAAATGGGCATCGCAGTCGGTCTCGATGCTGTGTTTGAAATAGAGAAAAGAGATCTGGTGTCTTGGATCCTTCAACAGTCGCTATAGAGCATAATAACAAGTTTGTTAACAATGAATTGTTTCAACTGGAAACTGAGATCTGATTTCACCTTCGCTTCCTCGATCTTCAGCAGGCATGGCTCTTTGTCTTGTTCTAAAGGTGCGAGAGTCGGCGTCAAACAGCAAAACCTCTGGGGCACATCTTCGTGGGTGATTCCGATCACTTCTCTCAGAAGATATTCGGAAATGAGGAACCAGCCCATGTCGTAGGCGGGATTTTCCCGCTGATATGGAACCCCTTTCCTCAATTTTGAATCCCGCAGCTCTTCGCATACTTCGACGTTCTTTTCTGAAAGAGGTTCGCACAGTCAGCGATTAGCTGTACCAGCCGATTTCCCTCGTGTGAAAAATATACCAAGATAAAAGCCCGGCTCCCTAGAAATATCGGTTAGTTGAAAGTCGGTCCATTCCTCGAGATCCGGGAGTATATTGACGAGATGTTTCTTCATCTGCATCGCCTGCCACCCTCGGACTTGAACGATCCTTAGATTCCTGAGTTTATTGGGTTCTAGATCCCAGGACATGCGTCTCATATGAGGTCGTGATTCCGTTGTGACAATTCGCAGCTCTTCAACTCTTCGGCAAAGCTTGACAGTCGGAAGAAACTCGATCGAATAGACGTAGACTTTGACAGAGAAATATTTGAGTCTGCCGAGCGGTTTTTGAAAGAGTTTTCTACACGCTTTAACGTCGTTTTCTTTAGACTCTGGCCAATCCAAAGCCAATCTCTTAACGTGTGTCAAAGGCTCTAAGAAACTCGCCAACTGCCCTATGTCTCTGAACTTCGTACCGTGTACGTTTATATCAACGAGATTTATTGCCTTGCCGATTGAATCATTCAGCATTTTCCCTGGCCTCATGCAGTTGACGTTTTGTATATTCACTTTACGGACAAGATTGAGCGTCTTTTCATTGCTGAAGTACTGCTGGATGTCCTGCACCGTTGTGAGACGTCCTTTTTTCGAGAAATCCAATTCTCTGGAAATTCAAAAATCCAGTCATCCGAACCTTTATAATATATATTGTGGGATGGCAGACATGTAATCTTTACACCCATAGACTGATAAGATACGTAAAAAGAGATATCTCCAATATTTGGCTGTAGTTGAACTCGTACTCACCTCGACAGTCTTTCATCTCCAAATATGAGAGCGTTAAATCTGATGCAAGAATTAGCCAATGGTAGGCGTTTTCTGGTATCCAAATGTGATATAATTTTGACTAAAATTTCATCTGGAATATCCGAGATAGTGCAGACGTTAGAGGAGCTGAAACAGGTGTATTGTATGGATCCAATGTTGAAGCGCATTGTATTCTTGTCCGATACGTTGAATGTTCTTTATTTCTATCAATTATGTTACTGTACGTACCTGGAACTCATTTTTCTAATTATGGGTATACTAGACTTGACACGCGATCATGTGGGTACAATTATCGACAGAATAATGACTTGATAGTGACTAACAAAAGCTTATCACGTAATGTGTACGCGATAACGAATCCCCTCCCTTTTGAACGTGGTACAGGTGGTATATTGATGCAGTTATCAGTCATAAGTATATATTTATAGACATACTATAATTATATTGGCAACGAGAACATTTCTGATATATTTAAACACATGGTTCCTCTTCACTCTCAGTTTAATTCCTATGATTCGAGTTGTTAAACTTGCTTAAGAACGCACACCTGTAGCATAATATACTTATTCAGACTCTTAATGAGCAAGAATTGTCTGTTTCTTATCAGTTTTCAGTCTGAATATACAAACCTAAAGATATCGCGTTCTGTTTTAATACATTAATGAGTTTTAGACACTCTTTAACCCATTGCAACGCGGTGTCTGGAAATTTATATCATTTGAAAGTTCGCGGTATGCGCGCCTCGTTGTGAGCAACCCGCGACGCTATAGACACATCTAGATATCTGGATTCAGGCGTCTCGAATGAATCAACACAAGTTACCATCATTGTAGTACTATGCTCTATCATAGATGGCGATACCATTTGGCGCCCCGTACAACGATATACCTATGTATGCACATCGTATATCGCTACACAAAAAAGAGAAAAAACTTGTTAACAAGTTGTTCATTCAATTCAGTTTCATTAAATACGAGTAATTCGATCTTGAAGCTCAGATTCAATCAATTTCGAAGTTAAAGAACGTGAATCGTAAGTATCTAGGTATAATCAGTCTACTATAGATCCGATTAGAGCATAACCTAACCTTATCTAACTTCTAACCTATCTCACGTCACAAAATACATACAATATTTAAAATATGGAATTCCACATCAATTCTCAGAGTTCTAATCCGATATAATTAATTTTAGTCGCACGAAAACCTATCGTTTTATAAAAAGATTAAGAGCTTCTCGATTCCATTTTGTAGGTAATGTGTCTATGTAGAATTGGTTTTTTTTTTACTTTTTCTTGCCTCTTTACGAATCTATGGTCCGAATTGGTTGAAAAACGAACGAATCGATTTTTCTTGTCCCAAATCAGAAAAATTATAAAAAACAAAAGACAGAAAAGAATTTGTATTTTTCTCAATTCTAACTATTTCCCGAATTCCAGGACTTCTCATCGCCATGGTTTGCGAAAAGTGCGAGAAGAAGTTGGGCCGTGTCATAACGCCAGACCCGTGGAAATCAGGGGCTAGAAATACGGTGGAAAGCGGAGGCCGTAAAGTCGGGGAGAATAAGGCGCTGTCCAATAGCAAGGCGCGGTTCAATCCTTACACAGCAAGGTTTGAAACGTGTAAAATATGCAGACAGAAGGTACACCAAGTTGGCTCACATTATTGCCAGTCCTGCGCTTATAAAAAAGCCATTTGCGCTATGTGCGGCAAAAAGTTGATGAGCACCAAAAATTATAAACAGTCTGCTACGTAGATGAATAAGCAGAAACAAGAAAAACACGAAATTCAACTAATTTGATCTAAAACCTTGAAAATATCATTAAACGCGATGAAAACGTAGAATTTTTGCTTTTGAAGACACGAAATTACGAGCAGATAAGAATTTCGAGGCAAATTTTCTCTCTGACTGCGACTAATTTCAGAATTCTGACTCTGTAGATCATCAATTTTCCAAATTGAGGACCAGTTTTGTCTTTGCGATACTGCGAATTCCGAAAAAAAAAAATTCCGCAACTCTAAAACCCGATGACGATGAGATAAACTGTTTTAAATCTTTGTAAAAGTATGAATTCTTTCACAGTTTCCTTATTTTCTTCATATATTTTCACATGAGCTTGAGTCTAGGATCTAAATATTCGAATCAAATGATCAATTATTTGTAAACTACCTGTGGCTGACCGAAGTCTTTGATTTTAGAATTTTTTGCAGTGCAATTTGAAGACTAAATTATTTACATTGTTTTACAGAAAGAAGAAAACTGTGCACTTTTCTTTTTCATGAGTCAGTATGGTGATAAGCAGATATATTGAAAGAATAATGAATGAATGAATGAATGAATGAGATGAATGAAAATTATTGTAAATATAATAATTATTCTTAAAACTTTGACAAATGTTTTTTCAAATTTTGGTAATAAACAATGAGATTTATTTATTTTGTGATACAAACTTTTGTTACATACTAAACAATGATAATAATAATAATGATAATAATAATAATAATAATAATAATAATATTAATCATGATATACATGGAATAAAAGAAAATATACATCGCTATTTGCGTGGATAATATCATAACAATTTATCGATCAGAATTCCATATTAGTCAACTATAATACCTAATTTGATTTTTGCGACGAAAGAAAAATCGCTCCTTGATTAAAATTCAAATTTCATTATATAAATAAATAAATCATCGTCGATATTTCGGTACATATTTAATTTTGAATAAATTCATCCAGTCGATGATGGACACGCTTTTGTTTCCTTTCTTTGTTTCAATTTCAATTCGCGTGGTGAAAGGTCTGATTTTTAACGCCATCGAATCTCTTTTGGAATTATACAAAGAAGAAAGAGAAGAAAACAACAACTAGATTGTGAATTTATTGTTAACTAATAACGATAGATTCTAAACGGACTATTTTTATCTTCTCATTTGTAATCTAGACGTATGTATATAGCTGTTTGCAGAAATTAACTTAAATATATGTATATATATATATATAGGTATATATCCTTGGAAAGTAGAGAAATTTCCGTGGCACCATATCATCATGTTTATCATTTATTCAGAAAAAAAAAAAAAATATATATATATTTATATGTAAAGCATTCATATAAGTATGCTATTTATAATATTTGCAAATATTCACCCAGCCTATATACCTACTAAATACACATATCTTCACACGTTACTAAAGTAGTTAAAATCAACTTTGGGGCTCCGTTTAATTTATCCCTTGTATAAAATATAAAACATCTCCTTGTTTCTTTGTCTAACATACATAATAATAACGATAATAATATTCAGAGTTAAACGCAGTTTCTCCATTCCAATTGAATTACGTTCCATGTTACGTTGGAGGAAGTTTCATTCATACATGCATATAAAAAGTTGTTTTTCCTCAACGATAAAGATTCATATAATTAATGATACGTTAATTGCGGTTCACAGATCTCGAGTCAATGTAACAAAATATAATTAAAGATATTACTGCTCTTATTGGATACTGGAATCACTTAGATACTCAATAGAGTAATCGATCGAGTTTGAATTTAATAAGAAAGATGAACTAATGTAATGAAATTTAACAGCAGATATATTATCTAGTATTTGATATTGATATTGATATTTATCTTCAAATTTGGACAGATCTCTTCCTCTTCATGATAATATAAGATTTTTTTTGCTCCCTATTGTTAGTCGGTCAATTTTATGCATTATCCCAGACTCTGGAATCTCGTATGTTAATTAAACTATTCCGTATACATACACGATAAAAGTACAGATAATAATGTATATACGTTGGACGCACTGGCCTGTATTTACAAAAACTCAATAATCCCAGTCATTTTTTTACTTCATACATATATAATATATATTTTATGTATACTTTATGTATACATGTAGTTAAATTACTCTCGTCTGTTAAAACTATATCTAAATATCTAATACATAGCTAAAGATATAAGGCCGCTCCGATCACAATCATAAAAAAAATATTATAACAAACTCTATACGCTCAGGTTTACTTATTTTATACACCGCATCGCATACTATACAATTCTCTGCTTATCTGACATTCTTCTTGAACTACTTATGGCACTTACTGGCTTCAGAGATTCGGCATTACCTATCTTTCGCATACCTAGATACAGCATGTCCGTTGAAAAATATTTGACACTGAACATAGATAAGGTCAAATTTCCTTCCTCTATTCCTGTACAAGCTCTACTTCTAATCCATGGAGCCAGATCTGTTCTCCAGGTTTCCCGCGCTCTTCAATAACTTCATTTTACTGATGAATCAGTCTCTCCTCATTCGATGTCAACACTATGTTGGTAACGGGTTGCGGTTGTCCCCCAGTATTATCCCAGCTCTTCTCTTTTCCCTCTCCCAAGAACACCCACTGTTCAAACTTCTTGCCGATACCACCGGCCGCTCTATTCGCTGTCTCAGACCCTGCGCCCTCCGCGGTTTGACTCAGCGAGTCTTTTCCAGGTGTGGATTTGTACTCTGAGACATAAACGACCTGTTTCTCCATCTCGCCCTTGGCAGCCTTGGACATATCAGACCTCCTCGGCGGTATGGGTGGTTTTTTACCTGGTACTGATTTACCGTTGGAAGTCACAGTCACCCCGACCTTTTGCTGATGATTACCGGACTCCGTCCCGCTCTCCATGATCCCAACAATCTCTTCGTTATCGCTGTCCATGTCGTTGAGATTCTCCTGGCTTGTGGAGACCTTGATCTCCGTTATATAAGTCAGCTTGTGAGGGATAGGCAAAGGCATAGGTGTGCTAGGGAGCGGCGGAGTCGTCTCAGAGTCCTGGCGCTTCAGTTCTCTGAGAATCGGTCCAGTCCCTTCAGAGGTGATCTCGCCACTGGACACACTAACGTTGCTGATATTGTGTCTATCCTCGGTGGAAAGTGGAGACGAAACGCTCTTGCTATTAACGGTCACGTTTGTACCAGGCTCAAAACTGGAGTCACTGAGGTCATTGACCCGCTTAGCAAAGTGCGTTTCGAACCCTACAGCCTCGCCTTTTTTTATCTGAGGATCTTGACCCTGCTCGAACTTTGTTCTATTCGTTTTGAACGTGGAAACAGACTCCCGTTTCTCCTCGGTGTTTAACGGCTCGACTTTCGTACTCTGTATGTGAAATGTCGAGGGCGGATTAGCCGGCTTCGAGACTTCAAAGGGGTCGAATTTTTGACGATTGAATTGAAACACCGGGGCAGCATTCTCCGCTCTTCTGTTATCGCTGATATCGTTCGATTCTGAGTTGAATTTTATTTGCTGATGAGTACCAAACGTCGAGTGAGTCTTCTCCCGGTCGTTCGTAGTCTGTATAATGTCGGGTATTTTACTGTCCGTTTTATCGGGCGCTAAATGTTTGTTGCAGCTTTCGCTCTGGCCGTTCAAAGCACGTCTGCATCCCGGGCATCCGGTATCGACGGTGATTTTCTTCATCGGTTCTTCTACCACTTCAACATTGTTATAGTAGTAGATGGGTTTGGCTTCAGTCGGTTTACCGGCGTCCAGTTTCTCGATTTTCGTTTCTCTGAGGTCGAAATAAGCCAGAGCTTCGTCGAGGTCGGGTCGGGCATCGTTTTTCTCGTCAAGAAGAGGTTTGGCCTGTCTGAAGTCCAGCTCTACCTCTTCAAAGGTTGGGCTCTTCACGACTGTCCCATTGTTTACCAATCTTGCCAAAGAGTTGTCCGCGTCAGGATTGAACATTCTCTCTCCATGTATGAAATCATGGCTAAGTTTCTTGCTCAATGGTAAATTGTACAGCTCGATGCTTGTCTCATCGGCGACGTTCGAGGGGTCGAACTGCTTCAACGTCGTCGACGACGGATTGTCTAATTCTTTTAGTTTTATCTCAACCGCAGATTTCGACCTCTCCAAGGTCCCCTTGCTCTTTTTTCTCGTCTTAGGTTTCTCGTCGTGAAGATCCTCCGGCTCCCCTTTTCCCCATATCGCGTCCTCCAACGTTCCCCACTCGTTCGACTTCTTCAACTTTCGTCTCTGGAAGGTATCCATGTCGTCAAGCTTGGTCAGGTCTTCTGTCGACTCGTTTATATCCTCAGGCGGAAGAGGAGCCTTCCTTTTCTTCGACCCACTGTCAGTCATATCAAGACTCTGGGCTCTCTCGAGTGTGGAAGTGGCTTTGCTCTCGTACTTCGATAGATCGCCCAGGCTGGCAGCCTTTCTGTAAATATCGTCGTCATCGTCAACCTCAGGGACCGGGGTATGGTGTATCGTTATATCGGCAGGGTTCAGTTCAATCGTAGTGAAACTGTTCTGAAGTTCACTGTCAGTATCGGACTCAGAATTCCTCCTGCAAGTCTGATTCTCAAGTCGTTGTCGTCTCGCCTCAGCTCCGTCTGTAGTCTCCCGAACTTTGGTCAGATAGTCGCTCAACGATTCCGTATAATCAGTGATACTGTCGAACTTGTCATCACCCGGAGTATGCTCAGAGTTATAGTTCAGTCCCAAAGTTTGAGAAGCTGGTTCTTTTCTCGCACTTGACACAGCGACTTCCGGTCCCGTTCCCTTCTCCTTCGGTGGGGCTGGTGCCTTTCGCTTATTTTTTTGCGAGGGGCTTTTCGGGTCGATTGAATCATCCGGGTCGGTTAATTCAGGATTAGATTTCGGCGGGTTTTGGCTCAAGAGCTCAGCACTGTTTCTTCTGTTCCTTCGGGCGGCAACCGCTGCGTTATGGACCTCTTCGGGGATCTCCGAAGGAATTCTGCCCTCGTTTCCTTTGTCCGGTACGTCGATGCCGTTGGGTTCCAATCCCTTGGGAGGAATCAAGACCGTCTTTACCCTGGAGTTTGGTTCGAAGGCGTTTTCCCTCTGCTGAAAGTTCTCTAAAGTCTTCTTGGCCTCGGGGAGAACGTCAGCAGCGATCATCACGTTCCTTGAATTCGTTATCATCTCTTCGGTGTCCATTTTCTTCGAGTTACGGCGCTCCAAGTTCGTGTTGTGCTCGTTATCGTTCTCGATTCTGTGCACCATCCCGTCCAAAGCCGGGAGAACTTTGATGCCGAACTTGTGGTGGTTGCTTTTCCCGTCTTCCTGAATCGGGCGCCTTTCCAAGGACTGATTACCCGCCGCTGTAACGGACTTCGATGACTTCATCGTAGAATTAACTACTGTGGAGTAACTCGAGCCCAAAGTATCGCTCAAGTCAGCAGTGAACAGCCTTTTCGATGTGCTTTTATGCGACTGCGAGAGTTCTGGGATCGACTGACTCCTGTACAAAGGATGACATATCCTTGTCGGACTCGGGCCAACGCTTTTCTTCAAAAGTGTAGTCGGCTTAGAACCCGGACCTCCACTTTCCACCTCTAATTCAACGTCGTACGGTGACGCGTAGCTGAGGATCGTCAGCGCGTCCTCGTAAACCATGTTTCTGAAGCTTATCTTGACGCTGGCTATCCGATCACCTGTTGAAACGAAAGAAAAAGGAAGGGCAATGGTTTAGGTCAACAAACAACGGGAAATAACGGGGCAGTCTTGTACGCACCAGGTTGGATTCGACCAGACTCTGAAGCCGGACCACGGTGAAGAAGGTCCTTGACGAAAATACCCTCCCGCATATTACCGCAGACGTTGAACCCCAGGCCAGTGAAATCCCGGCTCCTTAGGCTGACCAAACTGACCCTTGTAGCCTTTGGCTATAATGAAATGAAACCGAAAATGAATCAGTTCGTAAAGAGACTCTGCTGCAACGTCCGGAAACATTTGAAATTTAAGATAGACCATTACCCCTAGGCATGAATCGTCCAGGGTACGTCGCTTGTCGTTTCTAACGGCAGATCCGAGGCCAAGAGAAGACCAGGACGTCGACCACCGAGTGGCATCTTTGACCGGTGTCTCAGCGGAGGCTACAGACGCTGCAGATACTGGACGTTCAATGGTCCTAGTGATCGCGGGGCTTGTAGCGTCCTTGAAACACGGGTTATCGAAGGCATAGGCATCTTCTACTATCTCTGGGTCAGTGACCAGGACCAGGTGCTTACCTTGAATTAAAAACAGACCCAAATTAACATTTCTACAAGACAACATAGTGCTATACCAATTAGAAGAAGATCAAGATTCAGGACGGAACGGTCGCATTTCTTTCTCCCAATTACTCCAATACCTTTTTTTATTATTCTGATCGCTTTGACGAAGAATCGGTTCGGTTAATTTCCCTTAATATTGGTATAATTACAACAAGAACTAAAAACGTGCCTCGCTATTTGATGGTATGCTCGAGTGAATCGAGTATCTTACCTCCCTTTTTTTTTAGTACGTGTAAGTCGAAGTACCTTCAAAGGTGTGTTATATGTATAAAAAGCTGAGAGACGGTACACTCCCATAATTGACACGGTTAATGCCTCTGCAGGGACGCGTTTAGATAGTGTGGACCTGGTTACCAGTGCGTGACCATGTTTGGTCTGCAACGAAACCGGAAGGAAGTGAATTCTTTGTGCGCAGGCGTGTTCCACCATGTCTTTCTCTCTCTTCCCTACATCAGGTTGCCAGTTGCCACGTGTCTCATTGAACAGACAATCACTGTGTTTGCGCGGAATATAACGTTTAATTGTTACACCGCAGCGGCACTCATAGACACACCATTGTCTCCATGTATGCACTACGTCTTCAGCTTTCATAACAGGCTTTTGGTCCCCGCAGGGTATAAAGTAAGCATGGTTCCCGTGTCCTGGAGACCATCATTGTCGAAGAGCTGTGCTCCAGGTATAAAAAGGGTGATATTTAGTCCAAGTTGGAGACGTTGCTGGTCGTATAAGCACACATCATCACTCGCGATTGTATGGATATACATCTGTATATGTTGTACGTTGTGCGGTGTGCAGAGCAGGTGTAACACGCGTGATGCCCGTGTGTATAACGTCGTTGTATGTATGCTTACATTATTTTATCTTGTAAATGGCGAGCTGTTTAACGATTCGTTGATGAGATATCGCGATGTTATGTAACGCGGTATAAGTATGTGCAGAAGAATAACTATGACAATACGCCTGGCTGTAGGCGTACGGAAGATGTATTTTTAAACTCTGATAAACTGATAAAATTCGTTCGGATTTCTCCTCTGTACGACTTATATTATATCCCAAAAATTCATTCGGCTGTGTATGAATACTCGTGCGAAGATGAGAAAAAAGGAAAGAAGAGGACGAAGGAGAGGAGAACGTCAGAAATTAAGCCTGACACGTATGCGTATAGAAGACGTACGTGGGAATAATTCATTATTATTCCTGGACTTCGGCCTAGCCACGTAAGGACGCCTAATAAAGGAGTGCCTTCCGCCGCAAGTATCGTCTCTACCATTCTACAAAACGAAGTTAGCTCTACAGAGCCTCGCCCACCTTCGAAAAACAACTTCGCATATACGAGGAGATCTTCAATTTTTGCATAATGTTATTTAACATCTCTGCGGGCGTCGCGTCGGTACAAAAATAGGAATAACAAGAAGGAGGCAGACGGAACGTAAACAAATTATTCAGGATCTCCGGTCTTCATCTATCCTTCGAAAAAATACACGATTGATAAAAACCTCGTACATTTCTCTCTCGTTTAATATTTAAACGCGTTCTTGTCACATAATAGCGCAGCTATGTATGGGTTTTGAGAAAACGCTACGCCTGTGAAAGTAGACGCCATTGAGCGCATACCAGGGGCGCCAAGGTGAGCGGCCCCCTCCTCCTCGTTCCACGACGAAGAAGTAGCTCCTCTTCCTCCTATAGTCCGAGCACTGATCACCCAAACTCGATTAATAGTTCTACGGTGGTCATTAAACAGATTGAACAATCGTTACCACAGATTCTGCGACACAGTGTGCTAAGAAATTGATCTGGACGAGATGAAGCATGAGCAGCTGCTTCCTATTGAAGGGGACAAGCAACACAATATAATAAGGTGATAGGCCATGGGTGTGGAGGTAAATTGCGGTTAGAATAATCGGCGCCATTAACGTCGGATCCAGTATTTCAAGGTCATTCTCTTGCTGGATCACGACAGTTTGCGATGAGTGTATACGATTGTAGGTGTATGAGGAACGTGTGCAGCTAGACTGTCGAGACGCCTAGACGCGATCGTACAGATCGGTAGTAAGTGGGGAAAGAGGAAACATAGTACTGTATCGAGTTGATACTCGTTACTGGTACTGGTGCCCGTACTAGTACGGGGAACTAAAGGAATGACAACAATCATGATTATGCAGAAATTCAAGGCGTGGCTTAGTCGTTCGTTAACTGTTCAATGTTAAAGGATGAAAGAAGACGTACGAGACACGCTCTCCGTCGAGGCTTAAGCCTTGCGTCATGCACAGATGTGTGTGTGTGTGTGTGATTACACGTCCCTAAGTATAATCGGGTTTCTTCTTATTGTTAGTCAACCGAAATAGTATAATGATTACAATATATGATGCTGTGTCGCACAAGATACGTGCATGATTCCTTGAGCATAAGCCTGAAGGAATTCCGTCCTTATACCCAAAGTTCTAATGGCTCTGACAATGAGACCTTCTCACGTGATTCTCGACATTTCTTCAGATGATCGAATTCACGATTGTGGGCAGAGCGGATCCTCCTACACGGCACTCGTGCTAAAAGAGACTGAAAAAACATGGGGTATTTTCGGTGATCCTCTTCTTCCGTGATTCACGAGCTCGAAGATACGTGACTTTGAACATGTTCTCGGATCATATGACAGAAACTGTTTTGCTGGATATGATGCGAGTTTGAATCCAGGTCGAGGACTATGTGCAACAACAATATTCCCCATGCACAAGCTTTTTCGTCGAATCACTGACGAACTGCGACGTTGAGGATGGATCTCGGACCGCATACAGCTCTGACAATGAGAGATGACACATTCGTACTTCCCATAGCTGGTCTTGCTGCAATTTCATTTTTTAACGCAATTCCTGCGCCGTGGACAATTGGGTTACCCTGTGTCATCATTTTGGTTTTTTTTTAACAAGAAATGATAACGGTTTTTGAGACTTCAGAAATGGTTATTGTTTGTGGCAGCATGTGACTGTCTTCTACGGTTTTATCCTCCGGCCTACAGCGTTATCGCCTCTTAAAAATCAGAATTACTGACTGCAGTAACCATATCCAGACCACTGCACCTAACAATGAGCTGCTCCTACGTATGCATACCTTACCTACGTGTGAGCTTACGTAATTAGATTATTCAAATTCCTGTCTATACTGAAACCGCAGACGAAGTTCGGACTCTGCAGTAAAATACGCGAGTATAGGTGTAAGTGTAAGTCAGCGTTATAATTGCACCTTCTCTAATCTTCTATATACAGTATATATCATCTATATGAATAATAATCGTGATCATTGTCATATTATGTCCGAGGGCCTATAGCTGCAGGATCAATAATTCGATATTCTATATGTGGAAAGGCGATTCATAAACGGAATCGCGATGATAATGAAATTGGAAATCCGTAGATATATACCTAAACGTCGCAATTTATTCACATACCCATAATGATGAGGTGGTTTTTTCCTCCGCTTTAGAAACAACACTCATATTCACGTCTCATATAAACACACGCCTGCGTAAGTATCGAGTGTTTGTGCACACGTATACGAGCAAGTGGGTGTCAGGTGACATCAGCCTATTCTTCGCCACATACCACTCGACACTCAAATCAACTGGCATAATCGGTGTACCATATGCGGTGTTCGTTACTTATCGCCAATTCCGTATTCCTCTACCTATCGGTCCTTGTTATGAGACATGTGATAATATGAGGGAATTGATGTCCACTCGGAAAAAATGAATCATAGGTGATAAATCTCAGCGTTTGACCTCATTAATTCTGATTTTTTCTGAACGTGGTATGAAAAACCCGTAGTGCAATTTGCGATCGCATCATATGCCTCATTATCCCTTTCCTTATGGCATATGCGTGTTGTATAGGTGCCCGGTATATGTAGTAACAAAACGGGAAATAAAGTTTATAAATAATTTAGAAATCCCCTGACGATGATCAGTTTGCTGTGCCAGGATGTAACGTATAATTGCGATATAATAGTTCTGTTTACTCGTTTTTTTCTTTTTCGTGTGGGGAAAAATAAACTTGTGATTAATGATGACGATCGGTTACTCGTCACTTCTTCTTCTTTTTCTTCTTCATTCTTTTTTCATGGAATTTACCTCGTGCAAACGATCGATAGCACATTATACCTGCTACAGTTATGTTACAGTGTACATACATACATACGCAGTAAGTCGCTATAAGATACATATTTATACATTTAGGTACACACCAAGGTGCTCCAGTTTCTAAAATAACAGGTCATAATGGGTTCGAGGAAAGCCAAAAATGTGTTCGTTAGTTGAAGTTGAAGAGAGGGTGATATGTCACGATAGTTCAATTCATTTTACAAAAGATTCGAAAAAACTTAAAACGCTGTAACTTCAGATACGGAATTCTCTCTCCCGTCGTGAAGAAATAACCGAAAGCGCAATTATCTTCTAATATGCTGCAGTTATACGTGCGCAATCTTCAGGGTCAGAATATGCTGTTCGTTGGCTGCAACGTTGGAACTCTAGAGATGCAGAGGAACAGGTATAAGTAGAATCGTTCGAGAGAAGGCAGGTAGTTAGGGTTGGGTTAGATAGGCGGGGAAGAGCTTCGTGAAGAAGAGAAGAGGTAAAGCCTCTGAGCTCTCTGCTGGCTGATCGAGGAATGCATTCACGCACCTGACGAGCTGCGGCCTGCGGTCGTTTATCGACGGAGATTTCAGCCGCTTGCTTATAAGCTCGCTTATATAGCCTCCGGGGCTCTATACCATGGAGGCACTTAAGCCCAAATATAGACCACTGAGATGTGTGCGTATGGAATGGCCACATCTATGAACGTATAGGTATACGTCTTTCGTATCCATCCTGCTGTGCAGGGGAACAGATAAAGCCCCAAACAAACCCTCGATATGCACCTTCACACTATTCCTACAGTGCATAGTGATCGATGTAAAAGAGAGAAATCGTGCTTAGAATGTTATTCATGCGGTTTTTGCAACTACATTCCGTTGGGTAATCGCGTGATAGGTAGTACTGCAGCACAGAGTGTTGTGCCTTTTTTCAAATTCTTAACAATACATTCTGTATTATACACATACAGAGATCGCAGGTATGCTACTCCGGTCCGCGCCCATGTTTGCTGCCAGAAGGCCACAGGTACCGTGGCCAGGTTATAAGATATAATAGTCAGCTAGGATTGGGTATCGGGGTGATCGGTGACGTATAGTAATTCTAGAAGACGGATTATCGACGTATGGATAAACACGGGGTAAACTATACCGCCACTTCCTGGACTTATTATCCAGGTATTTAGGTATGGCTGCGCAGGCTCGTCTCGGGACTAAACGTCCCTGTCGGATTATACAGTCAGAGTTAAGCTATGAGTGTACAAATTTGCGGAAGGCAACGGATAATCAGCCCTTACTAATCCCCGTAACGATGAACACCCATAGAGACTACGGAATGTCTTCCGGGAAACAAAAGTCGCCTTTACAACCAGGCATATATCTCAGCGAAGAGGTGAGAGACGGAGTGTCGAAATTTGTGTTACAAATGCACACCGTTTCACGATAATGACTAGATTCCAAGATTTTTGCATGTGGATAGAGCTCAGCTCTCGCGTATACATTATACATATATGTTTATGCGTATATAGTATCATACACTTATGTACAACGTCGAATATATGTAAATCAGTAGATCCATGGTAGCTGGTGTATTAAAGGCGCCGCGAATATGGTGTCACACGGATAGTAGTAGCGTGTACGTACTACCTATACCGATGTATGAATAGTGAATATCTTCGTGCGTGCGCGGAGAGCCGGTATCTCGGGCCTTACGCTTACGCGGGGCCTTCTTGCAATCGCGGGCCTTAGGGGGGCCCGGCTCGCGCACGCACGAACGCAAACACTCGCATAAGCGGCATACCGCGACGACGACTGGTAGGATATATCAGACTCAACGACCTGCCAGCCAGCCAGCCAGCCAGCCAGCCAGCTAGCTAGCTAGCCAGCATGAGCAGAGACGAAGCTGGGCTAACCGAGCCGCGCACTTTCTAAAGGCCTTCGGTACTTATAGTTCGTTCTTTAGTTCGTTCCTCACGTTAGCAGAGTTTCGCGGAGACCAGAAACCGGGATGACATACTCTAGTATCTCCACACACTATGTGCTATGCGGGCCTGTGTATATGCTCCAGTACCTGCAGCTCTGCAGACCCAAGCTTCGAAACAATTCGCAGATAATGACATGGGGTGGGTTGAAGTTCCGAGCTTTCAAAGTTCCAGTCTAGATAGCTAATTTCAGAAACTACGAAACGAAGAACACCGAAGGTTCAAATTTCCGAAAACTAAAGATCCGAAGGGCCAAGACTCCGGAACTTGAAATTCACGCACGTGGTAATTCAGTGTTCAATAACTCGGACTGTATCGATCGCAACGAAACCAATGAGGGGTCAAATTAATCGTCTCGAGATTTACTTTTTGGAAAATGAAGTTTGAAAATCCTGTCAATTATTTACGACATCATGAAGTTATCGATTGAAGTGGACAAAATGGGTTTCCGTGAAGGGGTCTCGATTAGAATGAACCATCTTGTGTCTTCAAATCTCGAGAAATAGACCGAATTTTTCGGATTCTTCGGCTTTCGGGGGTCTAGACTCTCGAAGTTCTGAGCCGCCTACATTCCGACCTTCCGAAATTTTAATCTTCTGAACTTGAACGTTTCTCGAAAACCGTGTAGCCGATATTTTCGGACCATTATCTCCGTCTTTCATCCACATATATACAGTCTCGTCCGCGTTATTCTTCCTTATGCTGCTTAATATTATAGGGTGTAAGTCGGTATTTTAAAGAATTGCCATGACTAATTCCTGGAGGTTTATGCTTCTCCCTGAAAAATCCTGAAAGTGTAGCGCGAGGTGAGGCCCCCTTGACTAAAATCCACGACTTATGTACCCAACTGAGTTATTGTACCTGACTTTTTACGCATATGTTTGTACGGTATACCGTTACGCGATGTTATTATTGTGCCGGCTTTGATATTCCGTCGTTTATTGATGCCTCAGGGTTCGTTATAAATGATGATGATGACACGTCGATATAGGCATATAAGTATAATACCCATACGAGGACGGAGGCTGACCAAAGTGTGTTACCGTCTCTTCCTCTCTTTCGTAAAGCTCGTTTTTTTTTTTTTAATCATCTCATTAAATCGTCGCCTTTGACGAAAGTCTCATTCCTATATATACTTAACCGACGTAAACTCACCCTTGTGCCTTCGCCACTGTCTGTAGAACAGTGCAGCAACCCCCAATAGCAAAAGGGTGGTTAAAAAAGTTCCTATCACAGCGCCGGCCAGACTCCCGCTACCGAAACAGGTATCCTTAATTCCATCCGCGTCCATGATTATCCACAAGTTATATATACGAGTTAAGTTAACCGCTCCACCCCTTCCTCTCCTTTTTCTTTCTCCTTTTGCTTCTTATTGCTCTTGTTCGCCGCCGGTCTGATGCTATATTAAGCGTATTTTATTATCCTGCTCCACGTACATCCTGCAGATTATGTATCACCACTTTTTAGATTATTTAGTTCAGCCTGTTGCCTCTATTCATATTTAGTGCCAAACTTATGCTTCTTTTATCTTTCCGACAGATATGGGCTGTGAGACACTCTGCGCACTAAGTAATAGAATATTAATTAAACAATACACCTTATTAGACACAGTAATAATAACGATAATAATAGATGAATATAAACACGCAATAACAAGTATTATTTGTTTATTATTTAATACACAAATATCTTATATCAATAAGTTATAGGATATAGAAATTCCGTATCATTTTATAAAAGAATAACTATCGCCAGTGTTACGACGCATAGGAGGACGACACCGTACGTGAAAGGTAAACATGTTCATAACCAACATATGTATGTATCGATACGGTCACGTGGTTTAAATACAGGTATATCACGATCAGGTATAAATTCTAGCTCGACGTTACCGCTACTGATCCGAACTTGCGCGGTATCAACGCTATACTGACGTTAGGTGAGTTCTAGAGGCTCGCGACAGGTTGGTTGGTTGGTTGGTTATAGTTCGTTCGTTCGGTTCGGTTCGGTTCGGAACGCGCAACAGGTGCTTTTCCTTCGGTATAAGGGGGAAGCCCCCGTCATATGGCCCCTCTCAACTCTGTCGTTCTATCTCTCTCTTTGCAACAGGCTGAAACGCTCCAACACTGACGCGGACGTCTTTCCCACTCTACTCCTTCCTTCGAAAGATCGGAATGGGGCCCTGCGGGACACGCGAAGCCTGCGTGCCGTAGAGGATCACTGTACAGGGGGCTCGCACCGGACGGGACTACTTATATGTATATGTGAACATGATTTGGAATTCTGGAATCTCCAGATGAGAGAGAGAGAGAGAGAGAAAGGGGAGGGGGATACGTAATATGAAATATATTATGTATGCTGGAAAAAGGGAGAACATATATATGTATATAATATATGTATTAGTATTTTGTCAGCATCGATTATACCGCGGAATATATAGACGCATATATTAAAATTGTTATTTTTTTTCTTTTTTCTTTTCAATAGTGTATTAAGTCTATGAATAATTGCATATATTTATATTTATGTATAGGTATAATATTTTTTAGAAATCTTCGTTTATACATGTATATGCTATATGTATATATTGTTTTGAACAATGATATAATAATAAAAAGAAATATTTGAATTTTGAAAAAAAATTCATACGGTATACATATAGGTATACTGAGATTATTATTATAGTATATTATTATAACATTTTATTCAAACTATATTACTATAACATCGCGTGATATGGTTCAATTCACACGATACTTCTTCTATCTCTCTCTCGCTTTCCCTCGAAATTCTAAACAGAAACTAGCCCGCGGCCTGTATCACATATTATATACTTGTATAGCTGAGAAGTAGCGTATAATAAATAAACGATTAATTACCTTGTAATTTACTTACCTATATTCAGATTTTATACCGCTATGAGATATTTGCAATACAAATGAAAAGAAATATCCATGTAATAAAATTGAATCTGCGGATTTATTAAATTATCATTATACGTAATAACGAGATCGTAGAATATAATTGATCACATTTATACTATATCTATATCAATAAATAACATAAGATAATAAGAATATCAATGATTATGACTCTTTTATAGCCGGTTTTAGTTTTTCTATACTAAAATATGTAACAATAATATAATATAATATATTAAATATGAATTTATTATGATTTATCAATTTTCAACGATTATGATAGCAGTTTCACTTTAGAATTACCGTTAAATAGTATATATTATACTAATACTATCAATAATACATAAATTAATAGAAATAATGAGTTAAAAATATCTGTAATCCGAATCAGTCTGTCTAATAATAATTATAATGCTATAATATAGTTATATTCAATTATGTTTCGAAAGTGTTTTGACAAAGATTAGCATTATACACTCGACGAGTAAAATATAACAATAATTACTACCTATATATCGACAAACTTGTTCTAAACAGGATTGAAAACGTCTTGATTCAGAACATACTTATAAAGAATGGTTCCTTCTTGTCACCGCGACTATTTGGAGTCCCAATATTTACCATATCTATAAATGGGGCAGCTATAATAAGAGAAGAATCATAAATCTGTAATCTATATACAAACATCCTTGTAAAATATTATACCGAAATATTAGAACAAGTAATATTCATATATACCAGCTACTTGTACCCGGCCGAGTTTAGAAGGTCCTGCAACACTGGCCTCTGGGGTAACAAACTGCTTCTGATTATCGCCCATCGAACTCTCATACTCTTCTTTATCTCCACGATCGGATGTAAACGAGATATGAAACTTCTTCATTACGTCTTCTGACTGCATCGACATCTCAGAACCAATGTTAGACTCAAACTCAGCGTTTCCTGTGCCAAAAGATACCCCAAAACACTTATAGTTATCAAAAAGCTGTGAAAAATGATCATTTTCAGAAGACCGACAGGGTTTTTAGTCCTTCAGACTCTATTTTCCATTTAAATTTATCCGTTCAATGAATATAATCGAGATATATTACCTCTCTGCGAATCTTGAAAACTGAAAATGCTCGACGGACAATTAGCGCCTTTCCAGTTATAATCACCGCTAGATTCTCTAGATATAGCGAAGTATCTAGCCAGAGAATCTTCTTGCAAAGGTTTATGCGTTACTTTTTCTGGCGTAATGTTCAGCTGGACTTTCTCAACATTCATTATCCTCGGTTTCTTCATCTGTGTTTCTCCCGGTTCCAACTGCTGCGGCGGCGGGTTTGATTCTGTAAGAAACTCGCGCCCATGTTTCTTCTTCAGAGCTTCACTGATCAAGGAATATTGTGTTTCGGTTTTATCTTCGACTGGGTGATTCGGGGAATCATATTCGTCCATCTCCTGCGTGTCGAAGTGTTCACCCACTGGGGGTTCTTCTTCTGATCTCTCAGCAAACTCTTCTTTGTCGTTAATGACAGGATTAGATGTTTTCTGGTCGTTTGATGGTATCTGATGATCCTCTTGGACTGGAAGTAATTATATTTAATGCAAATTGGTGTGAAGACGGAGACGATTGTTTGCGGTTCTTCATTCACCAGTGAGAGCGTTGTTCTTTGGATCCAGAACAGCAACGTCTTGAGTTAGGTCATCATTCTGATAGCCAGGAGCGTAAACATTGGCTTCTGTCTTTGTCAGGATCTCCGGTTCAATCAGGTTGTCTATAACTGAGCTGGTGATCGAAATAGTGTCTAAAAAGATTTAAAAAAACAAGAATTATTGACAATAACGTCACGTGATACTAGCAGAGTAAAGTGTTCGATCTTTTTCATCAATTTTTTAGACCACAAATTCTATTATTCAATTACCAAAGTCATCCTTTTGGAAAGTAGGCATCGGCTGAGTCAGCGTTTCCGTAGGGTATGATAAATTGAATCGGCGTGTTGGCTGCGAACGTCTTTGCGACGAAGTGAGCAGCGGAAGTTTCCTTTCATTCGATTTCTCTGCCGGAGCAGCTGGTTCCTGTGATTGCTTTTCCGTCAGCTCAGCTATCTGTGAAAACAACAGATTCAGACTATTTAGAACCGGCGACGGATGAAAAGGAACCAATTCACAATATAGAAGATTGAGTTTATAGTTTTTGAGAAATGTGTGATTAAATCAACTATTCAGCACTTTTAGCGATTAAAATGGCCCGGCTCATAATGAATAGTGTTAAACGAAGGACTAGAAACGTCGAGAACCATTTTTTCCTGTTTTATAATTTCCTCTTCTAGACTTTTTCTGGTCGCCAAAGTGGCTCGTATCTGTAAGTCCTCTAATTTGGCCTTTCTGTACAGTTCAGCGCATTCTATGACGAGATTGTTCCTCCGCTTTATATCAATCTCTTTCTGTTTCGCTACAGCCTTCTCTATCTCCGCTAGTCTGTACTGCTTTACCATCAGCTCGACCTCGTCTCTTCGGAGCCTGTTTTGTTCCTTGGTTCTCATCACAGCCAAAGGCAGAGTTTCGTACTGTGCCTGTTGATAAAAAGGGTAACAAATCGTTGGGATTTACTTCTTTTTAACTAAAACTGCGAAGAATATGACTTTGCGTTTTTATAGGTAACATATATTGTTATATTACTGCTTCTATAATCGACCTGATAAATTTTCCACTTATTTTCCATATCGTCGATAGATTCTTTGTGCTCTTTTTCTAGCATGATATTATCTGCTCTGTATTTATTCAGGTTGGATTTCAACAGCTCACTCATTTCAGTCAGATCTTTTACACATTTTTGTACGCTATAGTGTATAAAACGTAAAATATCATATAATTATTTAGTGCACAGATCAGACTGTATAAGATATCATTGGGTGGGAAGTCGACATATAACACCAGTATGAAATATGATCAGAAGAAAAGACGACATTTTCTCAATCCCAGGGTAGAAATTTCTACTTCTACCAAATTTGAAAGAAATTGGAACATATTTCATAATTTTACATAAAAAAATTGTAGATTTTCATAGTTTTTCATAAACAATGTGATATTTTCATTCTTATGTATACGTAATATTGTTATTGTTCATACTTGTCGCGAGTTTTTTTAAATTCTTTGACGTCTGTTTTAGCACCGCTTATCTTGCATTTGGTTTCTTTAACCTGGGCCCATCTTGTCCTCATTTTTTCTTTCCAACTGGAATGTTCGGCATTGATTTCTTCCATGGAATAATTGAAATTTTGGTTTAGGTAAGAAACTTGGGTATAATATACCAAAAATTTGAATTTAGAAGGCCTTTCTACAATAGAAAATATCCTCATGATTCTCACCAGCTGTCTTTGTCTTAAGAGATGCTATTTCCTCGCCTAGTATTCTGATATAAGTCTTCTTGAATTGCACGCTCAGTAAGGATACTTGCGAAGAATTACTATCGCAGTTATTATCAGCTTCGGAATTCATTTTTCAACTTTATCAATGACTTTCGCCCTCAGTCCTCAGAGTTGGGTTCTAGAAGTTAATTACGTTTTTGAAAATTGTTAGTTAGGTCCGCGTCGGTAGATCGACTTTTGTCTCCGGTCACGTGACAGAATACTGGGAACCCCCGATCCAATTTGGCGGTGAATACCGTGAGTTTCGAAATTATTATAATCGTTGTTCTGGGCTATAAAAATATCATTCCTGAAACTCCTAAAAGTATAGCGCGACCCCGAAATGCACTTTGCAAAGACAATCACCTGCAAAAATTAACGCCGAATCATACATATAAAGTCGGCTAGTGAGCCGAGAAAGTAGGCTTGAAGATTAAACAGTGTCCAAACTTACCAATCGATATAACATTGCGGTATATCTATAGCGTGCGAGTATATAAATATACGGCAACGCTATATCGGTCGGTAAATGTCAATCAACGTTAAGATGTTACTCAATCGGTATTCACCAATAAAACTATCAGAAAGGATGGGTAGAATGGATACACGCGTATAGTTAGCAGTGTCATCTGTTGGGTCTAAGGACACAACCTTTCATCTAGTTTGAGCCGAAAAATATTTGTTGTTAGTTCCGTGCTACGTGTTATTCGTACGTTCATGGTTTTCCGCATGCGTTATACATCGTTTGAAAACTCGGTGTTCTTCAGTGTTCTTGTTGCTTGCTACCTCCGATGACGGGATAAGCATCAGGAGAAAGAAGAAGAAGAAAACTCGGCGTTGTAACGATCCGACGTTTCTTGACGTATATAAATTATCCGGAGCGTTCTAGCTTCAATAAAAATGAGTGTTTGTTTCATATGCGGAAAATCTTTGACAGTAGATCGGGGAGTTGAGGTGAGAAAAGGTATGCGGTCACTTTTACGGGCGAGTATCACGAGAGGAGAAAAACAGCATGAGATCCTGCTGAGAAATTCTGACTGCATAAGGTAACGAAATAAAAACTTTTTTTCTCATTAACAATTTCAAATTCATATCAACGGTATCAAAAACTAATTATCTCACCTGCCTGATTATTAATATTACTTTATGATTTCTTGTCAGGGTGCACCCTCGATGTCGAAAACATTATACAAACAAAAACCATGTGAACGCCGCTCGGAAGAGACGCCTGTTCGAGGCTATGGTCGCATCGTCACCGCTCTCTTCGGTATCTCCCTCCTCGTCATTGGTTGAAGTTGAAGACTTCGATTTTGCAACTAAGTGCTTCATTTGTACAGAAACAATCCCGGAAGATTTTGAGGCGCACAATGATGAGCACGCGTTGGATCAGGGATCGATTGTACATACAGTAAAGATATTTTCCAAACTGAAGAACACCATTTTGCCGTACCTGGAAGATCGGCATGACAAAGAAGCTCGAGGGATAGTTGAGCGCATTCGTAATGTGTCCGATACCGATGCCGCTGGTGCAAAATACCACCAACAGTGTATTATACAACTGAACGATCCATCGTCAACGGAAACAAAAAGAGGAAACCCCGGCAAAGGAATGACAAAGGTTTTACAGACCATTTATGAATACATTGCTAATAGTAAAAACTGCCTATTCAAAAGTTCGCAGCTCATCAATCAAATCGAGAAAGATTATCGCCCTGATTTAGGCGCCCTTAAATATCATTTACGAAAAAAGTACAGAGAAGACATTTTCATTTTTGACTATGGGGATAACGATGCCTTTATATGCTTCAAGAACTCAGCACACAGGGTTTTGTCTACGACTCGAATTGAGAGCGGAAAAGCCGATGGAGAAGCAGAAAGATTACGCGTCGTACGAGACGCTGCTGCAATTATTTTAGAGGATATAAGATCCCAATTATATGAAACCGTGAAGCATCCTCCTTTGGAGGATTTCATGAAAGACGTCAATTCCGTCGTACCAAAGTCTCTTCGTCTTCTTCTGACCGAAGTCATAATAAGACCGAAGCGTGGTTCGTTGGAGAAATGGGAAAAGAAATGCACAGCCATCGCACACGCAATTATATCCGCAGTCAGACCTCGGTCTTTTTTTTCGACTCTGCAAATGGGAGTCGGTAGTTTTTTCTATAAGAAATTCGGCTCTAGGCGTTTCATCGACCTTTTGTCAGCCCTAGGATTTTGCTCGACTTACAAAGAAATATTGGCTTTTGAATCTTCGTGCGTTCAACGTCAGCAACCTTCAGATCAAGAATTCTCTCAATTTGTCTTCGATAACGCCGACTTCAACGTCAACACTCGCGACGGACATGGTACGATACATGAGATCGGAGAGATCCATTACGTTACTTCTGCCAATGCGATTGATCGCGACCAGACGGAACCTTCTACATCAAAGAAACATTCGACTTCGGTGTTGGGGAGTTTTGGAACTGCTCCACTAAGCCATAACTCACTTGTGAATCTAAGCCCCGCGCAGAATCTGTTTGTTGCAAATCTGGAGCGTATTCGCCCCATTAGTCGCAACATTCTGCCGACATTTTGCGATTTGATGTGGTTGTATGCCAAGTGGTCTTGTCTTCCAAATATTGGTGGATGGAACGGCTTCGCGGAAGAGGCAGTGACCGATAAGAGTTTTGTTACCTCAAAAATACTTTGTGTTAGTCCACCACCCTCCGACGACAGCGATATCTACACGACGCTGGTTTCGGCTGTCGAAAAGTGCAAGGCTGCAGACCAAAGGGCCTGTATCGTGACTTTCGATTTGCATCTATACAACAAGGCTCACCAATTAGTCGATAATGCCGATCTCACTTCCCCTATAAAATATGTCATACTTAAGCTTGGAGGTTTTCATTTGATAACGTCTTTTCTAGGCTCGATAGGCTACATCATGGCAGGCAGTGGCCTGGAACATATCGTTGAACTTATTTCCGATGTCAAAAGCGTTGAAAAGTTCATGTCCGGCCACGCGTTCGCAAAGGCTATCAGAGGTCACATATTAATCCATCTGGTATTGGCGCAACAAATTATAAATTCAATCAAGTTAACGGACAGTGAGCGTAAAGAAATAGACTCTGTCATTGGCAACACTGAAAGGTCCACTATTCTCACACCGGCCGATAAAATTGTTATCAGAAACATTGCTGCTAAATTTGAAGGCGAATTGCGAAAACTCGAAGAGAGAGGCCCTACTGCGAAACTGTGGCTACAGTACTTTCGCATGGTAACATTAGTCAAGCAGTTTATTGAAGCCGAGCGGTCAGGAGATTGGAAACTTCACCTGGATACGATACAAAGAATGTTGCCATATTTTCACGCAAGCGGTAAATTCCTTTACGGAACAGTCGCTCACCTATATATACAGGACATGGCTATTCTGCATGAAAAAATTCCTGCGCACGAATATGAACAATTCACGAAAAACGGTTACTTTACAATCAGACGCACCCACAGATTTTGGTCGGAGATTATGTCCGATATATCGATAGAACATTCGCTGATACGGTCAATGAGAACAGCCGGAGGACTCGCCCTAGAACGTGGAATATTTGACAGTGTCCTCAACAAGTGGACTGTGGGGTTGGTCTTCTTGCAGAAAGTTCGCGAACAGGTTGAAAACTTTTGCGGCATATCCAGCACTAGTGCAGAGCAGAACGTGGATACGCGAAGCTCACAAATTACCAGTGACAGTAACGATGTTGAAAAAATTGATAAATGGCTCGCCAAACATCCGCCTTTCCCCAAATGCACCGAATTGCGATCTATCAGCACAGGAACCGTGGGAGATTCATCTATCAACTGCCATCTTTCTGGCGACTTTGGCGCTACCATGATCAACTGCTTGATAGGTAAAACATTTCACTCTTTGAATTACAGGCAGCCGGATAAGGTGCTTCCTCTAGCAACGCTGTCCAGTGGCATCAGGGTCGAAAAAGCGATAATTCCCATTGACCCACTACTTATTTTCCAGAGAATATGCCTTGTACAAGAAGCACGAACGGATTTACGAAATCATCTAGAGTACGAGCTAGCGCCGTATCCATTGGCTTTATTCTCAGACAAAGGAATGCTGAGAGGAACAAAGTCATCGATGTACAATTGTTTCACACCGCTGGATCACAATCCTGTCCTTTGGTTCAATGTGATAGAAATCATTGATGGAGAATTTCTTCTGCGTCGGGTCGTGTGGGATCTCAATGTACTGTTCTCAAACATCTGTGAAAAGTATACGAAATACTTGCGAGACAATTTCGGCCCAGACGCAACAATAATCTTTGACGGGCATCTTGACAATATCTACAATTCAGAGCCAGGAGCTGCAGAACAATCTGAGGAAAGTTCTTCGGCAAACATAGTCATCGATAAGACAACGATGTGCGTTACATCGCAAGAGAAATTCCTCGCGAACAAAGGCAACAAAGCCCGCTTTATAGACATGCTGAAAACAGAGCTTGAGGAATCCGGATTCACCGTTAAACAAGCCGTGGCGAAAGCTAACACATTGATCCTCAAAACAGCCATCCAAATGTCTCCGAAATTCAATTCGGTTGTCATCGTCGGCGAGGATGTCGATCTTCTCGTTTTGTTGACTGGATTGGGACACCAATATACAAACATATTCTTTCGCAAACCAGGAAATGGAAGTATTTCTGAACAATTATATAAACCCCGTTGCCTCAAATATGGTCAAGCTGTTCGAGACAACATACTATTTCTTCACGCCTTCAGTGGTTGCGACACAACATCTGCTTTGCACAATATGGGAAAAGATAAATTTCTCTCAACGTTAGAGAAGAATGAGCACCTGTTGACAGCCGTGGAGTTATTCAGAAAAAAAGGAATCGACAGTAACCTGATTGCTCAAGCCGGAGAACGTTTTTTTATCGCTTTATACGGAGGTCGCAAATCTGGAAATTCGATAAACTTATTACGGTTTAAACTCTTTCGCAAATTGGGAACTAAAAACGAATTAAGTCTGTCAGCTCTACCTCCGACAAAAAATGCAGCATGGTTCCATTCATTGAGGACTTATCACCAGGTCCAGACTTGGCTCGGATTTGACCAAAACCCTAGGAAATGGGGCTGGAAACCAACCACGCATGGGCTTCAACCCATCCAACACGAGCTGGCTCCTGCACCTGTATCTTTGCTTCGTTTAATATCTTGTAGATGTAGGGATGATTGCATGAATTTTTGTGGATGCCGGAAAGTTGGTCTGAAATGCTGCATAATCTGTTCCAACCACAGTGGACATTATTGCGAGAACCAACCAAACTTGCTGGATATTGTCGAAGATGATGAGAATGATACAGACAATGAAGAAAGCGAAGAATTGTCCGAAGAGATTTCTGATGAAGAATGTGGGGAAACGGAAGTCAGAGTAACGCAAATTGAAGAAAATCAACCAACATCTTCGAAACGAACGCGACGGGAATAGCTCAGCTCGCAATGCGAAAAGAATATATATGTATAGTATATATATATAGGTATAGGTATATACGGAATTAAATCCATTAATAAACAAAATTCAATAATCGAATATGGGCGAATAAATATTTATTTATTATAAACAATTTATAAGTATATTTGATGATCGAAAGAACGAAAAAACCGTTGAGTAAAAAATTTTCAGAGAATTTCATGCTCTACAAGTTTCATAATGTTGAAAACGTTAAATACTCGGAGGTAGGAAACATGCTAAGCGATTGAATCGGCAAAGCGATGAATCTAATGGATTTGAACATCCGTGGAATAGAATTTGAAGAGATCGAAGGACTGCATATGGTATCGCGGTTTTACCCATATCAAAAACCAACAGATGTTGAATTCGTCAAACTAGGAAACTTCAAGGTTGCTCAATTCCGTGGGCGAGGACAAGCAGGCTTAGTGAAGAAGGATCTGATCTCTGTTGGATGATCTGATGTTGGAATCTCGTTAATTGACTGACTGCTACCTGGTCGATCCGGATCGCAAGGGCTACCTTGGTATATTTTCACAAGTATATACAATAACAACCGTATAACGATGACAATTCATCAGAAAGTTTACTCCTACTTCAATTTTCAGATAGCGACTTCCAAGTGTGTATAGAATTACTGGCAGCCACTTTGATGCCGCCTCCCTGATGAAACTCCTAAAATTCATGCAAACACAGTGTCGACTCCGAACAAGGAGAAGCTTGTGGAAGAACTAAGAGCTGATCACAAAGTCGCCTCGACTTTGTTTTTTCCCAGGCTTTGGATGATCGACGATTTATATATTATTCGCCATCGCATTTATCACCGATATGAGGAGATATTAATCATAATAAATTGTACTTGTATGTCAAGTTAAGAGCTCATTCTACACTAGACGAGCCTCAAGAATTTCGTTTAGGATATTGTGTCTTTGAAACTATATAATGTGACCTATACCCAATAAATACTATTTGATTCGTATTAATCATTTGTAAACCCTTTATAACTGACGATAACTTAATATTATATATTCGCACGTTTCTATGCAGTGATGTTTACTCTTTCATTTTCTTCCGGAAGAAACGGAATTATCTTTCCAAAGATGAAATCACGTATTTCGTCCCCGCAGTTTAAAAATTCTTCGTGTCATGGATTGACTATTTTTCACTAAGTAGATAATGTGATTAAAACAATCGTAAAATAAAACTAGAATAATTTTTATCGATGAAAATCTGTTCAAACTCACAAATATCTCGTTTTTCAAACTTCAATTAATGGTCGACTAGTTAAAATTCAAAATATCGATACCTCAATACATCAATCGCCGGCGATTCTCTGTAGCATCCTTCATAATCGACTTTTTGAACACGTGTAAACACACACAAGCACATATCGGCGTACGTAGGGTACTGTTGTGCTTCTCTAAGAACTGTCATATTTATAACAATGTATATATTTACGATGTTTCAATAACTGAACCTCATACGGTTTAGCATGGCTTTTTTAGAGGACACTTTCGTGATCCTAGTCACACAGGTTAGCGAATTTAATTTCGCATTATTTTTCTGTCTATCAAATATTTCGATATTATAACCTATAAAAATTTCACCACTTTATCTCAAAGACCCGAAATTCTTTTATCAATCCTATTATATTTATGCAGTTTTGATGTTTATACATAAAAAGACAAATTCTAATCATCGCAGAAGCAATCCCCTTAAATCGCCAGATTTTACGATAGTTCGAAAAGGGCATACATCAATTCTCTTCTTTTCATTTTTCTCCAAAAATGATGAAAACTTTTTTAAATCGAGTTGGATTTTTGTTTTAGGTACTCTTTTTCCTAGGAGGATGGGTTTTCTTTGTCAAGAAACTGTTCAGGGACTACGAGGTGCACCACAGACTAGTTCAGCTCATTTTTTCTATTACATTTTCCCTGTCTTGTACAATGTTCGAGTTGATTATATTCGAGATTGTTGACATGCTCGATTTTAGGTATAACTAAGTCACTCTCCTATCCATTTACAATAATCTATTACATAATTCTTTTCCCTCAGCAGCGATAGAAAGTGTTTTTACCACTCCATCAGAGAAAATGATAAAAATCTCGTTGAAACTGCTCTAAAAAAATCTCAAAGCCAACGATTTTTTCAAAGTAACGAGCTTCGACCATACATATTCCTCTCCCCTTTATATCGAGCCACTGACCAGCTTTCTGTCTATCTAGGATCTAAAGTTATCAGAAAAAAGAATTTATTGTCTTATTTTATCAATATCATACAATAATTTTAGTAATAAATATAATATGTACATTTATCGATGCATCTTCTATGTCATAAAGTCCGAAATTTATTCCGGATTAAAAACGCAGGCCATTTATTTTGGATTTTGTATTCTAGTTCGAGATACTTTCACTGGAACGCAGGCCTGTATATGTTGTTGTTTATGGTGATAGTGCTGATACCGTTTTACATAGCGTACTTTATAATCAGCAACATAAGATTTGGTAAGAATAATAAACTTTTATTCAGTCCTAACAAAACTAAACATGAACAGTAATTAATTGATCATTTAATCCTTTCAGTGAGACTGAATCTGATAAGACCGCTAACGGTGCTGGTCTATCTTTTCTACTTGTACCTATTTTGGAAAGTTGGTGACCCCTTTCCGATCCTGAGTCCCAAAAAAGGACTTTTGTCTATAGAACAGGGCGTCAGTCGCATCGGAGTCATCGGAGTTACTGTCATGGCACTTCTCTCCGGCTTTGGCGCAGTCAACTACCCGTATTCCTCAATGGCTTATTTTATGCGGCCTGTTTCTTACACAGACGTTCAGTCCATAGAAAGGAGACTGCTGCAGACTATGGATATGATAGTCGCTAAGAAAAAGAGAATCGCTTTGGCTAAGAAAGGGGAAATCGCTGGGCAAACTGAAGTCAGGTCTAGACTCTGGGGGATGCTCGCCCCTCTTGGCGGAAACAAGGGAAGCCAGGAGAGTAGGTTTCCTCGTTATTTTCATGAAATTTCCTCATATCTTATGAAACTCTATGAAATCGTTATTAGAACTTTCGGATTCTAGTGAAATTCTGTCTTAGTATATGAAATTCTATCCTGAAATGCGTGAAAGTCATTCGAAATTACATAAAATCTTGTGAAACCTTGGGGATTCTGAAGAAATTTTATTATTTCCTGTGAAATTCGATTATAAAATCGTATGAATTTGATCATAAATTAATGTAAAATCTGTTTCATATTCTCAGACATAAAACAACTCCAGCAAGAAGTAGCCGCCTTAGAAGAACTATCCAGACAATTATTCCTCGAAGCTCACGACACCCAGAATGCGAGAGAAAGATTAGAATGGGCAGCGACATGGCAGGGAAAGTATTTCAACTTTCTGGGCTACTTTTTCTCGCTGTATTGCAGCTGGAAGATATTCATAGTAAGAATAACGAATGAAATTATGAGTTGCTTAGAAAATGTTGTCTTCTGAACAATTTTCTCCAAGCTTTTGCATTCGGTATCGGTGATTTTAGAATATTAATGAAAAATCTGACTCTGTTCCAGTCCACAATCAACATAGTCTTCGATCGAGTTGGTAAAAAGGACCCAGTAACACGAGGAATGGAAATAGCTGTACATTGGATAGGATTTGACATAGACGTGACCTTCTGGTCTCAGCATATCTCCTTTTATCTGGTCGGCTGCATCGTCGTTACTTCTATAAGAGGGCTTTTGCTCACGCTTACAAAGGTGCTTGAATAGAAGTTAACTAGTCGTTGAAAAAATGAGAAAAATATTGAAATCTCGCTACCTTCCAATCAATTAGCTAATATTCAAAATTCCTTATGTTGTTCCAGTTTTTCTACGCTATATCGAGCAGTAAATCGTCTAACATAATAGTTTTAATACTTGCTCAAATAATGGTGAGTGAAATGAAGTAAAATGACAAGATTTCGGTCTTAGAATGAATTAAAATGATCGAAAGAGTTGTTTTTTTTTGCCTTCAATTATTTTACAGGGTATGTACTTCGTCTCGTCTGTTCTACTGATGCGAATGAATATGCCAGCTGAGTATCGAGTTATAATAACTCAAGTTCTTGGCGATTTGCAGTTCAATTTTTACCACAGATGGTTTGACGTCATATTTTTAGTGTCCGCGTTATCTTCCATTGTATTTTTATATCTTGCCCATAAGCAGGCTCCCACGGAGCGGGCTTAGGGGTTTAATAAAGTATTTTTTTAATATAATAATAGATTGCTTCTTCATTCACACCCCTTCATCATTTATTGTACATTTTCTCAAATGTTGATGAACTCTATCCTCAATGACCGAGTAGAGATCGGAAGTTCTCGAAGAATCGAGTATGAAGTTACGAAGATTGATATTCTTGTTGGAACAGAAAGATTTCGGTTTTAGTTTGTATTAAAAAATAATGAAGACAGTTTTTATATTGAACATCTTTAATTATTCTTATTATCATCTTATACTGCGTAAATATATTGCGCTCACAGTTTAATTAATAAAAAACTTGTCAATTCTTAATCATTGAAAGATGAAATGTATGAGAGTATGTGCTTTGGTGTTTGTTGTTGATAAAAAAGTGTAAATTACAATATGCTCTTCTCGCATCTATTCACACAAACTATTATCATTATTATTCATATAATATTGGAATGAGATCTGGGAATTCGAATGACGATTATTACTCGATGCTGGGAAAAAAGAAAAATCTACATCTAATTAAGCAACTCTATGCTCCACTCGGATCCCATGTTAACTCCTGGCTTACGAATAGTCAGAACATTGTTCGAAGGGTTGTATTTTGCCTCTAGATCAACCACTCCAAGACCTGTAATCAAAAATGAACAACAATTTCAATATTTAGTTAGAATAAACCACCTAGAATCATAAAACGATCAACAATATCCAATTTTAAAGATTTTGGAAGGTCTTCTGAAGAGGTTCATGAACCGATCAATAACATGATTGAATCTTTAATCAACATCGAAAAAACTCGTCTTTCAAATCACCTTTGGACGTCAAACGTGCAGATTTAATTCCCTTAGGTGGATTAGCGATATCGATTCTCTCCAGCCAGCTCTTAGTATCATAGGTAGAAAGTTTGTCAATAAAATCGGCGCTGAGCGTCTTTCCTGCCAACTTGAATTTGATGTAAAGGTATTTCCCGTGTCTATATTCGTAGCTGGTTTCGTCATCGATGTATAGATTCCCTTCGGCGTTCCCGGCATCATCAGCGACAACGACAAGAGTATACGGGTCGTTTCGCATCGCCGCTGTGCTCCTGCGGGATCTTAATTTCCTTGGAACGATAGACCCGGCTCTTTGATAGACTGGAATTCGCTCTATAGTCACAGGGATGCTGACAGCTCCGGGTTTCCTGTATTCCTGCATAGTGTCTATGTTGTACCAAGCGACTTTACCCTCCCCAGGGAAATAGACGCTAACTTCCGTCACGCCGGGCTCAAAGACGGGCCTAACAAGGATCGAATCTCCGATCAGGATGTGATCGTCGATTGCAAAAGCCTCGGATTCAGTCGGGTAATGAGCCCAGATTGGTCTGATAACCGGATCACCGTTTATCTCCGCTTCTCTGAATAACGTGTACCAAAGAGGAAGATATGAGTAGCGCCGCTTGAATGTTTCCCGCATTATGGCCGTAGTTTGGTCGTTGAAAGTCCAGGGCTCTCGGCGCCGCGTTTCTATGTGCGAATGTTGACGGAAAAATGGGAGCCAGGCACCGGCCTGATTCCAACGAGTGAAGAGCTCCACGTCTGGGTTCTTGAAGAAACCTCCGACGTCTGCACCACAGAACGAAAAGCCGGATATCGCCATCGACAAACACATTGGGTAACTTATTCGCAGGTGACTCCATTCTCCCGTGTTGTCGCCCGTCCACATAGTTCCGTAACGCTGTGACCCGGCGAAGAACGAACGTGTCAAGACAAATGGACGCAGGGAACCGCCGGACCTTTGGTAACATTTTTTTTCAATTAGTACTTTATGAAATCTTCAAAATTTTGGGAGGATTTCATTGATTCTTTATAACTTTCAGTTGATTTTTCAGATTTTCAAATAATATCATAAGGGTTTTCATCGATTTTCACGAGAAGAAAATCGATTTCACTTGATTTAACAAATTTTAGACGGATTTCATAGGTTTCAAAGAAATTTTATAGATTTTCAACGATTCCGAAGAATGTTGAAAGATTTTCCTTAAAATTCTACGATAATAATCGAATCCTATATCTTCTTCTTCTTTCTACCCTACCTTCTGAACAAAGCCTCGAAAGTAGAAGCGATGACCATGAGGCCATTGATATTATGAATATCTCTATGTTCCCAGTCTTTATGCTGAATCATATCTTTAGGCATAGTGACCTCAGGCCCATTAAAAACGCTCGGTTCGTTCATATCGTTCCAAAGATAAACGTCGTTGGTAGTTCCCTTGAATTTGTCGAGACTATACTGTCCCATATAATACTCTCTGACAACAGGATTGAAGAAATCAATATAAGAGCTAGCCCCAGGCCAGCACCATCCCTCAAAGTCTTTCCCGTTTTTATCCTTGATGTAATATCCCAAGCTGGTGGCTTCGTTGTGGAGAAAATAGTTGGGGTCCCGCTTCGTGTGCGGATCTACAATGATCACGAGTTTTCTTCCCTTCTCAGTCAAATTTCTAACCATTTCTAGAGGCTCTGAGAATCTCCTTGGGTCCCACGTAAAGTACTTTTTCCCGTCTGTATACTCGATGTCTAGCCACATCGCCTCCATTGGAAGATCGTAACGGTCGAATGTATCCGCTATCGTACGCACGTCGTCTTGGTCGTTGTAGTTCCAGCGGGACTGGTGGTACCCCAATCCGAATATCTAAACCGAAAACAGGGTAAAATTAATTGCGGTAAAAGATGGAGGACTGCTTTTTCACATTTTGCGTAAAATTCTGAAGACTTTCATCAGTTTTATTCGATTTTAGTCATTTTAGAACTGTTTTATCGAAGTGTAGAAAGGGTTTCATCGATTCTTGAATATTTTGCAAAGATTTCACGAGTTTTCGAACATTTTGAGAGAAATCTACAAGCTCTATTGAATTTCATAGGGGTCTCATGCATTTTAGACAAAATATTCATCAGATTTTCAAAGAGTTCGATAATGTTTCAATAATTTTCAGAGATTCTAAAGGAATTCTATGAAATTTCATGCATTTCATTACAAAATCCGTCAGATTCCAATAGAATTGATTCAGATTTCATAGATTCGTTGAGTATTTCATTTGATTTTCTTTCCATTTTTCCATTTGGCTATCTTCCTTTTTTCTCGGGTTCTGAGCGTTCCGAAAGTAGTACAAATCTCAAATCAAGCCCAATTTACCTGAGGCAAAGGTCCGGTTCCAGTGAGCTTAGTGTATTGCTTGAATGCGTCGAGCGGTTTGGGCCCAAGCATCACGAAGATGTCAATAACGCCGGACTCAGACATGAAGTGTGCGCTAACCTGGGGTTTGTTATTAGACCCAGAGACAAAATTGACGATACTTTCAACGACGTTATGGTCAGAGCTGGAGGCGATATCAACCCAAGTCTCTGCGGCATTGTGCCAAAACACTCCAGAAGTTCCTTCCTTGCTGTTAAATCCAAAAACAAGATAATCAGCGATGAAATTTGACGATCTTTTGCTCTCTCACACTTTTTTTTTTAACAAAGAATCTCACCCGTGGCCAAAGAGGACTGGAATGGCTCCATATAGTGCCATAAAGTCATCTATTTCGTACTCAAAGACGTCAAGATTATACAGCCTGTAAGGATCGCTCTTCTTGGTCGATTTAAGGGCAAAAGATCCTGCATGTTCAGGAATTCCGTAGGCGTATTCAGCCCCTACAAAGGTAAAGTCTAGAGCAACAGCCTCCGGCCCATATGGCTTAGAGTCGTGATGGGATTTGAAATTCTCTTCCCATGCACCTGGGTCTGACTCGGCGTCGTCCCCAGGAAACTCAGGCGCTGCTTCCGTAGGGTTTTCTGCCTCCCCTCCCTCAGGTTTCCTGTTTTTTCAAGGAAAATGAAGATTGTGGTCAGTTAGGCCAGCAGCTAGTTTGTTGGGTTCTTTTTTAAGGGGTTTAGGTTTTTGCGTAAGTATTTCAAAGGTTTATGAACAACAGGATTGCGTAATGCAGAGACAACGACCTCTGTACGTGTCACGTTGTGTAAATTTATGTTATCTTGGAATGTGGAGTTTAATTATGGATTGTGAGACTTAGAAGCGATTTATAGAAGCTAGACTATTTACACAATCACGTAGATTTTGAGTGTGATTCGATTCTTTGGAACTGAAAAATGGAAACAGCTGCTCTTTGCAGATTTCAAGTATTTCTGGGAATCTTTAAAGACTTTTATACAAGATTGTTCCAGTTTGAAGGATTTCGATGAACTTTTTTCCCCATTTCAACAAAGAATTTAGATTTCTTTGCGATTTTTAGGCAACTTTTATAAGATTTCATGGAATTCTACAAGAGTTTTAGTTCAATTACAAGATTTTTAAATCTTTTCACATGAGTTTCGAAGAGATTTCATCAATTCTCCAATGATTCTCTCGATTTTTGAGATTATAGGAGGTTTTTACCGATTTTCAAAGATTCTACTACTATACTATTTCAAGTATAACACATATTTCTTTCCAACTTTTGTAGAATTATTTCAATATTGAATTTATTTGTCTTCATTTTCTTCAGGAATTAATAATAATTGATCACCAAATCATCAGATAAACAAATAGTAAAAGATTTTCCATCTCTTCTTCAATTTTATCCAAGAATTATCTGAAACTCGACAAAGTTTCATCAGTATGATTCAAATTTCTCTTAGATTTCACAAAAAATTTTGAAGATTTCTTCAGAATATCTCGAAATCAGCTGAAATAATTCCACAATTTCGCTGAATCACCATCACAATCGTCTTCTCTCATATTGTGATTAAAAAAATAAGTTAACAAACTCACGGCTGTGGTTTAGTGCGGAGATGTTCGAACCGCATGAGTCCCCTGGCGTTAACAGAGACCTCGAGTTGTTCCCCGAGGTAAAAGTCGATCCTGAATGGCTCGAGGAATATTTTAGCTTTGGCAGAGTCAGTGGCGACGATGATATGCTCCGCGGTTTGTTCAACGAGTTTGATATAAGCCGGTACAGGATCGCTTTGCAGTGCATCTTGAACCTCGTATCTTTCTTTGAGGGGGTTTTTCTCGTTGATATAAACCCTGAAGGTATTGTCCACCAGACCGGTCAGACGAAAAACGTAGAGGACTCCAGTGTCCTTGTTGAACAATTCTCCCAGCAATTCTGAACCCTGTACTTCTACGCTGTTCAATAACTTGTACGGAGTTTTGTCCGGCTGGACTTTACGGCACCGCCTAAACGGAGGGGAAAATTTAAGAGATAATATTCTCTGTAAGAGAAGGAATTTCGTGGAATAACAATCTTTTTTAACAATTATCTTTGTCTCTGAGTAGAGTGAAAAGAATTGCAAGAATCTCAAAGATTTTAGAAACTTCCCAGCCATTTCGAAGTCCATCTTCTTTGGTTCTTTGACCAGAACGAATTAAAACAAATTTTTTTCAGTCAATTTCAGTTCAGTTAGATTCAAGATCCTCGAAAAATGATTAGTTACACATTTCTTCAGGATTTCATTGCGTTTTTATAGAGTTCTATGGAATCTTAAGACTTTCTTTCGTATTCTCTCGATTACTATAAAGTTTTCTTTAGAAGTTGGTTCATTTCTTTCAAATTTCTTTACAAATTATTCAATTTACTAGAAACAGAAGGAAACTGATTCAAAATTTCAAACGTTTCTCAAAACTTTGATGGAATTCTTCCAAATTTCGGTATGATTTCGTAGATACAATTTTCTCCTGACTAAATAGCATACTTTTGTCAGTGAAATAAACTAAAATTGAATACTAAGTTAATTGAAATAATTTAGTACTTAATTTAATCACATCTTCTCAATCATTACAGTATAAATACAGATATTGTATAAAGACTAAATTGAACTTTGACCTGATATATATTGCAGTTTTCATATGAAAGTATAAGAGATAGAAACAAGCAATAAAAAGAAGGCAGCAAGCTATAATATCAACAATAATAATAATTTCTTACATCATACAACCAGTTTTTAATTTCTTTTCAAATGAAAACTAGATAAGATATAATGAACATCGCGATATCATAAGAATTATCTTTTTAATATATCAGAATATTCAAACAGGGAGACAAATGAAGAATACATCTTCTTCTTCTTACTCTCTCTCTCATTAGTTTCTTTGATACTTGCCTACAGAAGCTGCTCTGTTCGCATGTTTTGAAGTTGTTTCTGTCCACAGCGCTGACTAAATAGATGCAGCAAACTGCAGCCAAAATGAGGCCTAATCTGAAATAATAATGAACATATGAATATTCAAAGATATGAATCTCTTCTTCATGTCCATGATAATTTCTCCCAGTTACTTGAACTGCGTTTCATTCTCATAATATAATTTCTATGTATGTACATAAGCAGAAAAGAAGCCGTTTGTTTATACAATATGATAACTAGAGAGGTAAGTTATGCTATATTGTTATACGAGATAGTGGTAGGACAGATTAGATAATAATCATTTCAAATTCGTATGAACAGGGATTTATTTGTTGTTTGTTAGTTCTTATTCAACAGGTTGTTTCATCGCATTCTAGTACATCTAGAATTCGGATTTCTTCTCAAAAAAAATTAAATCACAATAATAATAATAATAATTCAAAATTTAAAATCGCGCATAAGCGTATGTCGGCATGTAATCTTTGGTTTGTATGTAAACTAAAACATAAATCGAGGATTTTATAAACGCAGTTATTAAAATAACGGTCTCTTTTCATTGTCAATCGTAAATATCTGAATAGACTAACCAACTCGTGACGTCAGAGCACGGGGACGGAAAATTACGTACAACGAACAACCTGTTCAACGATATGAACAATGAATAAGTCTATACGATATTGTTGTATGCACTAGTTTTTATTAAAATAATAGAAATCGTGATAATGATATCTACGGAAACGATAGATAGTACAATAAAGAAAAAAAACAAGAGGAGTTGGTGGCGCCGGTCGCTGTTACCACCGGCACGAATGAGACACGTCAGCGGGTCTCCACGAGCGCATGAAATATTTAATTGCTATTGTCAAATTAAAGATGTAGTTAATTCGTTAAACGGTTATTTATGAGACGATCTGTCATTAAGTTTAGCCTCTAACGTCTCGGAATATTCAATAATCAAACGAATGCGTATAATGTTAGTATCAATGTTAAGAAATAAAGCTCACCTCACGCCCAGAGCCATCTTGGCTATTGACACGCCGTGGAATGTGGATATGTAATGGAATACCGACTAGGTGGAAACGCGATGTTGTCTTTCGTTGCCATGAGATGAGATTCTCCGAGCAGCATCTACCGGCGTATTTATTAACTACGTGGTTTTATTCGAATCGTTATTTCTTCGGTCGATCCGATCATCTCTCCTTTTGATTATATAAGGTTGCCACTCTTGCCGGTCCCATACACTTATTGTACGCGTCGGGCGAAATCAACGCGAGAAAATGCAGATTCGATTTTGAACGCTCCGCGTCGTTGTATTTGTTCCCCTCAGAACAACTTTATATTCGCTTTTCGATTAGCGATAAAATTTTGACGCGTAGCCGTGTATGTTTGTTACGTGCAAACACCGGTAGTTCAGTGGGTGAAAAAATGGATCGTACGTACTGTCAACGTTGGAGGGATGATAAGAAAAAAAAACTGCATTTATCCGCCCGAATAACGATTCGTACATTGCATGGGTAAGTGTTTCCTATAATCCTATCGCTACATTATTTTTCATAAAAGCAATCAGAAATACAATTCCGATAATTCCTGACAATTCTTTTGAGGCTGTACTTCCAGTACATGATACGTTTTTTTTACCGGAGTAAGCTGTCACGTGATCAAAATATCACGTGTGAGTTTGTTTAAAATATTGATAAGTTACAGCCCTGAATTGCGTTCAGATATTATGATATAGGGTGGTTTATGCAATCTACAATTAATCTAACATTAAACCATTTCTACCACTTCGATTCTAATACGCTTTCTTCCGAATGTCAATTGACGCGTGAAATATCAATAATACTTTGTAACAGCGGGGGTTACGCAGTATTTTCATCCTCGTGTAACCTCTATTCTCGACCACTGTTGTTGAAATTTCATGAACATAATTCAACGTCGCATAGAATGGAATGGAACTTCACATATGGGACATTCGTTGTCAATTGAAACACTTATTTCCATCAACCGTTCGAACATTTTTTATAACTCGCCAGTTTGCAATACTAGTTGAAAAATAAACTATGAAGGTTTTCCGATTTTTAAAGTCAACTAGTTCGGAGAAGCACCCTGATTACAATTGATCATATCGTGAAAAGCATAGATTCCCCGAACTTGAAATTTTCAATACAGTTTTAGGCATTATTTTATTCAAGATGCACACTACATCTTCTGCTAACAATTATTACGAATGTTTTTTTTTTGGCCAATAAAACACCTATAGGCATTCGGTAAAATTTATTGAATCTTATTGAATACATGCAGAACCACTAATAAGAATTACAGTGCGGTATTTCTCACAGTTCTGAAATATAAAAAAATAAGGCGCGGGAACTGTACAGATCCCAGAATTGTTGTATATAAAAGTCATCTTTTTTTATGAATTCTTGTCTGGGACAGGAGGATTTTTTTTTTGTTAATATCCCCAACGCTGATTTGAGCGAAGAAATAACGAAATCAATTGGCGTCCTCTAACAAGGCACTTTTCATTTTGCTATAAGTTTTACAAAATATTCATGGACATGTGCGGAACGTATGGAATAATCGTCATCATGGACATCGCTGTAGTTCACGAGTAAAGATCATAATATCCGCGAAATCATAATCAACCAATTCGCGTGTAGTTATGTGTATATAGATGACAGTGACTTTTTTGGCGCCAATTTGATTATAAACGACAAAATTTGTATTTTTTTACGACGTAACAGTCTTTTTTACGTATGTAGGTGAATCATTTATAATTTCATAATTTTCACCCGTGAACTATGGCGATGCCCGTCATGGAGATTTTTTTGCCTGACCAGACAAGTCCCTGAATATTACGTCAAATCTACGGCGATATAAAAAGCGCATTATTGACCGAAAATAATTCATTTCATTATATTTTCGATGAAATCGGCTTTTGAGATACGAATGGAAAAGTGAATCTTGTTTCGTTCCAAAGTTCACGAAAAAGATATCTTGCCTGTACAAGAATTTTATTTTTTATCACTCACCTCTGTATAAGTCTATAGATATGGAGAAAAATTCAACTCCAAATTGGGTGAATAATAAATTTTCAAAAAAATCACAGAATCTTAATTATCGGATATATCAATGAGGGTCAAATACAAAATTCACTGAGTTCATGGAGAATCTTTCGTATCAATCAATTCTTTCCGATTTTCTTACATTTATCAAAGGCAAAATGTGTAGATCGGGAATAACGTAGTACAGTGGTAAGAAAAATTTGAGAATAATTTTATACAGTAGGGGTAGAATTGACATAGGTCTAGAATTGACATAGAATCGTCACTATTCGTCACTATTCTCGTTCACGGGCATTCGATAAAAAAATTGTTTTTCCTTTGCTACTCGTTCAATGACATCTGTTGTACATATTCAACAAGACCTCACAACGATGCAGCAATTTTTGAGGCTGTAAAATAAGATCAAATTTAAGAAGAGCGATGTTCCCATGTTAATCAAATGGGAAAAGTGATTTTGCGATGGGCCACGCCGACAAAAAATCGCACACTGGGCGTATTGATAGGTATTGATACTAACCTCATACACTCACTTTTTCACGGGTGCGAGCGCAAATGAAGAAATATATGGACAAATAAATGAACAGCCCTAATATATATACTCGGGTGATCCAAAAAAAAACTTTTTTTTTTTCTCGCAAACAGGCTCAAAAGTTCCCTTTAGGTATAAAAATGAGCCTGTCAAAAGCTGAGCTCTTAATTTTGATATTAAGATGCTCCTCATCGCACTTTTCTATTTCCCATTGAAATAACACGGGAAAATTTGTTTTTGCTTCTTCTGATTTTTATAACTAGCAAACATATTTTTGTAGAGAATTAAATGCTCTACAAAAAAGGTCTCTTGCACTTTTTTGATGAACTTATTTTAGAAACACATTTTTTGTCAGAAACGTGGTTCTTTGAACTCGAATATCATTTGAATGGCTACGTTTATCAAAAAAGTGTAGGAGTACCTTTCTTGTAGAGCATACAATTCCCTACAAAAATGTGTTTGTAGATTTTCTGTATGACGCATCGTTAGCTAGTTATAAAAATCAGAAGGAGCAAAACCAAATTTTCCCGTGTTATTTAAATGGGAAATAGAAAAGTGCGATGAGGAGCATCTTAATATTAAAATTAAGAGCTCACCTTTTGACAGGCTCATTTTTATTCCTGAAGGGAACTTTTGAAACATCTGAAGGTGACAAAAAAGTATCTATTCAATTTTTTATTACGCCACATCCTTTTCCGCGATCCCTACTCACCCTTGACGAAGACACTTTTTTTCACGTTTTTTTTGTTCTTGTCTTTTATATACCCGATCGATGTCGGGCCTCGTCGAGGACGGTGGATGTACACTTTAACCCTAGAACGGTACACTGGGGTCCAATGGACCCCAGCCAAGTCCTGTTTCTTCACATTCTCCGAAACATTTTCAGTTCGATTTTCTCAATTTAAACAAAAATTGTCAGGTGAATTTGAAAGAGACTTTTGTCAGTAGATTTGAAATTGTTTAACGCTTGAAATGACGCAAACCGCATATGAAAATATTGATCACAGCGGAAATGGCAGGCGCTCAAAGTTGACTGGGGTCCGCTGGACCCCGGTGTACCGTTAATGATCGGCTAGGGAAGTGTACCGTTCTAGGGTTAATATCGTGATCGTTCGCTGTCTCAGAAGCCCAGGTCTCAGTTTTTTTCGTTCCTTATTTTTTATCTTTTTGAAGTAAAAAAAAATCTAATAAGCTCGTCTTTAGCTCGATCATCACAGAAGTTATGGCCTGGAATGTGATGTACCCAAGTCCTTTGAACAGCCGTAGAGCAATTAATTAAAATCCTGGATATACATATATACGTGTATACCTGTCTATACGACATATGAGTGACCGTGTAAATTATTGCACTCGCCTGATTCGAGGGTGTGAGTATGGAACCCACACGGAATTAAAGTTTGCGTATTAAAAAATAGTCGTTGTGACGGTGGGTAGTCTCGGTTTACTCGTTCCATTAATTAGTGATGTTTCGTTAATTGTTTACGTTAGGAAACACGCCGTCTTTTCGCGTGACCTTAGTGACAATAGTTAATAATAATAATTTGAGTGAGGAGTGGTGAGTGGCGAGTGACAAGTGGCGAGGCGAATCCTGTAGCGACAATGTTACGCCTGGGAAGGATTGCTTTAGGAAGTTTTGATAAAGATAAACTTGTACCGTGGAGTGTTCAATAGCGTTAATTATTTATTTACCTTCTATTTGATTTATTTTTGATCAAAAAGTTTTAGTCCTCTTACCAGACTCTCCTCCAGCTATGCCGAGCAACCGGTTACTGCAGGAACTATGAGTAAGTCCACGTCAAGTGGGAGGAAATGAACGAAAAATTCACCTCGATTTCTCTGTAATTTTGTTTACAGATTTGTTGGAGCAGATTTTCTCAAAGAATGATTTTATTATTTCCGCGAGTTTTGTGGTGTCGTTTCGTAATCTAGAGGTCAGAAGCTTTCGAAAACCGTCATGAAACTTTGATTTCCAAAAAATATAATATTTCCGGATTTTTCGCCGAAATTTCCGAAAAAAATTGAATCTCGCAAATGAGTATCCGGTTTATGCGGAATCTCTTCTACTCGGTACCCTGTCTAATAATCGAACCGACATTCCCGTTGATTTTGCTCTTTCCGATAAAAAAAACCCGAAAATCAGTCTCATACAGTGTCAGGTGTGACATTAGCGAATTTTTCTCGAATTGCGGGAACTTGCATCGCGTCTCCCGGTCGCCCGGATTAATTCCGCTGGTTTTGTCGTTTCGTTTCGTAATCTAGAGGTCAGAAGCTTTCGAAAACCGTCATGAAACTTTGATTTCCAAAAAAACGAATATATCCGGATTTTTCGCCGAAATTTCCGAAAAAAATTGAATCTCGCAAATGAGTATCCGGTTTATGCGGAATCTCTTCTACTCGGTACCCTGTCTAATAATCGAAACGACATTCCCGTTGATTTTGCTCTTTCCGATAAAAAAAACCCGAAAATCAGTCTCATACAGTGTCAGGTGTGACATTAGCGAATTTTTCTCGAATTGCGGGAACTTGCATCGCGTCTCCCGGTCGCCCGGATTAATTCCGCTGGTTTTGTCGTTTCGTTTCGTAATCTAGAGGTCAGAAGCTTTCGAAAACCGTCATGAAACTTTGTTTTCCAAAAAATATAATATTGTCGGATTTTTCGCCGAAATTTCCGAAAAAAATTGAATCTCGCAAATGAGTATCCGGTTTATGCGGAATCTCTTCTACTCGGTACCCTGTCTAATAATCGAAACGACATTCCCGTTGATTTTGCTCTTTCCGATAAAAAAAACCCGAAAATCAGTCTCATACAGTGTCAGGTGTGACATTAGCGAATTTTTCTCGAATTGCGGGAACTTGCATCGCGTCTCCCGGTCGCCCGGATTAATTCCGCTGGTTTTGTCGTTTCGTTTCGTAATCTAGAGGTCAGAAGCTTTCGATAACCGTCATGAAACTTTGATTTCCAAAAAAACGAATATATCCGGATTTTTCGCCGAAATTTCCGAAAAAAATTGAATCTCGCAAATGAGTATCCGGTTTATGCGGAATCTCTTCTACTCGGTACCCTGTCTAATAATCGAAACGACATTCCCGTTGATTTTGCTCTTTCCGATAAAAAAAACCCGAAAATCAGTCTCATACAGTGTCAGGTGTGACATTAGCGAATTTTTCTCGAATTGCGGGAACTTGCATCGCGTCTCCCGGTCGCCCGGATTAATTCCGCTGGTTTTGTCGTTTCGTTTCGTAATCTAGAGGTCAGAAGCTTTCGAAAACCGTCATGAAACTTTGTTTTCCAAAAAATATAATATTGTCGGATTTTTCGCCGAAATTTCCGAAAAAAATTGAATCTCGCAAATGAGTATCCGGTTTATGCGGAATCTCTTCTACTCGGTACCCTGTCTAATAATCGAAACGACATTCCCGTTGATTTTGCTCTTTCCGATAAAAAAAACCCGAAAATCAGTCTCATACAGTGTCAGGTGTGACATTAGCGAATTTTTCTCGAATTGCGGGAACTTGCATCGCGTCTCCCGGTCGCCCGGATTAATTCCGCTGGTTTTGTCGTTTCGTTTCGTAATCTAGAGGTCAGAAGCTTTCGAAAACCGTCATGAAACTTTGATTTCCAAAAAAACGAATATATCCGGATTTTTCGCCGAAATTTCCGAAAAAAATTGAATCTCGCAAATGAGTATCCGGTTTATGCGGAATCTCTTCTACTCGGTACCCTGTCTAATAATCGAAACGACATTCCCGTTGATTTTGCTCTTTCCGATAAAAAAAACCCGAAAATCAGTCTCATACAGTGTCAGGTGTGACATTAGCGAATTTTTCTCGAATTGCGGGAACTTGCATCGCGTCTCCCGGTCGCCCGGATTAATTCCGCTGGTTTTGTCGTTTCGTTTCGTAATCTAGAGGTCAGAAGCTTTCGAAAACCGTCATGAAACTTTGATTTCCAAAAAAACGAATATATCCGGATTTTTCGCCGAAATTTCCGAAAAAAATTGAATCTCGCAAATGAGTATCCGGTTTATGCGGAATCTCTTCTACTCGGTACCCTGTCTAATAATCGAAACGACATTCCCGTTGATTTTGCTCTTTCCGATAAAAAAAACCCGAAAATCAGTCTCATACAGTGTCAGGTGTGACATTAGCGAATTTTTCTCGAATTGCGGGAACTTGCATCGCGTCTCCCGGTCGCCCGGATTAATTCCGCTGGTTTTGTCGTTTCGTTTCGTAATCTAGAGGTCAGAAGCTTTCGAAAACCGTCATGAAACTTTGTTTTCCAAAAAATATAATATTGTCGGATTTTTCGCCGAAATTTCCGAAAAAAATTGAATCTCGCAAATGAGTATCCGGTTTATGCGGAATCTCTTCTACTCGGTACCCTGTCTAATAATCGAAACGACATTCCCGTTGATTTTGCTCTTTCCGATAAAAAAAACCCGAAAATCAGTCTCATACAGTGTCAGGTGTGACATTAGCGAATTTTTCTCGAATTGCGGGAACTTGCATCGCGTCTCCCGGTCGCCCGGATTAATTCCGCTGGTTTTGTCGTTTCGTTTCGTAATCTAGAGGTCAGAAGCTTTCGATAACCGTCATGAAACTTTGATTTCCAAAAAAACGAATATATCCGGATTTTTCGCCGAAATTTCCGAAAAAAATTGAATCTCGCAAATGAGTATCCGGTTTATGCGGAATCTCTTCTACTCGGTACCCTGTCTAATAATCGAAACGACATTCCCGTTGATTTTGCTCTTTCCGATAAAAAAAACCCGAAAATCAGTCTCATACAGTGTCAGGTGTGACATTAGCGAATTTTTCTCGAATTGCGGGAACTTGCATCGCGTCTCCCGGTCGCCCGGATTAATTCCGCTGGTTTTGTCGTTTCGTTTCGTAATCTAGAGGTCAGAAGCTTTCGAAAACCGTCATGAAACTTTGATTTCCAAAAAAACGAATATATCCGGATTTTTCGCCGAAATTTCCGAAAAAAATTGAATCTCGCAAATGAGTATCCGGTTTATGCGGAATCTCTTCTACTCGGTACCCTGTCTAATAATCGAAACGACATTCCCGTTGATTTTGCTCTTTCCGATAAAAAAAACCCGAAAATCAGTCTCATACAGTGTCAGGTGTGACATTAGCGAATTTTTCTCGAATTGCGGGAACTTGCATCGCGTCTCCCGGTCGCCCGGATTAATTCCGCTGGTTTTGTCGTTTCGTTTCGTAATCTAGAGGTCAGAAGCTTTCGAAAACCGTCATGAAACTTTGTTTTCCAAAAAATATAATATTGTCGGATTTTTCGCCGAAATTTCCGAAAAAAATTGAATCTCGCAAATGAGTATCCGGTTTATGCGGAATCTCTTCTACTCGGTACCCTGTCTAATAATCGAAACGACATTCCCGTTGATTTTGCTCTTTCCGATAAAAAAAACCCGAAAATCAGTCTCATACAGTGTCAGGTGTGACATTAGCGAATTTTTCTCGAATTGCGGGAACTTGCATCGCGTCTCCCGGTCGCCCGGATTAATTCCGCTGGTTTTGTCGTTTCGTTTCGTAATCTAGAGGTCAGAAGCTTTCGAAAACCGTCATGAAACTTTGTTTTCCAAAAAATATAATATTGTCGGATTTTTCGCCGAAATTTCCGAAAAAAATTGAATCTCGCAAATGAGTATCCGGTTTATGCGGAATCTCTTCTACTCGGTACCCTGTCTAATAATCGAAACGACATTCCCGTTGATTTTGCTCTTTCCGATAAAAAAAACCCGAAAATCAGTCTCATACAGTGTCAGGTGTGACATTAGCGAATTTTTCTCGAATTGCGGGAACTTGCATCGCGTCTCCCGGTCGCCCGGATTAATTCCGCTGGTTTTGTCGTTTCGTTTCGTAATCTAGAGGTCAGAAGCTTTCGATAACCGTCATGAAACTTTGATTTCCAAAAAAACGAATATATCCGGATTTTTCGCCGAAATTTCCGAAAAAAATTGAATCTCGCAAATGAGTATCCGGTTTATGCGGAATCTCTTCTACTCGGTACCCTGTCTAATAATCGAAACGACATTCCCGTTGATTTTGCTCTTTCCGATAAAAAAAACCCGAAAATCAGTCTCATACAGTGTCAGGTGTGACATTAGCGAATTTTTCTCGAATTGCGGGAACTTGCATCGCGTCTCCCGGTCGCCCGGATTAATTCCGCTGGTTTTGTCGTTTCGTTTCGTAATCTAGAGGTCAGAAGCTTTCGAAAACCGTCATGAAACTTTGTTTTCCAAAAAATATAATATTGTCGGATTTTTCGCCGAAATTTCCGAAAAAAATTGAATCTCGCAAATGAGTATCCGGTTTATGCGGAATCTCTTCTACTCGGTACCCTGTCTAATAATCGAAACGACATTCCCGTTGATTTTGCTCTTTCCGATAAAAAAAACCCGAAAATCAGTCTCATACAGTGTCAGGTGTGACATTAGCGAATTTTTCTCGAATTGCGGGAACTTGCATCGCGTCTCCCGGTCGCCCGGATTAATTCCGCTGGTTTTGTCGTTTCGTTTCGTAATCTAGAGGTCAGAAGCTTTCGAAAACCGTCATGAAACTTTGATTTCCAAAAAAACGAATATATCCGGATTTTTCGCCGAAATTTCCGAAAAAAATTGAATCTCGCAAATGAGTATCCGGTTTATGCGGAATCTCTTCTACTCGGTACCCTGTCTAATAATCGAAACGACATTCCCGTTGATTTTGCTCTTTCCGATAAAAAAAACCCGAAAATCAGTCTCATACAGTGTCAGGTGTGACATTAGCGAATTTTTCTCGAATTGCGGGAACTTGCATCGCGTCTCCCGGTCGCCCGGATTAATTCCGCTGGTTTTGTCGTTTCGTTTCGTAATCTAGAGGTCAGAAGCTTTCGAAAACCGTCATGAAACTTTGATTTCCAAAAAAACGAATATATCCGGATTTTTCGCCGAAATTTCCGAAAAAAATTGAATCTCGCAAATGAGTATCCGGTTTATGCGGAATCTCTTCTACTCGGTACCCTGTCTAATAATCGAAACGACATTCCCGTTGATTTTGCTCTTTCCGATAAAAAAAACCCGAAAATCAGTCTCATACAGTGTCAGGTGTGACATTAGCGAATTTTTCTCGAATTGCGGGAACTTGCATCGCGTCTCCCGGTCGCCCGGATTAATTCCGCTGGTTTTGTCGTTTCGTTTCGTAATCTAGAGGTCAGAAGCTTTCGAAAACCGTCATGAAACTTTGTTTTCCAAAAAATATAATATTGTCGGATTTTTCGCCGAAATTTCCGAAAAAAATTGAATCTCGCAAATGAGTATCCGGTTTATGCGGAATCTCTTCTACTCGGTACCCTGTCTAATAATCGAAACGACATTCCCGTTGATTTTGCTCTTTCCGATAAAAAAAACCCGAAAATCAGTCTCATACAGTGTCAGGTGTGACATTAGCGAATTTTTCTCGAATTGCGGGAACTTGCATCGCGTCTCCCGGTCGCCCGGATTAATTCCGCTGGTTTTGTCGTTTCGTTTCGTAATCTAGAGGTCAGAAGCTTTCGATAACCGTCATGAAACTTTGATTTCCAAAAAAACGAATATATCCGGATTTTTCGCCGAAATTTCCGAAAAAAATTGAATCTCGCAAATGAGTATCCGGTTTATGCGGAATCTCTTCTACTCGGTACCCTGTCTAATAATCGAAACGACATTCCCGTTGATTTTGCTCTTTCCGATAAAAAAAACCCGAAAATCAGTCTCATACAGTGTCAGGTGTGACATTAGCGAATTTTTCTCGAATTGCGGGAACTTGCATCGCGTCTCCCGGTCGCCCGGATTAATTCCGCTGGTTTTGTCGTTTCGTTTCGTAATCTAGAGGTCAGAAGCTTTCGAAAACCGTCATGAAACTTTGTTTTCCAAAAAATATAATATTGTCGGATTTTTCGCCGAAATTTCCGAAAAAAATTGAATCTCGCAAATGAGTATCCGGTTTATGCGGAATCTCTTCTACTCGGTACCCTGTCTAATAATCGAAACGACATTCCCGTTGATTTTGCTCTTTCCGATAAAAAAAACCCGAAAATCAGTCTCATACAGTGTCAGGTGTGACATTAGCGAATTTTTCTCGAATTGCGGGAACTTGCATCGCGTCTCCCGGTCGCCCGGATTAATTCCGCTGGTTTTGTCGTTTCGTTTCGTAATCTAGAGGTCAGAAGCTTTCGAAAACCGTCATGAAACTTTGTTTTCCAAAAAATATAATATTGTCGGATTTTTCGCCGAAATTTCCGAAAAAAATTGAATCTCGCAAATGAGTATCCGGTTTATGCGGAATCTCTTCTACTCGGTACCCTGTCTAATAATCGAAACGACATTCCCGTTGATTTTGCTCTTTCCGATAAAAAAAACCCGAAAATCAGTCTCATACAGTGTCAGGTGTGACATTAGCGAATTTTTCTCGAATTGCGGGAACTTGCATCGCGTCTCCCGGTCGCCCGGATTAATTCCGCTGGTTTTGTCGTTTCGTTTCGTAATCTAGAGGTCAGAAGCTTTCGAAAACCGTCATGAAACTTTGATTTCCAAAAAAACGAATATATCCGGATTTTTCGCCGAAATTTCCGAAAAAAATTGAATCTCGCAAATGAGTATCCGGTTTATGCGGAATCTCTTCTACTCGGTACCCTGTCTAATAATCGAAACGACATTCCCGTTGATTTTGCTCTTTCCGATAAAAAAAACCCGAAAATCAGTCTCATACAGTGTCAGGTGTGACATTAGCGAATTTTTCTCGAATTGCGGGAACTTGCATCGCGTCTCCCGGTCGCCCGGATTAATTCCGCTGGTTTTGTCGTTTCGTTTCGTAATCTAGAGGTCAGAAGCTTTCGAAAACCGTCATGAAACTTTGTTTTCCAAAAAATATAATATTGTCGGATTTTTCGCCGAAATTTCCGAAAAAAATTGAATCTCGCAAATGAGTATCCGGTTTATGCGGAATCTCTTCTACTCGGTACCCTGTCTAATAATCGAAACGACATTCCCGTTGATTTTGCTCTTTCCGATAAAAAAAACCCGAAAATCAGTCTCATACAGTGTCAGGTGTGACATTAGCGAATTTTTCTCGAATTGCGGGAACTTGCATCGCGTCTCCCGGTCGCCCGGATTAATTCCGCTGGTTTTGTCGTTTCGTTTCGTAATCTAGAGGTCAGAAGCTTTCGAAAACCGTCATGAAACTTTGTTTTCCAAAAAATATAATATTGTCGGATTTTTCGCCGAAATTTCCGAAAAAAATTGAATCTCGCAAATGAGTATCCGGTTTATGCGGAATCTCTTCTACTCGGTACCCTGTCTAATAATCGAAACGACATTCCCGTTGATTTTGCTCTTTCCGATAAAAAAAACCCGAAAATCAGTCTCATACAGTGTCAGGTGTGACATTAGCGAATTTTTCTCGAATTGCGGGAACTTGCATCGCGTCTCCCGGTCGCCCGGATTAATTCCGCTGGTTTTGTCGTTTCGTTTCGTAATCTAGAGGTCAGAAGCTTTCGAAAACCGTCATGAAACTTTGTTTTCCAAAAAATATAATATTGTCGGATTTTTCGCCGAAATTTCCGAAAAAAATTGAATCTCGCAAATGAGTATCCGGTTTATGCGGAATCTCTTCTACTCGGTACCCTGTCTAATAATCGAAACGACATTCCCGTTGATTTTGCTCTTTCCGATAAAAAAAACCCGAAAATCAGTCTCATACAGTGTCAGGTGTGACATTAGCGAATTTTTCTCGAATTGCGGGAACTTGCATCGCGTCTCCCGGTCGCCCGGATTAATTCCGCTGGTTTTGTCGTTTCGTTTCGTAATCTAGAGGTCAGAAGCTTTCGAAAACCGTCATGAAACTTTGATTTCCAAAAAAACGAATATATCCGGATTTTTCGCCGAAATTTCCGAAAAAAATTGAATCTCGCAAATGAGTATCCGGTTTATGCGGAATCTCTTCTACTCGGTACCCTGTCTAATAATCGAAACGACATTCCCGTTGATTTTGCTCTTTCCGATAAAAAAAACCCGAAAATCAGTCTCATACAGTGTCAGGTGTGACATTAGCGAATTTTTCTCGAATTGCGGGAACTTGCATCGCGTCTCCCGGTCGCCCGGATTAATTCCGCTGGTTTTGTCGTTTCGTTTCGTAATCTAGAGGTCAGAAGCTTTCGAAAACCGTCATGAAACTTTGATTTCCAAAAAAACGAATATATCCGGATTTTTCGCCGAAATTTCCGAAAAAAATTGAATCTCGCAAATGAGTATCCGGTTTATGCGGAATCTCTTCTACTCGGTACCCTGTCTAATAATCGAAACGACATTCCCGTTGATTTTGCTCTTTCCGATAAAAAAAACCCGAAAATCAGTCTCATACAGTGTCAGGTGTGACATTAGCGAATTTTTCTCGAATTGCGGGAACTTGCATCGCGTCTCCCGGTCGCCCGGATTAATTCCGCTGGTTTTGTCGTTTCGTTTCGTAATCTAGAGGTCAGAAGCTTTCGAAAACCGTCATGAAACTTTGTTTTCCAAAAAATATAATATTGTCGGATTTTTCGCCGAAATTTCCGAAAAAAATTGAATCTCGCAAATGAGTATCCGGTTTATGCGGAATCTCTTCTACTCGGTACCCTGTCTAATAATCGAAACGACATTCCCGTTGATTTTGCTCTTTCCGATAAAAAAAACCCGAAAATCAGTCTCATACAGTGTCAGGTGTGACATTAGCGAATTTTTCTCGAATTGCGGGAACTTGCATCGCGTCTCCCGGTCGCCCGGATTAATTCCGCTGGTTTTGTCGTTTCGTTTCGTAATCTAGAGGTCAGAAGCTTTCGAAAACCGTCATGAAACTTTGTTTTCCAAAAAATATAATATTGTCGGATTTTTCGCCGAAATTTCCGAAAAAAATTGAATCTCGCAAATGAGTATCCGGTTTATGCGGAATCTCTTCTACTCGGTACCCTGTCTAATAATCGAAACGACATTCCCGTTGATTTTGCTCTTTCCGATAAAAAAAACCCGAAAATCAGTCTCATACAGTGTCAGGTGTGACATTAGCGAATTTTTCTCGAATTGCGGGAACTTGCATCGCGTCTCCCGGTCGCCCGGATTAATTCCGCTGGTTTTGTCGTTTCGTTTCGTAATCTAGAGGTCAGAAGCTTTCGAAAACCGTCATGAAACTTTGATTTCCAAAAAAACGAATATATCCGGATTTTTCGCCGAAATTTCCGAAAAAAATTGAATCTCGCAAATGAGTATCCGGTTTATGCGGAATCTCTTCTACTCGGTACCCTGTCTAATAATCGAAACGACATTCCCGTTGATTTTGCTCTTTCCGATAAAAAAAACCCGAAAATCAGTCTCATACAGTGTCAGGTGTGACATTAGCGAATTTTTCTCGAATTGCGGGAACTTGCATCGCGTCTCCCGGTCGCCCGGATTAATTCCGCTGGTTTTGTCGTTTCGTTTCGTAATCTAGAGGTCAGAAGCTTTCGAAAACCGTCATGAAACTTTGTTTTCCAAAAAATATAATATTGTCGGATTTTTCGCCGAAATTTCCGAAAAAAATTGAATCTCGCAAATGAGTATCCGGTTTATGCGGAATCTCTTCTACTCGGTACCCTGTCTAATAATCGAAACGACATTCCCGTTGATTTTGCTCTTTCCGATAAAAAAAACCCGAAAATCAGTCTCATACAGTGTCAGGTGTGACATTAGCGAATTTTTCTCGAATTGCGGGAACTTGCATCGCGTCTCCCGGTCGCCCGGATTAATTCCGCTGGTTTTGTCGTTTCGTTTCGTAATCTAGAGGTCAGAAGCTTTCGAAAACCGTCATGAAACTTTGTTTTCCAAAAAATATAATATTGTCGGATTTTTCGCCGAAATTTCCGAAAAAAATTGAATCTCGCAAATGAGTATCCGGTTTATGCGGAATCTCTTCTACTCGGTACCCTGTCTAATAATCGAAACGACATTCCCGTTGATTTTGCTCTTTCCGATAAAAAAAACCCGAAAATCAGTCTCATACAGTGTCAGGTGTGACATTAGCGAATTTTTCTCGAATTGCGGGAACTTGCATCGCGTCTCCCGGTCGCCCGGATTAATTCCGCTGGTTTTGTCGTTTCGTTTCGTAATCTAGAGGTCAGAAGCTTTCGAAAACCGTCATGAAACTTTGATTTCCAAAAAAACGAATATATCCGGATTTTTCGCCGAAATTTCCGAAAAAAATTGAATCTCGCAAATGAGTATCCGGTTTATGCGGAATCTCTTCTACTCGGTACCCTGTCTAATAATCGAAACGACATTCCCGTTGATTTTGCTCTTTCCGATAAAAAAAACCCGAAAATCAGTCTCATACAGTGTCAGGTGTGACATTAGCGAATTTTTCTCGAATTGCGGGAACTTGCATCGCGTCTCCCGGTCGCCCGGATTAATTCCGCTGGTTTTGTCGTTTCGTTTCGTAATCTAGAGGTCAGAAGCTTTCGAAAACCGTCATGAAACTTTGATTTCCAAAAAAACGAATATATCCGGATTTTTCGCCGAAATTTCCGAAAAAAATTGAATCTCGCAAATGAGTATCCGGTTTATGCGGAATCTCTTCTACTCGGTACCCTGTCTAATAATCGAAACGACATTCCCGTTGATTTTGCTCTTTCCGATAAAAAAAACCCGAAAATCAGTCTCATACAGTGTCAGGTGTGACATTAGCGAATTTTTCTCGAATTGCGGGAACTTGCATCGCGTCTCCCGGTCGCCCGGATTAATTCCGCTGGTTTTGTCGTTTCGTTTCGTAATCTAGAGGTCAGAAGCTTTCGAAAACCGTCATGAAACTTTGTTTTCCAAAAAATATAATATTGTCGGATTTTTCGCCGAAATTTCCGAAAAAAATTGAATCTCGCAAATGAGTATCCGGTTTATGCGGAATCTCTTCTACTCGGTACCCTGTCTAATAATCGAAACGACATTCCCGTTGATTTTGCTCTTTCCGATAAAAAAAACCCGAAAATCAGTCTCATACAGTGTCAGGTGTGACATTAGCGAATTTTTCTCGAATTGCGGGAACTTGCATCGCGTCTCCCGGTCGCCCGGATTAATTCCGCTGGTTTTGTCGTTTCGTTTCGTAATCTAGAGGTCAGAAGCTTTCGATAACCGTCATGAAACTTTGATTTCCAAAAAAACGAATATATCCGGATTTTTCGCCGAAATTTCCGAAAAAAATTGAATCTCGCAAATGAGTATCCGGTTTATGCGGAATCTCTTCTACTCGGTACCCTGTCTAATAATCGAAACGACATTCCCGTTGATTTTGCTCTTTCCGATAAAAAAAACCCGAAAATCAGTCTCATACAGTGTCAGGTGTGACATTAGCGAATTTTTCTCGAATTGCGGGAACTTGCATCGCGTCTCCCGGTCGCCCGGATTAATTCCGCTGGTTTTGTCGTTTCGTTTCGTAATCTAGAGGTCAGAAGCTTTCGAAAACCGTCATGAAACTTTGTTTTCCAAAAAATATAATATTGTCGGATTTTTCGCCGAAATTTCCGAAAAAAATTGAATCTCGCAAATGAGTATCCGGTTTATGCGGAATCTCTTCTACTCGGTACCCTGTCTAATAATCGAAACGACATTCCCGTTGATTTTGCTCTTTCCGATAAAAAAAACCCGAAAATCAGTCTCATACAGTGTCAGGTGTGACATTAGCGAATTTTTCTCGAATTGCGGGAACTTGCATCGCGTCTCCCGGTCGCCCGGATTAATTCCGCTGGTTTTGTCGTTTCGTTTCGTAATCTAGAGGTCAGAAGCTTTCGAAAACCGTCATGAAACTTTGTTTTCCAAAAAATATAATATTGTCGGATTTTTCGCCGAAATTTCCGAAAAAAATTGAATCTCGCAAATGAGTATCCGGTTTATGCGGAATCTCTTCTACTCGGTACCCTGTCTAATAATCGAAACGACATTCCCGTTGATTTTGCTCTTTCCGATAAAAAAAACCCGAAAATCAGTCTCATACAGTGTCAGGTGTGACATTAGCGAATTTTTCTCGAATTGCGGGAACTTGCATCGCGTCTCCCGGTCGCCCGGATTAATTCCGCTGGTTTTGTCGTTTCGTTTCGTAATCTAGAGGTCAGAAGCTTTCGATAACCGTCATGAAACTTTGATTTCCAAAAAAACGAATATATCCGGATTTTTCGCCGAAATTTCCGAAAAAAATTGAATCTCGCAAATGAGTATCCGGTTTATGCGGAATCTCTTCTACTCGGTACCCTGTCTAATAATCGAAACGACATTCCCGTTGATTTTGCTCTTTCCGATAAAAAAAACCCGAAAATCAGTCTCATACAGTGTCAGGTGTGACATTAGCGAATTTTTCTCGAATTGCGGGAACTTGCATCGCGTCTCCCGGTCGCCCGGATTAATTCCGCTGGTTTTGTCGTTTCGTTTCGTAATCTAGAGGTCAGAAGCTTTCGAAAACCGTCATGAAACTTTGTTTTCCAAAAAATATAATATTGTCGGATTTTTCGCCGAAATTTCCGAAAAAAATTGAATCTCGCAAATGAGTATCCGGTTTATGCGGAATCTCTTCTACTCGGTACCCTGTCTAATAATCGAAACGACATTCCCGTTGATTTTGCTCTTTCCGATAAAAAAAACCCGAAAATCAGTCTCATACAGTGTCAGGTGTGACATTAGCGAATTTTTCTCGAATTGCGGGAACTTGCATCGCGTCTCCCGGTCGCCCGGATTAATTCCGCTGGTTTTGTCGTTTCGTTTCGTAATCTAGAGGTCAGAAGCTTTCGAAAACCGTCATGAAACTTTGTTTTCCAAAAAATATAATATTGTCGGATTTTTCGCCGAAATTTCCGAAAAAAATTGAATCTCGCAAATGAGTATCCGGTTTATGCGGAATCTCTTCTACTCGGTACCCTGTCTAATAATCGAAACGACATTCCCGTTGATTTTGCTCTTTCCGATAAAAAAAACCCGAAAATCAGTCTCATACAGTGTCAGGTGTGACATTAGCGAATTTTTCTCGAATTGCGGGAACTTGCATCGCGTCTCCCGGTCGCCCGGATTAATTCCGCTGGTTTTGTCGTTTCGTTTCGTAATCTAGAGGTCAGAAGCTTTCGAAAACCGTCATGAAACTTTGATTTCCAAAAAAACGAATATATCCGGATTTTTCGCCGAAATTTCCGAAAAAAATTGAATCTCGCAAATGAGTATCCGGTTTATGCGGAATCTCTTCTACTCGGTACCCTGTCTAATAATCGAAACGACATTCCCGTTGATTTTGCTCTTTCCGATAAAAAAAACCCGAAAATCAGTCTCATACAGTGTCAGGTGTGACATTAGCGAATTTTTCTCGAATTGCGGGAACTTGCATCGCGTCTCCCGGTCGCCCGGATTAATTCCGCTGGTTTTGTCGTTTCGTTTCGTAATCTAGAGGTCAGAAGCTTTCGAAAACCGTCATGAAACTTTGTTTTCCAAAAAATATAATATTTTCGGATTTTTCGCCGAAATTTCCGAAAAAAATTGAATCTCGCAAATGAGTATCCGGTTTATGCGGAATCTCTTCTACTCGGTACCCTGTCTAATAATCGAAACGACATTCCCGTTGATTTTGCTCTTTCCGATAAAAAAAACCCGAAAATCAGTCTCATACAGTGTCAGGTGTGACATTAGCGAATTTTTCTCGAATTGCGGGAACTTGCATCGCGTCTCCCGGTCGCCCGGATTAATTCCGCTGGTTTTGTCGTTTCGTTTCGTAATCTAGAGGTCAGAAGCTTTCGAAAACCGTCATGAAACTTTGATTTCCAAAAAAACGAATATATCCGGATTTTTCGCCGAAATTTCCGAAAAAAATTGAATCTCGCAAATGAGTATCCGGTTTATGCGGAATCTCTTCTACTCGGTACCCTGTCTAATAATCGAAACGACATTCCCGTTGATTTTGCTCTTTCCGATAAAAAAAACCCGAAAATCAGTCTCATACAGTGTCAGGTGTGACATTAGCGAATTTTTCTCGAATTGCGGGAACTTGCATCGCGTCTCCCGGTCGCCCGGATTAATTCCGCTGGTTTTGTCGTTTCGTTTCGTAATCTAGAGGTCAGAAGCTTTCGAAAACCGTCATGAAACTTTGTTTTCCAAAAAATATAATATTTTCGGATTTTTCGCCGAAATTTCCGAAAAAAATTGAATCTCGCAAATGAGTATCCGGTTTATGCGGAATCTCTTCTACTCGGTACCCTGTCTAATAATCGAAACGACATTCCGGTTGATTCTGCTCTTTCCGATAAAAAAAACCCGAAAATCAGTCTCACACAGTGTCAGGTGTGACATTAGCGAATTTTTCTCGAATTGCGGGAACTTGCATCGCGTCTCCCGGTCGCCCGGATTAATTCCGCTGGTTTTGTCGTTTCGTTTCGTAATCTAGAGGTCAGAAGCTTTCGAAAACCGTCATGAAACTTTGTTTTCCAAAAAATATAATATTTTCGGATTTTTCGCCGAAATTTCCGAAAAAAATTGAATCTCGCAAATGAGTATCCGGTTTATGCGGAATCTCTTCTACTCGGTACCCTGTCTAATAATCGAAACGACATTCCGGTTGATTCTGCTCTTTCCGATAAAAAAAACCCGAAAATCAGTCTCATACAGTGTCAGGTGTGACATTAGCGAATTTTTCTCGAATTGCGGGAACTTGCATCGCGTCTCCCGGTCGCCCGGATTAATTCCGCTGGTTTTGTCGTTTCGTTTCGTAATCTAGAGGTCAGAAGCTTTCGAAAACCGTCATGAAACTTTGATTTCCAAAAAAACGAATATATCCGGATTTTTCGCCGAAATTTCCGAAAAAAATTGAATCTCGCAAATGAGTATCCGGTTTATGCGGAATCTCTTCTACTCGGTACCCTGTCTAATAATCGAACCGACATTCCCGTTGATTTTGCTCTTTCCGATAAAAAAAACCCGAAAATCAGTCTCATACAGTGTCAGGTGTGACATTAGCGAATTTTTCTCGAATTGCGGGAACTTGCATCGCGTCTCCCGGTCGCCCGGATTAATTCCGCTGGTTTTGTCGTTTCGTTTCGTAATCTAGAGGTCAGAAGCTTTCGAAAACCGTCATGAAACTTTGATTTCCAAAAAAACGAATATATCCGGATTTTTCGCCGAAATTTCCGAAAAAAATTGAATCTCGCAAATGAGTATCCGGTTTATGCGGAATCTCTTCTACTCGGTACCCTGTCTAATAATCGAAACGACATTCCCGTTGATTTTGCTCTTTCCGATAAAAAAAACCCGAAAATCAGTCTCATACAGTGTCAGGTGTGACATTAGCGAATTTTTCTCGAATTGCGGGAACTTGCATCGCGTCTCCCGGTCGCCCGGATTAATTCCGCTGGTTTTGTCGTTTCGTTTCGTAATCTAGAGGTCAGAAGCTTTCGAAAACCGTCATGAAACTTTGATTTCCAAAAAAACGAATATATCCGGATTTTTCGCCGAAATTTCCGAAAAAAATTGAATCTCGCAAATGAGTATCCGGTTTATGCGGAATCTCTTCTACTCGGTACCCTGTCTAATAATCGAACCGACATTCCCGTTGATTTTGCTCTTTCCGATAAAAAAAACCCGAAAATCAGTCTCATACAGTGTCAGGTGTGACATTAGCGAATTTTTCTCGAATTGCGGGAACTTGCATCGCGTCTCCCGGTCGCCCGGATTAATTCCGCTGGTTTTGTCGTTTCGTTTCGTAATCTAGAGGTCAGAAGCTTTCGAAAACCGTCATGAAACTTTGTTTTCCAAAAAATATAATATTTTCGGATTTTTCGCCGAAATTTCCGAAAAAAATTGAATCTCGCAAATGAGTATCCGGTTTATGCGGAATCTCTTCTACTCGGTACCCTGTCTAATAATCGAAACGACATTCCGGTTGATTTTGCTCTTTCCGATAAAAAAAACCCGAAAATCAGTCTCATACAGTGTCAGGTGTCCGATTTATTATTAATAATGTAAATGTTGACGATATATTAGATTCTTAAATACTGAATTGCTTCACGTAGAATACGAAATCATAAGACTCTTGCCCCTTACATAATACTCGCTTGCCCCGCGCTGCCGACCGTCGGTCGATTACGTCACGTAACACAGCTGATGTGCTGAGGTTCAGTGACCTCTGTCGCGCCAACGCTCGAGATCCGTGAGCAAGCTGTGACCGTGAGTCACGTGCGACGCGTGATAACAGGCTCCTGCGACAGGCAGATTAACCAACGTACTCCTTGATAAAGTAAGATTGTTCTCGACCAGTTGTTCCAGTGAATTATCGCAGTGTATATCACGTTGTAATTCTGCGTTTCCGTCGTGTCACTGGTTTGAGCAGATGCGAATGAAAATTTGAGAAAATGCTTGACAGTCGGCACGCTTCGTCCTTCCGCGTTCGAAAAGACTTACAGCTCGAAAAGGCTCGCACCACGGGCACGTCGGACATGACTGATGTGAGTTTGAAACATTCCGATCACCATTTTGCCACAACAATGAATAATCTATAATTTTCGAAGCTTGTTTGCAACAAGGAAAATTTTGCCGATTCGTTTCGAACTAGAAATTGTATTCAATACTTGTTGGACAGATTTTACATGTCGCGTATTTCAATCAACAGTAATAGTTGTATCGCTACAAGCGGACTTTGATGATAATCGGAGGAACCGTTCATTTTCAAGTATATTCTATCCGTACCCGCGAATAAATGTGTGAGAATCCGAATTTTTTGGTAATATAACCTCTCAGACCTGTTTTAAATACAAATAATCCTCCTATTATATTAGCAATCGTATAATTCCAAGTTCCTTGTACTATAGTGTCGTTCGCTCTACGAGCATATTTTGCGAATCCGAGGGTGAACTAATTTGTCTCTGTTATTTTGAATTTACAAATGTTTTCCGAGCGAACACTTGTTCTCCGATTTATTCTTTGATTTTATTCTTCAACAGCATTATCGGTCGACAGAGATCTGAACGAGCGCCGCGGACACTCGCACCTGAGATGCATAGATCCTACGCGCCACTGGGTCACAGGTGGACGCCAACCAACACTATCCGGCTAGTCATGGAATAATAGTCCACCAACACAATGGTAAGCTTCATATTCTATCAGCCAAAGATCCTGTATAACTACGAATGGATATCGACAAAACGATCATTGCCGAAACGTATTTATCCAGCAATACTCAGACAGTATCTATTTCTAAATCCGACGTTAATTTTAATCACAATAATATACACGAATTCCAGAATTGGGGCGGCAAAATCAGATCTGGATCGATTACATGACGACTCACCCGTCGCATATGCCTTTCGAACTATTCAAAAACGGTTTGCCAGTCACGGAGCATCGCGGCGGCTAAGCTGGTAATTGACCTCTCCATCCAAGTGACCATTGTCAGAGGCAAGGAGGATATTGGCGTCAAGGTAATTAATCTCTATCACTGATCGACTTCTAGCCACCACAGGCTGCGTTGCGTTAACGAACTCATGTTATTGGAATCAAATTGCCGCTGAGTCGTTATACATCTCAAATAAATCAGCTTTACAAATCCATGTACTGCACAGCTCCTCCGCCAAGCAAATCTGATGCTCACACTGTATCGTTAACTGACGACGGGTGCCTCTGACTTACCTCTGTCATGGCTGTACACCGGATACTTTCCCGGCGACTTGGCTCTACTCAGTTGCGAGGGGGAACTGTATCGGTGCGATAATAATATACCTGAAGGCAACATATTGAAATGGTTCGTGCAATACTTGGATATCTTATTATTGGGTAAGTCTAGGAGAGTCGGAACACTCAATTCTTTGAAACAACGATAAGCTGTTTCTTCTCAACGACAAACTTTAATATTTCTGTCGTATTGACAACAGTAGAAAAAGATTGATAAATCTAAAGAAAATATGTTTCATTTATGCGAATCTAGTCTTACCTCGTAGTAGAGAAATATGTGAATAACGAGAATCGAAATTCGAAGGTTTGAAAATGAATACAAGTGTAGATTACTCTCAAATTAATTAGGCATCGCATTTATTTTTTAAATCGAACACAATTCAATATTGGTGATAAATTATTCAATGTACCGTATGTTCATCTAGTTTTTATCTTCACAGGCGGTGTTCACCAAGGGAAAAAGGATCCTTACCATTTTAACAAAACCTTTTTGAAATTATTCAGAACAACAACTTACACCGGGCAGTGGAGCAGTCCAAGCATCGGGAAAATGGCTACTGGACGACTCTGCACTGCGGATTGTTAATAAAGTAGCATAAGCATGTAGTTTTCGGCTGTGTTGTATCGAGTTCGTAGTTACAGTTCCTTTGGAACCAGTTTTGGAAAATCTCGCATCTCATTTAATGATCAATTTAGAACGTTGTACAGAAAACAAGCTGAGCTGGTTGCCAATGATTCTCCAGTGCCAATATTATATAGTTAGTATAATTATAGTTTACTCGCCCTATGTGGGGCTGAAATTATTATCCTTGGTCTCAATATATTACTCTGATTTTCCAAGATAGTTACGTTTTTTCGAACAGACTGAGTGTAATAAGCGACACAGCACCCGAAAAATAGTTGCATAGCCATTACCGTATGAAATATTCGCAATATCTATGCGGATAACAGTGCATAAGGCATGCATATACGATATGCATACATATGCAGCATACTTCATTCCTTTGTAAAGTTGTTCGCAATGAACAAAGAGTAGATAATTTAGAGATCCGTGAATTGGAGAGCCTCATTAGTATCTTTCAACAACAACTATCTATAGAGTCATGTATTATTTTACTGTTTACGCCGCGAAATTACGTTCTTGAAGTATTATTGTCAACGAAAACCATGATGAAAGTAATGACTCTCTGTTCGTATTGCGGTCTGAAAAACAAAAATAATCAGCTCGTTGTTCGTGACGAGACCAATATGGAAATTGTATGCTTTCAACATTGTAATTGACATTCTGTGAAATATACCTTCGTATCGGTATACCTATGTATCGCGATTAGTTTAAAGTCAACGATTAGTTTCAAGTATAATAATAGTTTTCGCATAGCCTAATTATAGATCTAGCTAATCTCCGAACTTGAAAAATGCAAAATATGTAGTTTTCAGTGATATACCTAATATATTTCAAGTATTGCGATCATATCCACAGTTATTTGAATGAAATAATCATGTATTAAAATTGTTCATCCAGCAAACATGTATTATTATAGTGAACAGGCGCATTCTTCATTAAATATCTCTCAAGATCGTAAATAATCAATGAGTGCATCTTTTTTCCCTACGATCGTACCGGCGAAATTGCATATCACAAGTCGTAAGAAATTAGTTGCGAGCATCAGGCGCGAAAATAGAAAATTTTTAATTCAGAGTTTTGGCGCCTGATGGTAGGCAACCGATAAGTCAGGTTTGTGGGCAAGATTTTTGTTGCCTACCATTAGGCGCCGATATAGAAAAATTTCGAGCTAAGTCGTGGCGCCTGATGGTATGCAACAAAAATCTTGGCTGCACACCCGACCTATGGGTTGCCTACCACCAGGCGCAAGACTTTTTAAGGCGCCTGATGGTAGGCAACCGAGAAAACAGACGTGCGAACGAGATTTTTGTTGCCCACCATCAGGCGCCTTAAAAAGTCTTGCGCCTGATGGTCGGCAACCCATAGGTCAGGTGTGCGGACAACATTTTTGTTGCCTACTATCAGGCGTCAATATGGAAAAATTTCGAGCTAAGTCGTGGCGCCTGATGGTATGCAACAAAAATCTTGCCCGCACACCTGACCTATGGGTTGCCTACCATCAGGCGTAAAACTTTTTAGGGCGCCTGATGGTAGGCAACCCATACCTCAGGCGTGCGGTCAAGATTTTTGTTGCATACCATCAGGCGCCACGACTTGGCTCGAAATTTTTCTGTTTTGGCGCCTGATGGTAGGCAACAAAAATCTTGCCCACATACGTGTTATATCGGTTGCCTACCACTCGGCGCAACACTTCTTAAGGCGCCTGATGGTAGGCAACCGACAAGACAGGAGTGTGCGCAAGATTTTTGTTGCCTGCCACCAGGCGCCAATATTTTGCCACGAAAATTTTCTACTTTGCCGACTCATGGTATACAACGAAACATTATCGCCTGGTTATATGCAACCAGCAGTACAACCTGACGTTTGGGTAGCATGCAATTAGGCGCACTAATATTTACTGTAACAGTAATGCGCCGGTTCGACTATGATAGGGAAAAAAGATGCACAAATTGATTCATTACGATGTTGAGAGATATTTAATGAAGAATCCACCTGTTCACTATAACAATAATACATGTTTGTTGGATGAACAATTGTAATACATGATCATTTCATTCAAATAATTGTGGATATGATCGCAATACTTGAAATATATTACGTATATCACTGACAACTACATATTTGGCAATTTTCAAAGTCGGAGCTTAGCTAGATCTATAATAAGGCCACGCAAAGACTATCATTATACTTTGAACTAATCGTTGCGATACATATGTATACATACGAAGGTATATTTTACAGAATGTCAAGTAAAATGTTTAAAGCATATAATTTCCATATTGGTCTCGTCAAGAACAGCCAGCTGTTTATTTTTTTTTGTCAGCCCGCAATACAAATAGAGAACAGTCATTATTTTCTATGTGGTTTCTGTGAACAATAATACTCCAACAACGTAATTTCGCTGCGTAACCAGTAACTGCGTAAATAGTAAAATTATTCATTCCTCTATACACAATTGTTGTCAGAAGATACTAATGAGGCTCTTCAATTCATAGATCTCTGATTTATCTACTCTCTATTTATTGCGGACAATTTTACGAAGGAGTGTTCTGCGTCAACACCTGCATAGATATTGCGAATATTTCGTTTCGTTCAGTTCGAACAAATAATCAGAAAAATTAAGACCTTTAGGTCAGTACCCAGTGGCTGGGTACAATATAATATGTGCGTAAGTGGAGATTATTTATAATATATCATCACTAATTCTCATCTATTCTCTAATATTACGATTCTTTTCGCAGTATTTGTTCTTTCAATCTATCGAGATATAAATAATCGAGAAAACTATTGAAACATACCGAGGTATTGTTTCGCAAATTATATATTCAGTCTACTCAAGCAAACGTTGCTATGTTGGAAAACCAACAGCATGTGTTTATGTCTCTTTATCTGTACGGCAACTATTTTTTTAATTACGCAAACGCCTGGTTCAAAGTTATCGATATGGATTGAAATCATTACCCGATACATATCGAATGGGATACGACAAGGATAGTAACTCCAGGCTTTAAATAAAGCGAGAAAGTCTATAATAAGGCTATACTAAAACAATGAGCTATTCATTTTATTTTTCCCATCGCGATACGAATAGAGAATGAAATTACTGTTTTTATCATGGTCCTCGTTAACAGTAATATACAGAATATATAACAGAATTCGTTAATCTACACATACTTGTCGCTCAAATACATAAATGATGCGGAAGACGAGTTTAGTATTGTGTGTGGTGTCGCCGGGTCACGCCACTTCGTCGACGTTAAGACGTAATAAAAAATTTGATTGTGTTGCATTCGTAGGTGTGTTGAATTCAATTTTTCGGCAAAACGTCGAATCACCCAGTGATGGTCGAAAGATGCCATAACGGTACAACAAAATCACAATGGGATCTACTTTAGTCAAAAAGAAATCTACTTCGGACAGAAAGGAATTTCCTTGGGTCAGTAACGGGTAGCGGAATACAAGACAATATACGCGTAAAAACATATCGTTAGCAATATATCATTTCGATCGAATTCTCATCTATTCTGTAATATTACAAGTCTTTTCCTTGTACGATTATCATATTACCGTATAAACTAGTCAGGCATAGCGTGCTGTACAATAACGAGTTTATCTATTACCCACCTATAGTCTCCACAAATGATTTGGAATAATCTATTCATGGCGTGACAGTACTGCGGTGTACTTATTCTTGCAAGTTATCGAGAAAACTATTAAAACATAAGGAGGCGTTGTCTCGCTTATCATATTTAGTCTATTTTAGCAAACGTGAGACTATGTCGAAACACCAATTGCATATCTGTACTTCTCTTTTTCCATACAGCGATTGGTAAAATAAAATTTTTCGTAAGCGATAGGTGGAAATTAAAATTTATATCTAACCTATCTCAAGTGGAATGTAGAAAGGGGAAAGTTTTCAAACTCACAAAGAGCGGACTGCAGATGCCATGTGATAAAGGCTTGCGGTTGTCTCTAATCGTAAATAGTAAAATTATGTTTCAACATTTGTCACACGTATGCTTTATTATAAGGTCTGCTGACCGAGAATTATTGACAACCGGCGCACCTTGTGCTTCGGGTAACATTTTGAACGGACTTGTTTATGGACTAGATGCAAGATTTCACTGGAACCGATCGAAAAGTAACCGTAATTGCGGACTTGATACAATCCTAGCCTAAACTATATGCCTATGCTATTTCAACAACCCTCCTATGAGCCAAGTTGTCCGGTAGCAGTTTCCCCGGTGCTTTGACGGCTCCAGACTCCGGTGAGAATCGCTGCTCTGCAGATTTTCGAAGAGGTCTCGTCCAAGATGGGCGGAAGACCGATTGTTTCGCCGAACAACGCCTGTGAAGATGGAGAAACAGGATGAACATAAAGTACATTTTATAAATCAACCTAATGCGCTGTTCGAGCATACATTCTCAACCAAGGACTGACTATGATCGTACATCCGAAGCATTGCCGGTAATACCATGGCTGATCTCAACGCGGTGTATTATAATACATTTCTTCGCAAAGCTCTCCAATGTAGAGTAAATCGGGGCCTTTGAAGAATGTTACGACACGTGATCTGGAATAATCAATGACAACTATAATTTCTGGCTACCTCTTGTGGGCGACGAATAGACCGTACCGGTATCGGTAATGTCTCTCACCGTCTGTTTCTCCTAAACCTAGACCGATCTGTCCTTTTCTCGCGACTCATTCTGCGCTCGATTTCCACAGAATTTTAGCAGACAGGATCGCGTGAGATCTACATGAAACACAAAGGGGCACAAAGAATTTAGAAGGATGGGAGGAGTAAGTAAATTCGTTGTATTATCTAAATTTTCAATCAACGACGACGGCTCTAGACTTGTATAAAATTACATCTCGTTGGTAACATTATTAATATTATTATCCTCGTCATCATTCTTTGATAATATTTCCAGACGTCAGATATTTATTTATATTCCATGTCTACACGCTTCGACGAAGGATTTGAAATCAATTGTATCGTACTATCGGTCCTGACGGATTGAAGACAAGAAGCAATCGATATCTTTCTGAATGAGAAAACTTTTCCATGAAACTGATATACCAAGAGTCTTGCCGTCGAAACCTTGGAAAGTTGTGCGATTAGATTCGGCTCACGGCGATTGTACGCCCTGCACCGTTGGTGTGCCCCATAGTGCAACCTGTCGCAGAGGATGCGTACTCCACCATGGTCGATCCAGCCAGCCACTCTAATCGCTCAGAATGCCAAGACGTCGCCGGCATGGATATTATCGTAATTGAAAGTTAATTTAAATTCTTCAAATTGATTTTATCGTACGATCGATTCTTGACTGTTGAACAAAAGTAAGTGACGCCCGTCTTTGGAAAGAAAACAACTTCGACGCGTGAGAATTGAATTTGTCGCGAGGTAATAAATTGAATGCAAAGATTGACGAAGATGGGCCGAAAAAAGAATTCCGATACACCAAACTGTAATAATTATCCAACGTCGCAGGAAAGTATGCATGAACTTACAATTCACAATATGTTATGTAAAGCGGTAATACTCACATTTCTACCCCACGCCGTTCCGTGCGTCGCGTCCGAATTGCAGCGGGCGTATAGCTGCAGCTGTGCGCTGAAAGACAATGCGATAAAACATTAATGAGAGAGGAGCCGCCATTTTATCAATTCAAATTTAGTACTGCCAGTGTGACGTCACACAGTCACCTGACTGCGTAAGACTGGGTGCTTTTCGGAACGTGGTTGCCAGTACTCGCTGTACCGGCAGTCGGTACAGATCAGTGGTCGGTACACATCCTGTGTCAGTGGCGGATCTAGCGGCACGGGGCTATGGGAGCGACAGGGGTGCCCCCCCCAAAAGGAAGAAAAAATAAATAAGATTATGGATAATGTTATAGATATTTACGCAAAAAAAAATTAATCATCGTTCGGATTTTGTGATTCAAATTATCACTTATAATACTATTTCATCTAATATTATTAATAAATATATAGTATATAATGCGTGAAAATCATCATAATTGATATTATTTCTGTATTTATCGATCAATTTTTATAATTCTACCGAGTACAGTATATACCTAATATTAACCATTAATACCGCTAAATTACATTCCGTAAATTACTCAGAAAACTGGCCAATGAACATTTTTCCTCGTCATCAAGTACGTTGTCCCATTTGTGATGACTTCTCTACTATGTACCTAATAAGTCAGGAAGTTATTTACAAGATTTGAAGACAACCATGGACAATTTCAAGAGAGTATTCTTCGGGGCACAAAATTGTCAATCCAAGAATTAAAAAACATAAGTATTTCGGACCCATAGAACTCTTCACAATGTCTGTTTTAATACATTTACGCGTTGACTCAACGGAACATAGCACTCAATATCAGCAAATTCGTCACTCTCGTTGTGTTTCTCAGCTTCTCTTTTCCCAGCTATACTAGACTCGCATTTTCCCCCCTGAATATCAGAATAAATTTGTGCTTCGCTCGAAGCTACCCCAATTTTTTCTTCAATATTTTTTTCACTGGAATAAAGTTTCCCTTTGTTAACGTTAATCTGCAGAAAACGATGGTGAGTCCTTGTGCTGCATATTTCGTCTATAATAGTAGACATATCAAAATCCTCTTCATTTTCATCAGCAAAATCATCTACAGTTAAGTTATCAAACATTCTATCCAATGTGCTATTTATCACCGAGCTTTCATCAGCTCTTATAATCTTCTGAATTTGTGGTGCACATTTCAAACGCTTTGGAGTGATTTCTAGTTTGTTAAAAGAGTCTTCTAAACTTTCCGCGGCATTAGTTGACAAATAAGTATCTATTTTTTTAGTATTAACTACGTCAACGAGCTTCTTTCTGTTCCGCTTGGTAGCAGGCCTTTTTACCGGCTCTTGGTTCTCTTTAGATTCTACCTCAACTTTTTTCTCATTCCTTTTCGTTTTTGCTTTAGCTTTAGGATTCTTGGATTTCTTTTTAGCTGCCTTATCTTCTTCAAATTTAGCAACCAGCTCTGGATAACATTTGACGACTAAATCTTGCGGTTCGATAGTAACCAGCGATTCTTCCGCCGTGTTCTGTTTATCTGGTGTGAGTTCCTCCAAAATTTCATCATGCTCGCTTGATTTTAGCGCTGTCAATGCAACAAGACCCTCGAGAAATCCCTCTGAATCATTCCAAATAATCTCATAACTCGCTACAGATTTTATGCTTCGAATTTTGTTAATACGCTCAGGAAACATCAGCGTTGTTAGAGGCAGATCGTTTGAATATTTCATAAAACTGATGCTTTTTCTCAGCGTTATTTCAGGCAGATTAATTAATTGCCAACGAGTCATCAGAGGAAGAAATTTCTCAAACGAATACTCAGCCTCCCAGCCCAGTTTCTGTTCCATGAAAAACTGTCGGGATTAAGAATGTGTGTTATAATCTGAAAACTAGACATTCTTAAAGTTCCAAGGGACTGTGCTCCCGTGGCTTTCATATTTCCTCAAAAATCAATCTCCGCCCTTAATTCCATTGCTACACCACATTTTGCCTAATAAATATGACTGAAGCATTGTTTCATTGATTTTCATTCTACTTTATTGATTTTCTATCATATCTCTAGGGTAAATCCGTAAAGCAGATATAAAGTGTCTGATTACATGGGATATTAATCAGTTATTGAATGATAATCGAGAATAAATGCTTCGACTTACAATAAACTTGATGAGCCTTGGTTGTTGCCATTTCAAATCCAGGCTAGTAGGCACAGGTCCTTTTCTCACTAGATATTCGTCTATTATTTCCTGATTAGGAAACGTATCTATAAGAAGAGCTCTCTTCCTCAAGGTAATTTCGTTCAGGATTAGTTTTCGCTTCTCGCTGTTTGAAAATCAATGACAAGACTCAATAAAAATAGTAAAATTATTTAAACCTAACAATTCAACAGAGAATTTAAATTCAAACTATTTAAATATACCTACCTAAAATCCTTTCGGCAACTCTTTGCTGTACAACAATGGACACAGCCAGACTTTGTGTGAAACCTGACGTTTCCTTCATGACCGCAGGATGTACACAGCTTTGGATTAGCCAGTTGAGCTTCGATTCTATCGAACTTCTTATCAGTCTTCCAACTTCTTAATCTGCGCATTAATCATCAAACTCTTAGATTTTTGGCTTCGATATATGAGACTTAAGCTCGGGTCTGTATTAGAACATTTCGAGTCATATTTTACAAGGATGATTTCACCTATCCAATATATCTTCATCTTGGACATGAGCGAATAATTTTAAGGCCGCTTCTTTCCCTACGCCATTCAATCCATCGTCGTAATCGCAGCCACAGAGTAGCGCCAGAGCTATCATCTTATTTCTATCGAAGTTTAATGCTTCCTCTGTCTTTTCTATCCTGTAGACATCGATACTACCACCAGAAGCAGCAGCTCCGCTCAAATTGAAGTTTCTGTAGACAACTTTCGCCCCGTATAGAAAACAGTCGTTGTCTTGGCTGACACAGCCATCAACAATCTGGAAAATCAGTTACTGTTGTTACTACTGTATTCACATAAAATGAATCTATATGATCCGTAGGGTCCTTTGACTGGCATAGAAATATACAATACAGGTCGAAAATTGCTTCTACAATTAAATATCAAGTAGAAAACATTGAAATTCGTTGTTAAATTAGTTTCTAAGCCATAATTTAATGCCTTGGTTAAAGACAAAAGCATTTTTGACCGCGTAAGCAAATGGAAAACACATAAAAGCATCGCAAATGATTAAACAAGAACCAGAACAGGATAAAACTGACTATTTCTGTCCTTTTTATTCTACACCTTTGATAATATCTTATTTAAGCATTTTTCGGAGGGATATTCAAGAGGTGTTTCTTACCCCGTCGGCATTTAAATAGGCGCACATTGCCTCTGCCTCTCCGTATCCTTGGACACATTTAATTCCCATATAACTGAGCATTTCTTCACATTCTTTGAGAACATTATTGAATCTGGTTCTTCCACGTTTAGCAGCAGTTCTTCTCGCCTCGATAGTCCCAGTTCTTTTCATTTGCTGCGCCTCGTTCCTTCTTTCTATCGTCTTTTGTTTCAAGTCAGGGGCTTTGCCTTCGAGAACGAATACTGGGCGAATATCTTGGAGAAGGAGATTTATAGTTCGGAAATATAGATTCCTGAATAACAAAACGGAACATGAATAACGAAATTGAAGAAAAGTGAAGAAAAAATTGGATTCTTGATTCGAAAGAGACGAAAAATATTTCAGGGCTCAAAAGGAACAGCGTTATTAGTCAAAGAAAGGTCTGTTCCTTACCTGAGGTACATTTTGGGTTGCACAACATATTCCGTTGCGGTTTGAGTGTCTACAATCCAGCAGCTTAAATCGACAGCTAAAGTTTTACCTTGCAATTCGAATAGAGGTTTTCTTTCGCAATGCGGTGTTAGTATTCCCCATAAATGTTTCACCCCCATAACTGATATAAACCGATTAATTTCCCGCCGCGAACAAGATTCTCCGTTAGACGCCGTTAGAACGCCGTTAGTTATGTATTTAACTTTCAAACGAGCGCATGTCGTTTGTTTATTTACAAGTTCGATGGACTTACGGCGCCCTCTAGGAATTGGTTTTCGAACTATGATATCGACGGGGAGGCTCGTCTCGTGATAATGTTACACTAACCGAGCAGTGGTAAAGCAGGTTAATATCGCGCATCAATCCTTGACACTCGATCACTGACATAAATCGAGTGTATGTATAGTCGACTTCCGAGGATCGAAAACCTTGAATGGCAAACGACAGCACTTTAACGTTGACATTCAGTACTAAAATATTGAATCGGTGGTGAACATTCGTTCCGTTGGGCAGGTGAACCGATATCTCCCGGCAAATGTAAAGATGTCCGTGTAGTGGCTTGTGAATTTAATAGTGAATAACTATTCCTCAGTATTATAAACAACTATCTGTCTCGCGTAGATTCCATAAACCCCAATAACCATGGATAGAAGAAAAATGTCGTGAGTATACCGCGCAGGCAATATTCCTCGTTCTCGTCTCGATTCCCTGTGAATTACGATGATGACGCTTCTCTGAATTCGGCTCGAAAAGGCGTTGTAGCTCATTAATTGTCTGCATTAGGTTTTATCTAATCTAATCGGATCAGAAATTTTCTACGTGCCGAACTCGGTTCTAATTACCACTTGCTACTCCCTCATTACACGGAATCAAACTCTGCCGTAAAATCTTGGCTAACGAACTCCAGAGCTATAGGTTATCTGGTCCGGGTGTCACTGTCATTCATTCATTAATTAATCCGTTTGATCCGCTGTTCGCACTTCGGGAATATGCAACTCGCCCGCATTACTACGCCCACATTATTCGATTTGTTACTCTAATCGGGTTATTAAAGTCCTTTGAACTTTTGTCGTATTTCCCCCTTGTTACGAAACGTCCGTTTTCTTACTTTTCATTATTTCTTATTGTCTCTATTATTTATCAACTGGCAGGAATTGCGTGCGTCGTTAGTCACCGTTTAGTTATTTCGATTCTAAAAACCGTATCATAAATCATTTTCTCATACTAGAGATTCGGTCTAGTTTATCATTTACTTTTTCCAACAACCATATTATCACCTCGTCATATCTCTATTATTGACTAAAAATAAACCTCCATATATCATTATGTTTTATTCATCTCTTTATCACTTGTTGTTTGTATACAATATTCCGTGACAAATATCAGCCAGTTTTTCAACCCAATCAGAAAAATAGATGAACACAATACCTCTGAAATATTCTAAGAACCATGCAAAACCACTCCTTGATATAACCTAACATTCTAATGTTTAATAAAAACAAGAATTTTTTAGCCTTCACTTATCGCCGGACAAACTATGCTCTCGAATGGAAAATTTCTATTCCATTTTCCCTAACACTTGGGAATTTATTTATTATTTGTATTCGATTGAGAAAAGAAACGATTTTATGTCCTTCGATCATCCTCAAGAGATTTTTTCATCCAGGTATCGGATAATCGGATGAAGTTTGATCACAAAAAAACAATTTCAGAACCTCGGGGGACTCCCTCTACCAGACCTTGGAAATTCAAAAGACAGCTACTCCGGATGAGATAAAGAAAACGTATCGAAAACTTGCCCTTAGGTTCCATCCGGACAAGAATCCGAACAATCCAGAGGCAGCGGACAAGGTGAAACAAGTCTAAAGTTCAATTCCTCGGATTTACCTATGTGGTTTAATAACGGCTATTCATACAAATTCATATCTCTTCGGCAAGTATTTTAAATTCATTTTCTTTTCAGTTCAAGGAAATAAACAGAGCGCACGCCATACTTACGGATCTAACAAAACGCAACATATACGACAATTATGGCTCTCTTGGTCTTTATGTTGCCGAACAGTTTGGAGAAGAGAATGTTAACGCTTATTTCGTCGTCACTTCTGGCTGGTGCAAGGTGAGAATGCGTCGTTGATCCATAGTACTAAATATGCAAGTTAAAATCAAAAGAAAAGACTTAGAAGCACTCCAAGAGCTCCGAATGTAATTATTTTCGAAGATTATAGAGCAATATGGATGATACTTATTGAGAATTGCTTCTTCAAGGAGTTGGAATAAGTTTTTTAATTAATTAACTACGATTGGCACTGTTAAAAACTGAGAATATTAAAATCTGAATCAATTTTTTATAGGCACTATTTGCATTCTGCGGTATAATTACTGGCTGCTATTGCTGTTGTTGCTGTTGCTGTTGCTGCAACTTCTGTTGCGGCAAATGTAAACCTACGCAACCTGAAGATAGCGGACTGTATCACAATTTACAGGTCAGTGTTTGAGCAGAAAACCTTTAGAGGAATTGGTTTCTTTAATTTTTATTGCGAGCGGTTGAGGATTTAGATTAATGGTATTTGGGTTGTTGGAGAAGATATCTAACTGTCGGAGTGTAAGAAATGGGCTGAGGATTATTGGGTGTAAAGAGTTTCTTTTTTTCGATTATTATTCGCTGTTTATTTTGAGAGAACTAACTGTAGAAAAATAAGTTCCTCAAATTTGATCTGTTTCTGATTTTTTATTGTTAAACTTTTGATATAGAGAGTTTGATGATATTTTATGACAAAATGAAAAAATGCATTGTAGAAACTCAGTAACTCTCCTTAGGTACCAAGATCATCTGCAATTGAATGTAGAATCGAATAATTGAGATTCAAATGACAGGATTTCTAGTTGAAAAGTTGTGTATAAGTCAGAGAAAGTAATTTTGCGTTCGTAGCTAAATAAGTTTATATAATTTTGCATTCATAACTGAACTTTTTCTGAAGTTCCTATAACTGCAAGGAACTTTGTTGCTGTGAAAACTCTTTGGACATGGTCTTTTAGATATGGTGTTGCGCGCGGGTAGTTCATTGATCAATACATTACCGAACTGTTATAAGCAGTTTAGTATTTCCTATATGTATACTTGTAATACAAAATACTCATCATTCAAATTACAGCTTCAAAATACTTTCAATTCGTCTCTTTTCCCTTTATTCATGATTTTTTCATTTGCCAATATATAGTCTCACTGTTATCGCTTTGCTTAATGACTACAAGTAGCGGAATGTTACTTTAGGCCGTAGCAACAAAGAAATGTTTCAATGTCTTTTTATTTAATCACATATCGAGTTTTTCAGAGATAAAACACTAAATGTACAAATATTCTCACTCAGTTTATGTATTTTTACGATATAAATGATTAGCTATTGGTGTTTTGATCACATTCGTGAATGCAAAAAAAAAAAAATTCTATCGGTGTCAATAAACTCTATGTATTAATCTTATTGTTAATTATCACCACACAAAAGTTTCACATATTTTAATACCTGTTTTCTATTTTACTCTATAGTGAGCTATATACATAAATGGTTCATTAATATCTCTCGAAAGGTGCTCTGTCCATGGTCAAGTTCTTTTCTCACATAATTTTACACTGCTTTCTCTTATTCTTGTTCTTATTCTTATCCTTCTTCTTTTTCTTCTTCTTCTTCTTCTTCTTCTTCTTCTTTGATCTTGTAATTAACGAAACAACAGGCCTGCTTTCCTCTTTGGTTTTGTGCAATATTACTAACACAGTGTGGAAAATGTCAGAATAACATCAACAGGGCATAATTAAACTTGACCCTCCGTCAACCAGCGAAGGAAGAAGGTATGTAGAATTGATGTTATCTCACCTTGGTGATATAATTAATTTCCTTTCTTTGCATCTAGCTTAATAACAATTTTATTCATCGACTCATACGATCGCTAATAATTATTTGACAACAGATTCTTAATTCTTATAACATAATAATTGTACAATTTATTTTATGATCCATTCTTCAACCACATCTGATATCTTCTAACTATTTAGGTTTCATTTTTGGAAGTCTGTTACTAATTTTTGGCGTAGAAATTGCATTTGAAACAAATTAATCTTCATAAATTGAAGTTGATAAGAGAAAGCACATTTAATGCTCATTCTCATATCTATCAGAGCTTTCCTGTGTTAGCTAGAATTGTCTGCAAGCACTTTCAGTTCTCTCCCGCTATATCATACTTCCCACATTCATTCTGTGCCAGACTTTGTCCACTTCTATCTTCGCAAGGTCAATGTATGAGACTTTAACGCCCTGTCTACAGAGTTGTGGTAAGTATTCTCTTGATATGTGATGAATTTTCTAACAGTCATATTGATTGCTTGATATTCATCAAAGTACTTCCTCAGGTCCTTTCTGAATCGGAAGTGAATCAACTGAGTTGAGAGAAATTATTGGCAAAACTATTTCATATCACGATCGTTCACAACATAACTTAGTTGTCATAGAACCCGTTGCTTTTATAGGAATTAATATCCGTCAAGTCTGCATGTTATCATTTGGTAAATCAGATATCTGCTTCCTAGCTTACATCCATCCTTTTTTTTTTCTACTGTTTTCTGTTGCAGACTATGTATTACTTGGATAATAATGCACTTGCTTTTGTTCAGTTTATTTATAACTGTGCTCTGTGTTAAAGCTCTAAGTATCTATTTCTGTAGTGTTAATGGGACTTTGTCACTATACTTAATAATTGTCATACAGTAATTGTTCTTTTTACCTAACGGCATAGTTTGTTTTATCGCATCTATGTTTCAAGCATGTCTGGTAGTATAATAATAGAGAAAGAAATGAATAAAATCAAAGCGCATCATACTTTATGAAAAGCTAGTTAAGAGCACATTCCATCAATTGATTTGATATTGAACCTCATGACCGAGAATGAAAGTACTAGTACGTATTTATTTATAATATTTATTGTTCCTTTTTATACATGGGTATAATTTACATCTTAATATAGAAAGGGATTAATTCATCTTTCACATAAATAAATCTGGAATATGAACTATTCGAAAAAAACCTATCTCTCCATTTCATAGAAGATACCTATACTAAGCAAACAAGCTTTGCTCAATTATACGCGGGCAAATTATCATTGCCAAGCATGTGCTGCCTGATATTAAAGGCACTTAGGATAGAAGTTTTGTTTATGTTGTTGTTGTATTGTAGCGGAACCAGAACCCAGATGGAGGCATAGTGACCGACCAGCCGAGAGGTGGGCGAAAGGTAAGTCAGCTGAGTGCTGCGAATTATTTTAGCTAGGTAACTACAGTTTTACGTCTACGTTTTCCACACTGTATCGAGGTATTGTATTTTTGAATTGTATAAAGTCACTAGAGTTTATAACACAAATAATATATTACATTACTACATCATAATGCACAGTGGGTAACTACCAATAGTTGATTACAACACTCTTGTGAATGCAACTTATACTTGCTCTATTCTTCATCATGATTTTGTTACATTAATCAATACCATCGATTTCTAATCAACAGTCCAGAAGCAATACAGAATAAATAGAGAATTCTCAATTAACAGTAAAATCAAGCTCTTTAAGACCATATTCACTGGTTTTCAGAATCATTCTGCAATCATATTCTATGCTAATTACCTAAATGCAATCATATTTGTTTTTCATTCATTGGCGTTCTAATTATTGGGAAAATTCACTAATGCGCCGCATGCATACTGTCGTTCTTTCTCACTGTCATGCGTATTTTTATCCTTTGATACGGTATATAACACTTAGTAATTTAAGATCGGAGATTTTATAGAGAAAGTAAAGAAGTAATCTTAATTGAATAATCGTTTTTAAATAATACCAAGTACTTGTTGTTTTTCAATTACGAATGAATTCAGGAAACTGTTCGTCTGCTCTAGTCTCTCCCCAGTTTTAAGCCTAGAGAAATTTATGCTGTCCTGAATACAGATTTTTATATTATTGCAAATAGGAGGACGAAAGCGACGAAGATGCTGTAACAGCTCAGCCTCAGGGTGGCGTCTCTCAGGGAGCACAACCCATATTTGCTATGCCACCACCGCCGACAACGGCTAATGAGAATACGACCTTGAACAGCGGTGGGGAGCGTATTATCTACACGACCGGTATTTCTAGTTCTTGAATTAATAAACCAATAATGGCCTACACTTGTACAGTTGTCGTTTCAAGGATATCATAGTATCGACTGAAAGTTACGATTTCAGGACGGATCACAATGCATCATCATGCAAGTACACAGAGTAACAAGTGTTGAATATCACCGTCTATTACAAAGACTACTTTTATTTTTATTTCATTCAAGTAGAGTATAAATTTTCGTTCGTTATTTATTCAAAAGCTTGTAGTACCTTCAGCGATTATGCTCCATTATATAGATTTAACAAGAAATTTGCAAAATTATGATCAAACATTGATAATCAGCTGGATAAAATTGAAATTCTAAAATTTATTGATCATTTGCGATATGTATAACATCCATAGCCATTCAATATCTCATAGTTGTTGAAGGGGAAGTAACAGGGGCAAGTCTCGAATGTAGATATGCAATTTAGGGAATAATTGTTACAGCGTCGAGGTAGTCTATTATATTTTTGTTTTCATTTTAAACTTATAGGTACTACGCGTTTAGTTGAGCGGGTGATATTTGGTAAACTTGTAATTCTGTGTACTAAAGTTTATATCCTGTTATAAACTATAATGCATGTCTCCTTCCTGCTAGATATGTCTTTTTTTCATTTACATCGGCATAATAATGAGCTAAGCAGCACCGCATAATTAAAACCAAACCGATTATTCCTAAACCTACAATGTCCGGTGTTGTTTTTTAATTTCTTTTGTGTCAATATGAGTTCTGAGTAGGATCCATTTCTTAGATTATTCAAGTTTATATATTATTATTTTCTGTAAGATTCTAACGTCGCTAACTATCTTGCACCTCCCAGAATTGCCTGCCTTACTTTATTTTATTTTAGCTCACTTCACGTTATCTTACTTGAAGTTTAAGCTGCTCTTGTCAATAACATTATTCGGTAATACGTTGCCAGATATATATTGATAGAATGAGGTGTTTGGTGTAAAAAGGCAATCAATTTAAATCGCACCTCTCACAGCCACGTTATGCATTACCAGTGTCATTGGAATTTAATAATTGAACGATAATGAAATTAGAAAGGCATTTGTTAATACCTTTCACACATAGTTAGTGTAAATAAATATTCTTAGGCCAATAATGCCTATCTTGGGTAAGAAATATCTTAGACTTTTAATCGGTAGGTATATCTGTTTATAGTCAGTTGATAAACATTTAATAGAATTACAAGATAGTATCTTGGCTTCCTGTCTAAGAGTAGGATAGTAGTAAAGCTATTTAGTCTCAAATTACTCAAACGGACCCCCAACATATTGTATACATTATATGTAATGCATTTTTAATTATTAAAGTAATATACATGTCATTTGGCTCTTATCTGTTGTCTATTCTACATTTTCTACATTATTTACAGACATCTGTATTACAACACTATGTCGTGTACACTGAATTGGCTGAATTACTTGTTGCTAATTTCCGAGAAAGTTTCAAACTTGGCTGAGATTATACGTTATTATACATACACCAGAATTTGTTAGTTCATTTTGCTCAGCTGCATGCATGCATCAAATTTTTAAATTGTTCCTTCCGAGAAAATCTTTTGAATAGTCAAAATTCGAGAGGTAGTTAATTAGGAAGACTTATCAAAGAATGATTCCATTTGATGATTAAAAACTATCAATATGCAATTGAAAGAATGGGCTTGTATTCTTTTATCCAATAACTTTGCCCATATTTTAGGAATAGCTTACTTTTATCACCTATCTTGTCATTTTTGTTCTGATGAATTTGTGTTGTCATTTTTTTTTATCTATTGTTCAGCCTCCCATCGACGAACTTCCTATACAATCCTTAACTACTGAGCCCCTCCAATAATCCAGCGCCATAAATGTATGATTTCAATCTTGTATCGATCCCCAATAAACGTTTCAATCACATCAAGTCATTGATCTTATTATTTGATTTGCTTCACACGAATGGAATAAATGTCTTGTAGTTTCTATATCACACTAAAGTAATATAGGAATAAAGTAGCATAAAGAATCTATTATTAGTTATTTTAAAATAGATCGTGAAAACTGATCAAATTTTTGATCATAAATCGATTTCACCTAATTATTCTATGTCCGCTGTAAATATTCTATAATAGCTTTTGGAATACTTTCAGTTTGTGTTATCTAGTAAAATTTCCAATCATTCATAAGAAAATTTAATGTGGTCGTAGCCACAAACCCGTTCGCAGCAGCAACGATCGCTGGTCCTCCCAATAACGGACCAACCGAGTGGTAGTTACACACCAGCAGCATCTGTGGGACAGCAAACACCTTAATTGAAGTTACTACCCTTAGCACATTCGCTATGCCTAATTGGAAGTAAATCTTGGAGATCAGTTTTTCTGGTGGATATGAGAAAGAAGAAAGAAAATATATAAAAACACAAAAATACCTTCCGATTGAATGTTGAATAATTATAATCGATCTTACTTGATTTTCAATCATATTATGTTTACTTGATTGATATTTATGGGACTTGTTATCATTAGAATATTATTCTATCGTTGCCTTTCTTCTATTTAGTGAAACTGTGGGTATTTAGAAAGAAATATTCCAAATACGAGGAAATGGCTAATCGTTTTTAGTCAGCGTAAGGACTGTGTAAATGAGATCATGGATTGGCGGGAAAATATTCAATGATTGCAGACGAACAATAAGATACGAATGCATTACTAATTGTAGCTATTCTCTGTGTTTCCAGAATGGGAAAATTACCTAGTATTAATTATTATCGAGCGTGTGTTCATTCCTTTTGAACTAGTGTCTTACAGAACAGATAATACACAGATCTCTAGTCCCATAAAATCGTTCATAATTACTAGGATTATTCAATCGTTTATCAATTTGCTAAATTTTTCTTATATCTTGCACAAGATTTATATTCACAGATTAAATCAAATCAGTATCACTGTTATCTATAATTATTATTCGACGATGAGGCGAATTGCGGATTTAAATTAACGGCGACCATCTGAATAACGAAAATATGAATCATTTGATCTCATTCAAGACTCGCCATAGCACGCAGTTATCTGTTAGATATCATATTGTCTTACGACAATATTTCAAACTACATAAATGAATCTCAGATTTTATAGATCTTTAGTTTTCTTTCCGCCTCACCGTCGAGTAAGAATACCTTGTAGCCAGAGTGCTATTATTGTTGGGCACAATGACAATATGTGTACATGTATATCAAACGATTATTCATTTGGGAATGTGATTGCATTTAGTAACGCTATAGAATATTTCGATATCGTAGATGTAGATCTAATCATCATTATGAATTATTGTGTATTATGCGATTTGAACCTATTAAATGAAAAGGATCTAGCTATTCATCTGAGAAAATCACCGTAACTTGTAGCCGGTGATATTCTAAAATTAGTAAAATATAGTTTATTAAACAGCAGAATTTATATCTATCTAACGAGTGGCAGTGAACTATTTTGCGAATCAATGATCTTGCGTCATTGAAGTTGGAAACTGTTAATCCTTAAATATAATAAAAATTAAGACTTTTTCTGCTCGATGCGACTGAGTGAGAAAAAAAAGTTTAAAAAAAAACAAAATAAACATATGTATTTAATGAGTTATTCCTCTTCTTCTACGTTAGACACTGTTGGCATCATTCAATGTTTGTTAAGCTACACACAAGAAGCTGCGGATGAACTTGTGAAATCTATAAGAGGTCGTCGAATTATTCAAACGACCGTTTAAAACAGATTTGAAAATCGGGATTTCTTTTGAAATTACTGTAACGTAAAAGTAATCTTGTATTGTATTAACTTTCACACATTCAGGGAATATTCATAATCATATATTCTACTTAGATATATTAGGGTAGCAGCACATACGCCTGCAGATAGGTTGCCATTATTTATGTATTACGTCTTACATCAAAGAATATACATTGGTTTTAAACATAATCATCATACAAAGACCTCTGTGTTTCCAAGTTCAACTTTTTCGTTAATCTCATTATAAACGAAGCAACCTAATCATCTATAATACTAATATAGGTATATGTTTTTCACAGAGGCGAGCAGACGTGCAATTATGTATTCATACAGCAGACACTATCAGTACAAAAAGTTTTAGCTGACATAGAAAATTTGATACCCTGTGTTTTGGCCTCTGCAATTTGTTAAGCTTAAGAATTTTCGTATCTCCTTTTTTATTCCAATTTTATTGAACTTTGAATCTAAATATAAATCAGCGAATTTCTAATCAGTCCCAATACAGTTAACGACGATTTTTGTCTGGCTAAATAAGAGCGTGGTGATCTAGAGAGAGTGAAAATTGAAATTAAAATACCATTGAAAGCCGAATTTCTTATGCCAGACATAATGATACATGTTTTGTTGCTATCAGCTAACTAATCGTAAGATTAAAGACTCTTCCGTGGTTAAAATTGTTACAAATGAAACTAATTGTGAACTATAGTTTGTACTTCGTGCATGAAAAGACAAAGTAACTCTGCTCTACCTGCGTTGACACTACAATTATAGAAAATTAGGCGCAATGCTTGATAATACATTTTGCCGCTTTCACAATACTACCGATGTTAAATAAATGAATATGCATTTTGCAGAGATTATACAAGTAATTATTAATAACTTATCACGTGTATTGTTAATGTTGTCAAGAATAATTATTATAAACATTATTGCATTGTCTCATATTATAAAAAGAATAAAATTCTGACTATAAGATGTACTTAATAAAACTATACAAATACCTATTATATAAAGTTTACGAATCCCATTAGAATTATACATATTATACATATACATATTGTATTTATCAATTTAGGTATTGTAAAGTCATATGTAATATTATGTGAGAATTGTAAATAAATAAGAACGCAGCTTATGGATAGTTGGACTCAATATTTATTGACATAAAATTCTATATAGGTATGAGTAAATAATAATTAATACAGCGAGGAATTTACAATTTATAATTTATTCAGTTTAATCTTTAGAATTCAATTATTGAATTCTCTTTATTGTCTTATAATCAAACAGTTTCGCGCCAAGCTAAATTCAGAAATTTGAAATACTTGAAAATAGCACCGCAGTCCCCCGCAGTGTGGCGACACCGTACAGAGAAATAAAAGTGCTGCGCACCGTGACGCGCACAAACTTGTACCCGCGGAAGATTTTTTCAATCTTGCTGATAGCTGAGCAGATTCGAAGAGATTTAACTCTGAAAATACGCCTAAAGTTATTGAAACTATACAAATATAACTCAGTAATTTTTGTGTCAACGTTAAATATGCAGCTAGCCGAGTCACGTTCATTGCAAGTACGTTAAATATTCAATATTATTCAATGTCGGCATCCCTCAGTGAAAAAAAAATGAGCAACCAGTCAATTGTCATTACTACGAGGCAGAGTAACATATTATTGATTGGAAAATGAATTATCAACAGAAATTCCATCGTTTTCTATCTAATAAAGTCGTAATATCTGAAGTTAACGGTAAAAAAGTAACGCTAATAATGTTTTGTTAATATTTAGCTAGTATCAAGCCGGTGTTTTTACAAAATGCGATTGATTTTAACGAGTTCTTAATTGATATCATATTTTAACGAATGAAATGAAAAAAAAAAGAAAAAGCTAATATTGCTCCTAGAATTACTATTCATCAAAATATATCAACGATTCTGGCGGCAAACTTGATTGAAGAATTTCAAATTTTTCAATATAGTTCTAAAAGAGCCCGCGAGAGGCGTGACCGGCGTACCGGCGTGACGGTCTGAACAATCTGCCACTGCGCAGTCATTACGCGCACGACGTACCGCCGGGCGCCGACTAGCAGTCGGCTAAATAAATTCAAAGGGGATTGAATTCGACGCCTCGCGACGCCTGAAATTGCTAAAGTTACAATAACATAATATCTCGACCGTCGTATCAACACAGGATGCGCAGTTTGGGCCGAGGGTCATTCTTCGTAAGTAAATAAGTGTATCGTAAATATCATTCGATACCGGGGCGTCCCTTCGTAAACAAGTGAAAAACGATCGCGATCACCTGATCGTCAATTGTGCCATCTCCGCGCCGAAGTAGATTATCATATCGATTAAAAAGTTAATTATCATTCGAATTTCATGTTTTCTAACAAATTAAGTGGAAATGTTCAACTTCACGGGTTAAACTATGATCGGTTGACAAGTTTCTAATAGGATGCGGTACGTGTCACGCCGGTTTGTTTATAAAATCGCTATTCCGCACAATGTTATAATCTTCGTGTTATTTTGGCGAATTTAATCGTAGAAGTAATTATTGACAACAAAACAGTGACCGAGAAACAAGTTTCTGCCACAATTAGGTCCATGTCGAGCCGGTTGTGTTTATATAGGACACTATATTTTCGGGAATCTTTGATTGTAAATTGTAAAAATTCTCACTTTACATGGACAAAGCTGTAAATCAACAAAGGGGTTCTTGTCAGCGGAGGATCTCCCAAGGCGGTTGAAAAACTCAATTAAATAGTGCGTTCCCTTAATTATTCATATTTTGTTTTCAACTTTTTCCAAGAAATTCTGATCAGTACTTTGCCTTATCGGTGATTGAAAACCAAAAACAAAAATAAATAAACCTCCAACGAATATAGTTTTCAGTTATCTTCATACTTGATCTAAATTGCCATTATAAATCTGAAAAAACAAACTGACGATTTAAATTCCAAGATTTTATTCAATGGTGAATCTAAAAGTATTTCAACACGGCAGTAAATAGTTTCGTCTCCGCATAAAATACTAGTGACACTATAATATATGTACAATTTTGTGTATACTAATAATTATCGAAAACTATGAGTGAAAGAGTGAATAAGGGAATAGAGTGAAATAATAAGATGCTGTGGAATAGAGCGAAAAACAATCTTTCTGCAAAATAGGGCAGAATGGACCAGAACCAGTCTTTGGGATACGAATTAAACTATTCATCTTTAATACAGATGGTAAGTCACGCGAATGTAATTTGCTCTTTATCCATACTTGAACCCGTCGTTCGTGTAGCGCGACGGTAACATTTTATACTTAGATATATGTATAATTTTCTCCATACTGATAATTATCAAATTTTAAAGGTCAAAGTGAGGAATCAAGCTGTCAAAGATGCTACGAAGTAGTCTGACCGTAGGAGCAGATCTTCCAGAGGAGCAGATATCCCCGAGCAAAGCGGAGATCTACGAGCAGAGCGGAGCAGAATGGAGCGGAGCCAGTCTTCCAGGAATTACACTACCCATCTTTCATGCAGATGGCAAGTCGCATGCATTTGATTTGCTGTCTATCTGTACCTAAATCTATCATATGCGTGGCGTGGCGGTAAAATTTGATATGTGATGATTTATCATCGTTTGTGTTTATGTCTTAGCTCGGGAATTTAGAGGCTCTAGAATTCTGATCTTTAAAGAAATGTTATCCAGTAGATATTGTTGAGAAATAGATTTGGAATTATAACTAACATTTAAAAATTCATGAAATTAACGCATCACCGATTGTTGTAACTGATAAATTTTGAGTCCACGACTTGGATTATTGTCTATAATCAATTGATCTAGAAGCAGTATATTATTTTTTGCAAACATTTCAATCCCCACGAAATCATAGTAATCAAAATTTAAAAAACTGCGAATAGGATGTATCGACTAACCCGTTCTCTCCCCACAGAGTCCCAAAAACAGTAAGTCAAAAACCAACCCCCCCCCTCCATGAACAACGACAGTATGATTGAGGTATTGTGATATGAATGTGTTGGTGAGAATGAGAACCGCTAGAGTTTTTTTAAAATAAATATAGGTGAACAGGCAGGGTGTTATCACATGATACCGATCATGCTTATAAATCTGTGTGCGTATCTGAAGCGTTAATCATAAGCTTTCAAATCAAATATTAGCTCGTTGGGTTTGGGGTGATAACATCGCGAGGGGTAGGCGTGAAAAACGCGACATGCACAGGTAGCTTCTTTATTTAATCGTAAGTCGGTGCGTATTTTCGTTCCTTACAGCGTCAAACGATCCGGGATTTTATTGAATTCTTAATTTTTCATCTTTACATAATTACATGCGAACCTTGTATTAATATGACTTCTAGCTTCTATTCAAACAAACATTTCTTCGGATAAATATTCCCAGAAACTTTTATTTTCATTCTTTCATTTGAAACTTGTCGAAAAACGTACAATCATATTACATTTGGATATAATTCTATGCTACTTATTATCAACTCTAAAATAAAATAGTCTTATCAGAATAAAATTGACCAGCGATCGTTTGACTGGGCAAAACGTTTCTTTTGATCTATGTGTTCGCATGGGGGCACATAGATCAGGGATTCTGAGTCCGAAGACGTCGCGTCGAAGAGGACCACCGACCGTCACGCCATCAATGTTATCTCTGCTTAACACTGTCTTTCAATTTCCTTCCATTCATTTTAATTACTTTTCTATATCTCCCTAGTAACTATGCATGTATCATTTCATATTTTCATGTTTTCTGCCTTTCGGTAGTTCATTATCATAATTTTTATTATCCCTACTATACGCATGCTTTTTGTAGAAACATATGCGGTCAATTGTTGTTATGAATCTATTGCAATGAATTGTGCCCTTTAAGTATCGTCTATCAGTTGATATTTCAGGAAAATTAAACGTTCGTCGAAGTGACTGATCAGCTCCGTAACGCACGCGTTCCATAATGTCGGGCGTATATTCGAATTCGAACGTTTCGCGCGTTCGGTTCGTCAAATAGAGCGCGGGCTTCGTCTGTTCTCTCGCACATGCGTAAATACGAAATACATCCCACCGATCCACGTGGTTTTTCTGGTTCTTTCGCGAGTTGAGTTATTTACGAAGTTTCCGATATTCTATTCGATTGAAAATGACGAAGAAGGATAAGCAGACTATTAAAACCGAGCCTGAAGATGAGGCTACTGAAATAACAGAGATCGATACCTCAATTGTAAAAGGAAGTAGCTACGAAGAGAAATTAAACAACGTTAGCATCATCGCTAATCCAATGGCACCGAAAAAACTAACCAAAAAAATTTATAAGTTGATCAAAAAAGGTAGATATTCAAACGAGACTCCGAGATCTCTTCACAGTTAGTTAGATTATTCGATATTTCTTATTCGATTCTTGTTTATCTTGTTTAATATGGTACAGTAAATAGTATTCGAGTCCTTAAAATTCTAACATAACCTATATCGGCTTTCTGGTCGTTGTTCTTTCATTAGATGTTCCAGAATGCTTGAGGCTTTTTACTTAACGTATAGAGTTAACGTGTAGAGTCATTAATCGATGATTATCTTCAATGTGGTATTTTCTATTTATTTATTTATTTCCAGCAACAAAACATAAAACTTATCTTCGAAACGGACTCAACGACGTACAGAAACATATAAGAAAGGGAGAAACTGGGTGAATACCGTTTGTTACAATTCGTATCAATTTTTAGAACGGGAAATCCGATTTTTCGAACCTCTGACGTCTTCTTTTTATCCATAATATCAGTTTTTGGGTAGAAAAAATAATCCAGATTCATCATAATTCCATCCTTGTCTCTGTAGGCTCGTCGTATTCGCCGGAGACGTTACTCCCATCGAAATAATGTGCCATTTACCAGCAGTTTGCGAGGATAAAGATATTCCATATTGTTATACACCGTCCAGACAAGATATCGGCGTTGCTATGGGCGTGAAACGGGGGAGCCTCATGGTACTCATCAAGGAACATGCGGAGTACAAAGATCTTTACGATGAAATCAAGAAAGAAATGGTCAAGCTTGCTTTACCTTTGTAACGCGCTAACCGAAGCCTCGAGTTCTCTTCCTTTTTTTGTACGAAACTCGATGAGAATGAACTCCAGATATTCCATGGAATCGATCTTTGGCGTCGGTCGCTTAGATTTAATACCAATTCTTGTAGAGGCGAGGAGAACAAATGAAATGGGATGAAGTTTATAAATTTAAATTTTACTTTCAATGAGATTTTTTTATTATGAAATTCCTTTTCTACATTTCTCTTAACTTATAGGGTTAGTTCGTAATATCACCGAACGTTTTTTTTCAACCTTTTAGTTTCCGATTAGATACACAGTTCAGTTCTTGCTATATAGTATGGTGAAAGTATTGAGGAACCAAAGTCGAAACTGTAGCCAGTTATTTGACTACCAATAAGTTACCTATGTAGATTTTATATTTATTGTTATCGACTGGTCTGACGATTGGAAGAACTTAAACAAAAATTTGGGGAACTTGGGGTTGAGTATCGTACACTTTTCACATCATCTGAGCACCGTGTGAAATTCCAAAACACGTTTTCATATACGCGGGAGGAAGAATATAATCATAATCGCGAATTGAGATTAATTATATTATTATATGTATCAGCGAATATTATTACTAAATAAGATACTTTTCAAATAATTATAACATACGTAAAATAATTCATATGTAGAAGATTGTCACCGTTGGTGAAATTTTAATTACCATCTTCATTATCATTGCGACTAATTCTTCTAGTCGTTTGTAACCATTTCAATCTTTTCTCGTTTGTTTTTTCTTTTTACAATTGCCTAATGCAACGTTTGCCTAATTACTTTGGTAATTTTTTTCTTCTTCCATATTAATTCTTATTAAGTTGATAAAATAAGGAACCTCGACGACTAGACCTAAGCAAGGATTTATCTTGCTCAATTGCTAGTTAGAATGACGAACATCCGTAGAAAATATACACGTATTCTGAGTAATGAGAGTATTATTACACATTGACATGAAAATTGACGTAGCGTAAAATTGGGACGTATTTATTATTACAAACGTAGTTCTTTACTTTACGCCGATCGTTAGCTTATTACGTTGACTCTGATTACAGGCAGGGGAAATATGAGTTAATCGATTATCTAGGTAGAAATAAAATCACACAAAGTTTAGCCGCTTTGCGATACAAAGAAAGAAGAAGAAAGGAAGTAATGACTCCCCGATGATCTATGTTTTAATATGCACGTATTATTATTTTTTTCATCTAATCAAGTTTTGGAATGTTTGAAGAAAAAAAAGAAACACCAACTCTTTTTCATTGTTCATATCAATTATTTTATAATTATTACAATCATGGAATGTTGCTAATTTATGGTATAGCCAGCCATTGTTGAATCGCAAATACGATTATGGATGATTTACAATTTCTGATTGTGTGATTTTTAAAGTTTTCAATTTTTATCGGTGGTCTTGAACAAATCGAGTGGCATTAAATCAAGATTGATGGAACCACTCGACCCGATTTCTCTTCACTTTTTATTTGTTGGCAGCGCAAAAATTATTGCAAACGTATACTCATTAGTCGATGTATCGTTGGATACCCTCGAAAGGTAGCGTAGGTAATACATATTGAGATCGACAAGAATTTGAGTTACCGGGTTTTAATGAGAATTATTCAATTTTTGATAATTAATAAAATAAGTACCAAGTGTCTTTCATTTTATTTATTTATTTTCATTTCGTTTTCGGAATGTAAAATAGCAAATGATTATCCTAACTTTGTATCTTCTTGGTTGTCATTTTTTCTTTTTTTCACTCCTAATACTTCATCGATTGATATACTAATAATATTTGTCAGTATTTATTTATTTATTCATTATTAATTCAATACGTCGTAGTAATTTCTTTCTCGTATTTTTCGTTTTATTAATTAAATTCCGTTTAATGATACCTCAATGTATATCTAGTATAGGTATATATACACACATCGAGGATATACAATATATTAAACTCTATCGGGAAATGTTGTCTTTTAAAAAAATTTGATCTTCGTTTATAGATTATATTATTTGAAACTTATAGTGCAGGTTAGCCTGACAAATCCAGCCAAAGTGACTCGCTGTACATAATCATTGCTCCGTAATATAAAAATATCTACACTTGAAGCATTGTTGTATAATTTAATATTTTGATAAATTTCTGTCAGGACTTAATACAAGTAAAACTCACTTTGTCAGACTCGCGGCTTTTCGAAAATTCTAATGATCACGCGTGAGAGCAAAATTGATTGATTCCTTCTCGTTTCAGCGACCAATTTTCATTTTTTTTTTTTTTACAATCGATGGGATTATTATATTCGATGATAAATGGAAGTACTTGAAATTCTTTCCGCGCAGTCGACGCGATAACGTTTGAATTTCGATAGTCTAGGGGTAAAAGTTTTTCAGCTATAAATCGCAGAAACTTTACTTTTATTCGTTAATTATTGAAAATGTTCTCTTCGCGTTGTTACATTATCCCACGTCAATCGCATATTTACGAAAAATCCCAAATCATATTACCAAATGATGTTAAATTTGAATGAAATTAATATACGCAGAGTATTTCGCGATTAGAGGTGATTAAAATCAATCTGTAACTAAGATTGGAGAGTAATCAAAACCCAATATAGGGAATCAGTCGTCGATGACATGATGTTACATTGGGTTTAAATTTGAACAAGCATTAGGCATGAATCGAGCCCGACAATACTTTTACAAAACCACACCTCTACGTCGTAGTTATGTATATCCTACGTTATTAGATAATCGTAAACAATTATATAATTCGGAAAAATGTCAGTTCTCCCAAAAGAAATTGGGAAACTATTGATCAGGCTGGATAAATATCTTTCACGATTTACTGAGATTTTTGTACTATTTTCCATTTATTTATTTATTTATTTATTTACTTTTTTATTCGTTTATTATTTTATTTATTTTATTTATTTTTACTTCATCTTTTTCTTTTTTCTATTTATTCATGATTTGGTAGAAAAGTTCGTTTCTATATTTTAATCTAGACACTATAACTATAATCGAGGCGATAAATGATAAATGGGATTGTATCAATGTTTAAAAAAAAATTCGCTCCAAACTTGGGGTGTTCGTACATACGTGATCGACTATCGCGAGAGTTTGTGAGATTTTTTCTTTTCCTTTTCACCAACTCAACGAATCCCTGATTCAAATTCGTCGGATTTTTATTGCTATCAATTTTATTTTCAATCTCAATATCAGCTTACGACTCTATATGTGGGTGGGTGAAGGAATATGAATACCTTATGTAATCGAATTACGTATCGATTAATAATATTATAGTGATCTGAGCAAATATACAAAATACGTCATCGCATGCGTACGCAATTATTTATATCCGATATGCTTCATTCGTTATTATTTCTGCTTAAATAAACTTACTCCATGCAACACATACGCTATTATATGTATACAGTTACACAATAATTATATCTACCATATTTATTAATCACTGCTCGAGATCGATCGTTCTTTTATAAGCTGGATTATACAGTATCACTTTGTGCTGAAAATTCGAATTCAAATTCCAAATTCGAATACTCGACCTCGCGAATATTTCACTTCCGGAATAGCTGTAGCTCGTATATAGGTATATCAGGACTAAGATTATCCATTCAGCGTTTGAGCGCGGCGCGGGCTTTAGGCCGATTTCAAAAATCGAAAATCTAAACTCGTGGAAACTTCTAAAAGACGGTTTCTTCCAACCGTATAGATATAGGATAAATCCCTTGAAAATTTTGGACCCCCGGTCGCGTAATTTCCCTCTTTTTTCTCCCCTGAAATTCTTTATTTTTTTCTTCTCGCGACGCGTGCCACGGATAACAATATTATACAGTCCTGCGGCGACGATTTTCGATACGCGAACCGCTCGCCGGAATCTGTCATCTTGGTCATTTACAGCAATTTTTATTTAAAATCGGTGGAATTCGATTCCACGGCACCGCAGAGAGAAGATCTAGTTTCGGTTCACGTACCGCAAATCAGTTGGCAAATTTCGTTCGCCATACCTATATATCCAGCTAGCGAATAAAATCCATCCACAAACCCCGAATTCTTATTTATAATGTGTCGATGTGTGATTAAGTATAAAGCTGTAGCAGTATCAAAATGGTACAAGTAGTGCAGATGAATACCGTAAGCACTGGGAGGATCAGAATGAATCTGATCGAGCGGCCAGAGCCGCTTGACTCTTGTCATACCGGTTCACCAGATTCTGTCGAAGCGTCGAATAACGGTCTATCGGCTGGTGTTTCGCTAGCCGGTGTCACAGCTTCACGTTTCGCCTTGTTCGATCCGGTGAAACACAGGCAACCCGACTGATTCCTGTTGCGTTTGAGAGTCGGTTTGTTCTCCTTGTCCTGTTCGGCGAGACATTTCTGGTAATAGTCGTAGTCCTTCAAATACCTTGAAAAGAGGACATGGATTTCATAGAAAAGCCGTGTACCGTTTGGAAAAATCCTTTACGGTATATTTTAGTTTACCAAACGGGCGGCCAGCGATGTTCGTTCAAATATTCCTGATTTTCCGGATGAAGTAGCCGCACGCTTCGCGGCGACATTTTGCACAGTTTATTGTAGTTCACGCAAAGGTGATTCATGCACCAGTCGGCTAACTGATCCGCGTTGTGTAGCTGGAGGAAAAGTAGAAAAAAAAAAGAAGAGAATTCGGTCAAAAGATCTACGATCGAATTTCGCGAAGAATGTGAACGTTGATCGTTGTATAAATTCATTTCAAATTTTTTCCGGAGTACTAACTTTGCATGGTTCCAATAGCCTCAGGCAATTTTCAACAGCTTCGTTACCGTCGTTTTGCGAGAGCCGATCCAAGTCCTCGATTACTCGATTCTCGACTAAATTTACCAGGCGAGGTAGACAGAGACGATTAGCCAATTCCAAAAGGTTTAAACACCTCGCTGACGAAATGGCGGGTACTTCATCGGTGTAGAAATAACACAGCAGCTTGTGAAAGGTGTATTCCCTCACGCCTGGAAAGACTATCTGAAAGAATCACGTACACGTATGTTTGGTATAAAAAATGATAAGAAATTAACGGAAACTAATCTGCTTGTGGTTATCACTCACGACTTTAGCACTACTCTCGCGAAAATCGCCGGAAAACATTGCTTTCATCATGTCGCAACGAGCGGTTAGTATCGCTCTGTGAGCCGGCATGTTTCCATCGTCCAATTCGAACATCACATCGGCGAAAAGACCTGCGAATCGAGATTTTATTCGTCAATAATTAATAATCGGCGAACGAAGGATGAAGAATCTCGATACCCGTACCTTCTCGTAGGCAAATGTCCTCCAACCGTTGTCGGACGACCACTTTATACTGGTTGTTCAAATTACTGTTGTAAAATTGCTCCCTCGATTGTATGTTGTTCAAAACCATAAGTAGTTGCGGTAGCTTGAGGAATTCAGCGGCCTGTCTAATTTCCTGCGAATCGGGGAAGAGAGATAAAAAAATCGAAACAAGATGATCAATCGATGATCTATTCGTTTATCTATTCTCATGAATCAACGATCGTGGATATAATTGGGATGATCAATCACTACCAGATGATTATTTTACCGGGCTCGGTGTATAGCCGATTGATTCATTCATCGATGAGAATTATACGAGAATAGAAAGAAAGTAGAAGAGAGAAAAAAAACAAAAAAAATGGATTTCCCTAGTCGATGTTTATGGTAATTATTCACATGTATGGGTATATGGTCGAGAAAATTTGGGCTGCAGTTTGAACGAAAACATGCTCGATCGGTGATCATTCGGATGACTGATGAACCTGAAGATCTATTTTATTCTGTGAATAAAGTAAACGTGATCCTAGTGCGTATATTCATATGCGGTACGTATGAAGCTAACCCTACGAAATACCGAGTATATCCGTATAACGTACATACCAGCGTATTCACAACTAACTTTAAACTTCTATAGTAGCGTGTTTACTACTAACCAGTAGGAGACCGATAGGAGCTGTCTGAAAGAACACAGTTTGTATCAGGTTAAATCGCACTTGGCTTGGCACCGATACATCACGCTTTTACCTATCTCCGTCTGCATTCTTCGTCGACTGGGCCACCTTTTTTTCACCCTGTCCATTCTTTTTTCAAAATCTCCCAGTTTGAAATTGAAATTTGGCCAAAAAAATGGGAATAAAATTTTTTGAAACTGGTAACACACTTTAGATTTCGGTACAAATTTTACAGGATGTCTGTCATTGGGTAAAGAGTCTGCGAAAAAATTTTCAGAATGGTACCTGCAATGATTGCGACGCAAAAAAATAAAAACCCTGTGAAATCTCATAACCGCATATAACCGCATATATGCGGTTTTTATTTTTTTTCATCGTAACCATTGCAGGTACTGTTCTGAAAATTTTTTCGCAGACTCTTTACCGAATGACAGACATCCTGTAAAATTTGTACCGAAATCGAAAGTGTGTTATAAGTTTCAAAAAATTTTATTCTCTTTTTGTTTGCCAAATTTCAATTTTCTCAATGCAGAGAAATCGTGATCTTGATTTTGTTCGATTAAGCGGAAAAAATAAAAAAGTTTTTATTCTTACGTTTTTTTTTGTTTGATGAATATTTTCTGAGATACAGTGTTTGTAATGAAAAATTGAAAATCCTGAACGGACGCCTAAAAAAATCTAGAAAAAATCACAGACGTTCCTTTTGACTAATATTTCAAACTGGCAGATTTTGAAAAAAAAATGGAGAGGGTGAAAAAAAAAGTCGCCCAGTCGACGAAGAATGCCTCATGTACGTCCTATGCGTGTATCACCCGATTTCCAATATTACATATAATTCTACGTTACGCGGATATGGAAAGTCATACATTTTCTCCGTCAGGTGAAAGAGAAAGAATTTTAATCAGCGGTTAAAAAATCGTTAATTGAAAGAAAAAAAGTTTACGCCGCAATTACCTGCAGATCGTGGTACCGTTTGTCGAGACTTCCGGCGTAAATGAATTGCAGACACTGCTGCATCGCCGGTGGCGTTATGAGCTTCGAAAGCGTCACTACAATCGTCTGCTGTTGAACGTTGCCCGAGTTCTCGGTCTGAATGGAAAATTAGCGATTTCGTTGATTAGGATAATTGTCATCTATAGATATACATATAATATAGGAGGCGTATGAAGTATTCGAAATTCTACTCGCCAAGGATATTCGAATATTTTGAAAAGCGGGATGATTGAATTCCCGCGTAGCGCCGCTGGGCTTTCTGTGATTATCCATCGTCGGTAGTACCTGGAAGCTGGAGCGTCGTTTCAGCTGTTCCCAAACCCTAAAGAATCGGTTCTATTTTAGCGAAGAGTCAAATCTGCCGAAAGAAGACTATTCGAAATTCCCTTACTTGGCGGGTTTGCACTGATCGACGCGTATCAGACATTCCGTATCGTCGTTGAAATCACCGACGGTAGCTTCCCCGAAAGTGCTCACCTTCGCGAAAAAGAAAACGATAGTAACTTGCGTGAAATTTCGACGCGAAAAACCGTACTCACCATGCTGGACTCGCTGGAACTTCTCGGCGTAAGTTCTTGGACGAGTTCGATGGAGAATAGCCAATGAAAGGCCGGCGATGCCGCGGACAACAGGCAACGATGAGCCGGAAAGGAAGTTCCTCCGGCGACCAGGGTCACGTCCGTGTGAACCGGCTTCATCCATAAAGCCTTGAAGTTGTCCTCGTAGGTACTAGGCGCCAGGGAAACCTCCGGTGGTATCGGTTTCGGGGGGCAGAACGGAGCCTGTGGATTCGGTAGTTGGGTGAAACGCGTCTAGATTTTTGGGAGTCAGAGTGCGATTCTGGTTCGTCGTCGATTTTAGGTTCCTACCTGAAGAAGGGGCCGTTGAACCCTCTTCAAATTCGTCATCCAAAAGCGTTGCTGTCGACGCGCTATCAGGGCGGCACGAATCGAATTTTCAAAGACCTCGTTGACCCCGTAGTAGGTGAAGACGCTGGTCTCGTAGTAGTATACTCCGAGTTCCCTGGCGACCGATCGAGCTTGGTCCGGCATCACCAGGTCGCTCTTCCTCGTGGCTCTGACAAACGTCGTGGTAAACGAAGTTTCTCAAAATTCTCTCGTATTCTTTTGCCGGTTGGTATATAGGCAGATCACCGCCGCGCATATAATTGCCGCTGGCCTCGTTTTTGGATTTTTTTTTTTTGATTTTTCTCCCTGATAAACTCACCTCACGAATGGACTTCGGTCCCTGAAGAAGCTCAGGTACGTCTCGTCGCGGTACATGTAACGCAGGTCGTTCTTACATCCCACCAATAGGACCGGTGTTTGGGGACAAAAACGACGTATCTCCGGGTACCACATCGCCTTGCAGTTCCTCAACGACACCGGATTCGTTATTGAAAAACATAGCAGCACCACGTCCGATCTGAACGAGTATAAAAGAAAATCAAAAATTACTAGAAATCTGTTCAGTTATTTCGTTGGAATAATTTTTCATCGGCAATAATCAAATGTCACTTATCGTACCTCCCGTATGCGAATCTACGATCTTTTTCGTGATCTCCGAACGTGTCCCAGAGACGTAGGGACACGTTCACGTTGTCCACTACCTCCCAGGAGCGTTCGAGTACCTAAGAAAACGAGAAGCGAAAAAAGAAAGAAGGTAATAATGGTAATAATAATAAATGAGCACAACGCAAGGGTGGGTAAAGTTTCAACGCGTTTTAGTACGAAACGTGTCCGACACAAGGTGCCTAGCCGAACTTTCTCCGCCTCGATATTAAGACGCGTATGCCTGCCGGTGGTGTAGAGAAAATCAGAAAAGTTTTTGGGGAAAATTCCGTGTGGAGGGAGTAGTAGAGGAAATTACGAGGTGGATCGCGGAAATAATTATGTTCGATGAATAAACGCGTTTCTATCACGAGGATAGGGGAGATTTCTCGCGGCATTTCGTTTGGGGACAAGTGAAAAACCGATCATTTTTTTCATACTCGTTTATATTAGCTCGATCATATGGATTAGCTGTCGATCAGCCTAAAGTCTTACGTCTTTGTAAATCCTGTACTGATCTATGGCCCAGACTGTCGGTACGTGGGTGGTTAACAGCTGTGAAAGAGACACGTGCTTGTTGCAAGCTCGCGCACATATCAAACGGGTCTTCCCAACCGCCGTGTCCCCCACGACGACGCATTTGACCAGTTCCTGGTGCGGCTGTTCATTGTCCATCACCGGCAATCACCGCTTTTCATCCAATCGCTTCTTTCTCGGTCCAGATCTGCGGCCCTTTTTTCTCTGTACCGAAGATCCCACCGCATTCGTTCTGCGTGTACATGTATGTGATTAAATTTTCAACACAGACAATTGGAAATGGGGGGAAAATACTGTCCATATAGACGCGGTGGGAGTCGCGCGAATAACGTAATTTCTTTTGTATCAAAGTATAATGGTACACTTGACTGTTATATGCGCGAAGTTGATATTGATTTGACCCCGCTCGCCTCCTCTATATTTAGAGGCAACCTCTACAACCTCGCCTTAACCCTGGCTCGGTGAACACGTGTAGGGATCGAATCGCTGTGATTTAGAAATCGTTCGAAACCTCGACGGCTAGGATGTGGGGAAATCGACGCGTTCTTAGAATCCGAGAAAACCGGGAAACTTTTCTTCGTCAGAGACACGAATCATCCCGCGGGGGTTTTCCATCGCGGCTCAGATACACCCCCCGAGCGTCCCGCATCAATCGACGAACATATCGAAGGGTCCTAATGAAACAGCGCTATCTCGCCGTGCTGGCTAGAGAAGCGCTACCTCGCCGTACTGGCTAGAAAAACGCTACCTCGCCGTGCTGGTAAGACAAGCGCTATCTCAACGTTACTGTTCGAATAATGTCAATTGAAAATATAATATATGGAGAATATAATATATAATATGTTCTCAATTGACATTAATTCAAACAGTAACGTTGGGATAGCGCTTTTCTTACCGGCACGGCGAGATAGCGCTTTTCAATCCAGCACGGCGAGGTAGCGCTTCTCTAGCCGGCACGGCGAGATAGGGCTGTTTCACTAGGACCCGTCGATACATGTGTGTCTATCTGCGTGCGTGGGTGCGTGCGCGTGTTCGATTGAAGTTTTGCAACGCGATACTCACGCAGTTGTTTGTACAATTTGAGATTATTAACCGCACGCGATGGCCTATCTCGCTCCGACGATAAGATTCGTTTCAAATCACGCTAGGTATGGTCTGTCCAGTGAGAGAAATTACCGCTGCGCCATTATTCGCGTCGTTAGACGGTGGTGAATTGCACCCTGAAAATTTCCACCAGTCCTTATAGTCCCGGTGTTCTACGAGCCTGAATGAACTAGCCAGTGACCGACCGACCGGCTGGCTAAGTACTGCTATTATCGATCACTCGATAAGCCAGCCGACATAAGTATATAACACCGCGAGTCGGAAGTAAAACCAACAATATTTGTCGTCGGGGTTTGACGAGGGAAAAAAGTCGATCGTTTTCATTCATCGACGGATAGAATCCATTCGACAGCGTGGGGAAGCGTCGCTTTTCTCTCGCTGTTTATTCACACGTCGATGTCGAACGAAGTTCAGAGATTTTTTCCATTTGTACAGAAATTAGGAAAGAGAAGGAGAATATCGGACGTTTCATAGTTTCATATTGCATTCGACGGCTCGTCCAACTATCGTTTCCGAATCAATTCAAGAATCCAGACTCGACACAAATCAGACTTCGGCTACGGCTCAGACTCGGGGTCGATCTTGAATTGCGAATTTAATATCCGTCACAGGTATAGCCGAAAGCTTCTTCGGTGTTGCGAATTTCGTACATCTTCTCAGCGCGGTTGTCTCGATCGATTTTACCCCGAATTATTTATTTATTTATTCCTTACTTTCCTCTTTCTGGTTCGCACCTTGTCGTCGACACTTTTATTCCACCTCACGGATCACGAGCGCGCACACACACGCACGCGTACGCCTGTCGAACGTATCCTGGGTCTTGACGAAATCTCTCCGATACGAGTCGAATCGGATTTTCATTCGAGACGAATCCAAGCTCGGGAGCGACGGGGTAGGTACGCGGAAAGCTTCGTGAGCGCTACCTCGACGAACGGTCTGGGTATCGAGGGAAAAACTGACAAACCGCATTTCCGCGAACCATGACCGGAATAAATCGCGTGTTTATGAATTCGCGAAAAAATCAACCCCCGGTAGACACGATTCCGTGCCGTTCGACGCGTTTCGATTGATTAGTCTCGCTGCACCGGGACATACGCGAGCGGATTCACGAGGGCGTACGCGGGCATATCTCTACCTACCTTAACAATAGTCGCGGAGCAGACGGGGGTGCGGTAACGTGGTGCAGCCAATACCGTCCGAATCCCGGATCAACGTTGCGAATAAATATTTCCGAGTATTAAAATTTCGCACATCTGGACGGGAGGGGGGTTGGGGGTGGGTTGGAGATGCAGGGGTGGGCGGCTGGTCACGGGATGAAATACGAACTAGACTTTATATCCGATAACTACGACTGTGGTATTCCACCTGGGGCAACGATTGTCAACGATATCGTATCTTCGCGGATCTTCTCGAAATTTCTCGAAATTTTCTCGCGAATTTGACGAATTTTAAGAGTACCGAGGACCTGCTCGTCCTCCGGGTTGTCCGTGGTCGCGGTAAACCTAGGGTCGCGTCCTATCGCAGACTGTCTCCTCTCGAGCTTTGGCTCGGAAGGCCTCGTACCGAGTCGGTGGAACTCGGACGCCTTCAACAACCACTGAATGAACCCGCGCTATGACCCCGCGCCTCCACCAGGTCCTGGGCACGCGAGGGGCGTATGTGCACCCACACACCGGGGTAGGTTATCATTGTGTTATTTATAGCGGGTACGTGTGCCGATGAAGAGGTACACGGTATATGCCACGGACGTCGGACCGCCACTGCGGAATACCCATGGGACGGGGTAGGGGGAAGTAAGACTGTGCGGAATTGCACTACGGAGTTCGAAGCTCTGCCCTTTGACCTTCGGCTATCGAGAGGGAGGAGGGAAGAGAGGGATCAATTGGCATTTGCACTCCGCGATTAATCGAGTCGTTGCGATAAAACGGTCTTTACGTTCCCTATTCGGCATTCATTTTTCTCATCATATGGTTTTGGTTTCCTTCTTTCAACGAGAACGGCGTGTGATACAATGTCGAATTTTCTACCGACCCTTTCGCACATCGCGTTTCAACGGTTCGAATAAAACCGCAGAGGAGGAAACTGCGCGGTGGAATTCTTGTCGTTTGCCCGTTTTCCTTCGGACACGGGTACGGGGATGGACGGTGGGATTCAATCGTGCATTCATTAGCCCCCGATAATCGACAGGGTGAATTTTTATCCTAGAAATAAACGTCGAAGAGTGAAAAAGAGATTTCCACCCTTCATCCGATCGTCTAGTTCTGAAACTACGACACAATTATGATCGCCCCCGGATTTATTACGGACTTCTTTTTCCACACCTTTCGTCATCGCGAATTCACGTCGAAATACTGACCCTACCGCACAGGCAAGGTCAGTTCCCAATCATTGGTCAGCGATCCCTGAATAATCCCACCTACGCGTGGCTGAGTCGTAGCAAGCTAATGGAATAGAGCAAACGACTGCTCGCCACGGTAGCCGAGGAATTTCCTTTTCTCTGAAGAATAACTGCACCTCGTTTGCTGCAGTTCATTTTCGCGATTATCGACGTTTTTTCTCGTCTTTCTTTTCTGGTCACCTCTTTATGGACCCTACTGGGTGGATTATTTTTTTTCAAGGGTAATTTTCGCGGTTCTAGCCCTTGGCACGACCCTGGCAGCCGAGAAGGTATGTAGGCAGTACCTACGGTGATCGTTTCGCGACCGCGCGCAGGCTACTGCGTCCTGGATGACGTCAGCCAGTGAAAAATCAATCCCTGGCCCACCTGTACAACAACATAAAATATAGAGTATATTCCCCCTACGTGTGCCTATGTCGATGTGTGGATTTTACGCCGGCGTGGGCGGCTGGAACGAGGATCAGCGATCTTGTGACGAGTCGATGAGAAAATTCTCGTCCGATACCAGATTTTTCGGTAGTCCGCGAGTCTGCGAATAAAATTGCATTGGAAACCTAGTCGACGTTGATAATTTGTAATTCGTGGTTCTTGAGAACTTCGTCAATGGTTTTGGTTTCTATATAACCCGGAGTTTGTACCGGTGCGGGATTGACTCGTTATCGAGAATAGAATAGACAGGGATCTCCGAATCTGGAATTGAATGAAATTCTACCAAACCAAACGGAGGCTCGGGCGAATCGATTTTTCAGCTCTTTCAATTCCAAAGCTTTTATTTATTTTTCACTCCAATCATCACCGGGATCGGGGATTTTCACTATTTCCAATACGCCTTGATCGATCCTGTGCAGTTTCCAGGATTATATATAACCATCCCAACCGCGACTGGGTACACTCGAATAAAATGTCACCGCAGGCTCACCTGTCAATTTTCAGGATCAGAAATAAAAGACCTGATAATCGAACCCGCGCTATGACTCGTACGCCTCTTTGCCCCGGTCTTCTTCTCTCGTTATCGTAATCTCTGTGCGTAGTACGTAGATATATGTGGGTGATTCTATTCTAACAGTGTCTATTAATGTTTTGTACCGTTTGCTCTCGCCGGTCATCCATTAACAATCTATTCATAAAATTTTTGCATCAATACGGTCCTCACGAACATATTTCATCGCTTCTTTCGTATAATATGACTTGCAGTCCAGAGAAAACTTACGCTTCAAATCACTCAAATGTCGGTACCGGGTCACGTCCATTTCTAGAATTTACCTATGAATTCGTTATTTTCTTTGTCGCGGTAAATGATCCAAACTAATCAATCCGTGAATCTAATTAACGTTATGGTACAATTTATAAAAGAATTCTGATACAATTCGTAATAATTTTTCCGAAGAATGTCTACCGAATTTATTTTATGTCGGTACCGTGGACGAACGAGTCGGTACCGTGGCGCGGAAAATTCGAAATTCGATTCTCATTCTCGGTATTTCGAAGTTGCAGCGAAATCCTCTCGGACTTTGATTTTTACAATAAAATAGAGTAATAATATGCGTCAAAAAATTAAAAAAGTTCATTTATAGAATCAAAAAATGTTTAATCAGAAAAGTAACAGTTAGAACAGAATCACCGATGTATCTGTCAATTCCTAATACGCCTGACTCGTCTTCTACTCCCCCTCTTCCTCCTCTTCCTCCTCCTTCATCTCGATCTTCTTAGCCTCTATCATTCTTATTTTTGTGCCTCGACAACTGGCCCCAATCATCTCGTTTTATTCGTACACCATATACCTATGTACACACGCTACATTGGATAAGTGACGTTTTTATTTCAGCACAAGGCAAAGGCTGAAGGGTGTGCGGAGGTGGCTGGAGCTTCGTCGGGGTTGTTCAACTCTTTCGTGCATGCGTGTTTGCCTCTCGTCGCGTCCGCGTCGGTCGGTTCGCGCGTACGTGGACGAATTTATCCCACGAAATAGAGCAGTTCGTACCCCGCAGCGTGTGATATTTATCGATATATCAACGCGCGTAGATCCGGGTCGAAATCGTAGCCTAGGTACAAACGCCAGCGTCGTCAACGATGGCGACGATAATTATAACACGCCAGACATTACGAAGGGCCGTAACATTTGACAAGGTGCCTTTATGTACATCCAAGAGCCATTTAAAGGTCACTGTATGCAAGGCGAGAGAGAATCGATCTTCTCGGACAAATTTAACCTCGATCTCTCCGCATCGCGATCCGAAGAACGTGTCTGTAGAAAAATTCACTGACGTTTGAAACGTGACTCGAAAAAATGTGTTATTCTCTTTGTTTTCAGCGTTTGGCTTGCGGATAAAATTGCACCGGAATATGAGACATCGTTTTAAAACGAATCGTTGTTGTGCCACATCGTTGTTAGGTATATGCTTAATTTTTAAACCCACGTCCTCCGTCGTAGACGAAGGTTGGTCGGTACTTGTATCGTTAATGAAATAAAAGTGGTCTCTTCTGCCGCCGCTACTTCGTATGTATATACGTATATACCTACGTACACGCATGCCCTAACCGAGTTAATTGAGAACAAAGTCGCGTGTTTATCCAGCTGCACGTCTGCGCTGATAAAGTCGTACATAGTTTAATTTTTCCTAATGAAATCGAGGTCGGATACCTGATTAATTATTATGATCTTTGCGTCTTTGCAATTCGTCGAATCTAAGAGACGATGGAAATTCTATTCGATCGGCTGTTAAATTTCTCCATCGGGATCATCGCGGTGGGTGCGAATGTCGGATGACGAATCGAGTAAATATTGTATGTACCTACGAGACTTGACGCGACGACGGAATCGCCGTTCGTTAGTCCGAAACGTTGCTTGTTCCTCGCTAACGAACATACATACTATATGTGTAGACATGTATGCATACTTATAGGTATACTAGGTAAACGTGAATTTCAACCCGAGCCGGACGTTCGTGTAAATTGAATTGCGGTCAATCACTGCGCGATATGATATAGCTTGCGGCTATGGTCGCGGTTGATTGTGCAGAACCGCTGAGAGAGGGAACGGTCCGGAAGAGAGATTCCCGCTTTCAAAATAGCGAGAAAAAGAAAAATATCAACGAACGGGAAAAATAACTTTTAACTCAATTTATCATCCGTCAAACGTTGAAACGCTGTCTCATGTAGTACGTCTGCATACATACATATACATATACATATAAATACACGGGGAGCGGAGAGACGACCCAAAAATTTGGAATCAGATCTCGAGACTCGTACCGCAGCTACGCGCTGCCGCCTTTACTACTCGAGACGGTGCAGTCTGACCGTAACTCTCCGCTACTACTTCCTCGATTAGACGATTGTGTCGGACAGCTGTAAGTACACAGCCGTAGGTATAGCAAAGCCCGCAGTTTGCAAGTCGGCGCGCGGTGATGCGCGGATTTTTTTTTTTCTTCTTCTCGCAAGAACCTGGTTCATTTATTAGTTTATTTACAGAATTTCCCAAGCTCGACGATTCTTCTACATTTTCTATACATACATCATACGGACGTATACAATTATGAATAAACTCACCGGACCAAATCTACTTGTAAATAAATTTCGCGCTGCTTCTCATCCTCCTCGTTTCACCAATCGACACAATAAATAAATCGCTAACACGCACGTAGTTTCAGACGTAATCGTATATATCGCAGATCGTATACGATGCAGTTATAAGAAAGAGGATAGCTGAAATATTCGCGAACCGATCTTGTCCCTTAGTTTTTTACTCTTTATTCTCATTTCAGCATCATTATCGTTATTGTTGCTGTTATTATTATTATTGTTATTATTAGTGTTATTGTTATTATTATTATTATCGAGCTGCATAGAATTGCATTTATATCGCAATTATTAACTATGCCGCAGATCGCGAGCTACCGCATACACTCTGCTGGAATAACAGCCACTGAGATGGCGCAGCGCACCGTACCTTCGTCTGATCGCGTGACGTCGTCGGTTGTGCTAATAATCGTGACACGGTTACCTCCTATACACCAGTCGCTATTATAAATTGCCGCATGGTTTTGAATTCTTTTTTTTTTTATTTTTTTTTCTATTATTCCCTCAATCTCTTTCATCCGCGAATCGATTGATCCGAGAGAAATGAATGATTCGAAAACTGAACGCTTCTTCTACGCGCGACTTTTAATTTCGTCCCTCGATTTAAGCGGATAGCGATTTAAAGAAAAAAAAAAACTTGAAATTCTCGATTTTGTTTTCTCAACGATTACACGACGTTCGCTGAGTGGTTGGATAATTGATACGTCTTTACAGAGATCGAGGAATTCCGCGTATTTCAGATTATTCGTGACGGTCAGCTTTCGAGTTGCACTGCTGCTGCCATCGGTCGCGAAAAGTGGAGGCTGATGCAGTCCGCGGTATTGCCAACGGTAGCAATTCTGCATCGTGCGGGTACAGACGTTGACCAACCCCAGGGGGGGTCGAATTTTCGCGTGAAAACTGAGACTTTAGACACCGTAAATCGTTGGAGATTGAAAAAATGAGACAGGATCGGGAAAACGGAGATAAAGACGATATTTTTTTTATTTTTCTTTTATTCAAAAAATTTTTATTTCAAAGTTCGATCGATATAGATAGTAAAAAAAAAAACACAAGATTTTGAAAGCTTGCGAGACAAGAAGTTATGCAGTGAATCGGAACACCGTTACCCGTTGTATACGATCTATAGGCGCATGTTACATAGGTACTTGAATAATTACACGAAATACATATGGGTGATTCCGTTCTAACGGTGTTTATCAATGTCCTGTACCGTTTGCTCTCACTGGTCATCCATTAACAATCTATTCATAAAATTTCTGTATCAATACGACCCTCGTGAACATATTTCATCGCTTCTTTCGTATAATGTAACTCGCAGTCCAGAGAAAACTTACGGTTCGAATCACTCAAATGTCAGTACCGTGTCGCGTCCATTTCTAGAATTTACCTATGAATTCGTTATTTTCTTTGTCGCAATGAATGATCCAAACTAATCAATCCGTGAATCTAATTAACGTTGTAATACAATTCATAAATAAATTATAATACAATTCGTAATAATTTTCCTGAAGAATGTCTACCGAATTTATTTTATGTCAGTACCGTGAATGAACGAGTCGGAAAATCGATTCTCATTCTCGATATTTCGAAGTTGTAGCAAAATCCTCTCGGACTTTCATTTTTACAATAAAATAGAGTAATAATATGCGTCAAAAAATTAAAAAAGTTTAATTATAGAATCAAAAAAGTTATAGTTAGAACGGAATCACCGATGTATGGATATTAGATAATAATAAGGTAAAAATAATTCTAAAACTAGTCACGCGTTCGTCTGAAATCCAATAGACAACAGACCGGCGGGTTTTCGCGAAAGCAAATTCGTTCCGTTTTCTTTCATCATTTTGTCTCATTTTCTTCCGATTCGAAAGAGAGCATATATGATCGATCGAATCGGCGTCAGTCGATGTTCAATTTACGGAACGATCCCTGGATCCCGTTCAGGTCGGCATTTATCGATGACTTCGAGGTAGGCAATCTCGCACCTTCGTTCGAACGGCTCAGCTTCTCTTCCCTCAGATACCAGTCCCTGTTTCTTTCAATTTTCCGCACCCACGCGTCTGTGAAACATTCGTTATCGATCGATCAACGTAATCCCTCGATAATCGGCCACCCAGCTAACTAATTCGCTACGAAAATATCATCTCTAATTTCTTCCCCCCGTTTTCACGTTATTTTTCAAACACGATCGAACCGGACGAGCGAGTCAACTCGACTATTCGCGAATTTAATACTCGATACGCATCACCAGCTACTCACCATTCAATTCGCTCATAGTCCCGGCTTTTCCTCCCCATTCATTGGGCAGTATATCCTTATCGACGTACGAGTGCAGCTCTTCACCACCTCCGGTATGAAATCTGAACTAAAAACGTTCAGAAATTTTCTGTTATCGAAAGCTCGAACGATATTTCGTCTAATTTCAATCATATCGTATCATATGTCACCGAGCACCTTGTCGACCAGCTTTTCTTTGAGCAGGGGGTAAACCATCCCCAAAACGCTGCCCACGAAGGACGGCGTGTTGAGATAATGTACCCGGGCTAATCGAAATGGCATGCTATTCTGCGTGGCCACCATCGCGTGCCGCATCACGGATTGCGTTGGACTGCATCGAGCTACGTGGCCGGCGGTGAATCCCTGTCGAATCGTGAAAAAGAAGATTCAAAATTTGTCCATTCATCTTTGTCAGACTTGTCGACTGTCGTTGAAAGTTAAATTCTTTTCGACGCCCCCTAAAAAGCTTCCTTTTGATGAAAAAACTATCTAAGTTCATTTTTTGATAATATCATGTTTTTTTTTGAAATTTCTTATCGCAAATAGTATTTTTCCTGAAATATAAACAATTTTGGAAGTCAAATGAATAAAATTCCGAAATTTTTTTCATTCGATGTTGTCTAGTTAATAAAAAATGAAGGATATTTGAATCAATAATTTTATTCTAAAACTAAATCGGTACAAACTTATTTTTTACAAGCAGATTTATTAATTCCAAGGCTCGAGTAAACTTTCTTCAATATTTTTTACACTTTTACTTCTGTAATGTTTTTCCGAAAAGAAACATGATTTAACCAAAAAATGCACTCGGATCGTCTCGCGGCAAGTATTGTTTTTAATTGAAGAAAAAAATCATCAAAAGGAAGCTTTTTAGGGAGCGTCGGAAAAAATTCAATTTTTCACGACCAGTCTAATCTTCGTACTTCACTTTTCCTCATACCTGAAGATCAATGACCATTATATTCGAGAGACAGCATTCCTCGTTGAGCCGAGCGTCCATCACCATGAGGATACGTCGCGTTAAAGTTTCGAGGGAGAACTTTTCCAGCCTGGTATCGACCAGTCGCAATATCGTTACGCGATAACCTTCCGCGGTAAGAGATGGGAGGAGAAAGTATTGCCTGTTGGTCAAGGGGTCTCATTATTATTCGAGGAAATCTCTCGTTAGAAATTTCCTAATCACATCAACTTCGAAACGATGGAGTATAGAAAATCGTTGGTCACTCTTTTTTTTTTTTTTTGCAAATGAAAAATCTGATAATCTTCGATCTTACACAGCCTTGCAGCATTCCTGCATCTCGTTTGTCAGAGGATCTCTCATAGCGAAGAATTGCGGTAGCGCTGTACGCACGCTGAAGTATCTGTCGAGCATACTCTTGGTTCTTTCGAGGCTGTTCTTGCAGCCGAGTAAGAATCTCTCGAGTTTAACGTCGTCTGAAATGACCGTCGAATAACAATTATTCGCAATCCATCGCGCGGCATCCTTTTTCTCTTCACTCACCTATGTGCTGTGGCAAATGCGGCTGTTTTTTCAGCCATTCTCTCAGGCTCGCGACGTCGCGACGAGTCATTTCCGGATCCGGTCTCAGCTCTCGATCTATACGCTCTTGTTCTTCCACGGTCGGCGGAAGCAGCGTCATTTTAAACTGAAATTATTTCGCAATTTACATAACGTTGGATAATCTCTGTTTGGCGAGAAAAATTGCTTGAAGATAAAAATTCACGTATTCCTGGTATACGAACGAGGTGAGATAATCTACAGCCTTGTGTATTTACGCATATACAAACTTGTTATGGGTATACGGTTTAACTAGGCGCGCCAATCTCTTCGATGCGTCCGGGTGAGAATAATAAGAGGAAAATGACGATTCCGTTCCTTGGTTTAGCTTCGATAACGCGATTCTTATCTCACCGAGTAAATATAACGAGATTTACAATCAGTATTTCGGTCATGCAAACTTTTTTTTTTTTTCTTTCTATCTTTCTTTCTCTCAGTATTTCGTTGTACTTATCCCGGGGTCAGGGTTTTATTGTAACGTGTAATAGAAGTGTATAACGATCGCGAAATCGCCGTGTTCGTAAATATGCTACCGCAGTGCCGAGTACAGGTTACGAAATTGATGCAAAAGGAAAACGAAAGAGAAAGTATGAACCATATGCAATATATATCGGGTAGAGTATATGGGTGATTCCATTCTAACAGTGTCTATTAATGTTTTGTACTTTTTGCTCTCACTGGTCATCCGTTAACAATCGATTCATAAAATTTTTGTATCAATGCGATCCTCGTGAACATATTTCGTCGCTTATTTCGTATTAATATAACCTGCAGTCCAGAGAAAACTTACGGTTCAAATCACTCAAATGTCGGTACCGTGTCGCGTCCATTTCTAGAATTTACCTATGAATTCGTTATTTTCTTTGTAGCGGTAAATGATCCGAACTAATCAATCCGTGAATCTAATTAACGTTGTAATACAATTCATAAATGAATTATAATACAATTCGTAATAATTTTCCTGAAGAATGTCTACCGAATTTATTTTATGTCGGTACCGTGGACGAACGAGTCGGTACCGTGGCGCGGAAAATTCGAAATTCGATTCTCATTCTCGGTATTTCGAAGTTGCAGCGAAATCCTCTCGGACTTTCATTTTTACAATAAAATAGAGTAATAATACGCGTCAAAAAATTGAAAAAGTTCAATTATAGAATCAAAAAATGTTTAATCAAAAAAGTAACAGTTAGAACAGAATCACCGATATACTCGCTGGTGTTGCAAACCGCGAATGCTCAGTTATCGCATCGTTATTATTACTATCCAATACGCCGGTACCGCAGAGCGGAGAAACTCGTGAAAATTCTGGACCGAGTTTCCATCACGCGTCATAGAAAGTAGCGCATATATATACATATATATAGTTCTGAGTTTTCTCTGGAGTTTCGTGAAGTTAAAATTCTCCAAAATCCGGGCCAACGAACGCAGTTTTTATTTCATTCAGTCTTGATTCTCGCCAACCGTTTACGCCAATTTTTGTATCGCTTGTGAAAAGTTTCGTTGAACCAGCCTACGCTCACCTCGAAGAGCGGTGATGAATTATAATCGTTTATCACCAATTTGGAATGAACCCTATGGATCGATCCACAAAAAACGAACAGAGAGAGAGAGTGAAAAGAATTTCATTATTCATTCACGATTCGGGACAGAATTTCATTCGAACGTAATTTCCTCTCTATTATACGGATTCGCGTAACCTCGTTGCTCCCTTAATGTTTACTTACAATTAGTTCCGGGACACCCTGTAGAATTAGACGTTCCGTGGGTGAAACCACCGGTGAAATGAGAAGGGACGAGTCGATGTGGTGAGAAATCGAATCGGAAGAGAAAAGGACGAGTGAATTTGGGGAAAACTGTTAGACGTGAATTTTTATTTTCCCCCTTTTTTTTTGTCATTGTTTTTTTTTAGCTACTCGTTAAGATTCATTCCGACAGTAACGGGTCGTTACTTTCAACCTCTGGTTTCCGCGTGCGTGAGATTATTGCAAAACGCTACCTACATACAGGTACGACATTCCCAGCTGCGATTAGGAATTCAAACGCAACGGGATCGTACGGTCATTTGAAATGTATCTCCCAACTCTCACTTTCGTATAACAGGTAAGCTATGCAATCGCGCTTGCCCCGGCAGAATCGGTATTTAATCCATCGATGCGAAGGTCGACGAGCAAAAACGCGGGGTATTTTTCATGAAAGAGGCATTTCAAAAATCGTGTATAATTAGGGGTTAGCGCTCGCGACTTCGGAGACCCCATGTTCTACGGGTTAATTTACTCAGCTCGACCCCCTCTGTCACCCCTATCATTTTGTGTACTCAGTTCCAGGACACCCTGTACAGGGCGTAATGAAATTCTCTTCTAGAATCTCGGATGAATGAATATTAGGGTGGTTCAAAAAAATTTATTATATTTTTTTTTTTCAACTCTTACCGTCCCAAATGTTTCCGTTTGATGAGAAAAAAATCATCACGAAAGAGGGGCGCTGTAGCTCAACTCTAAGAGGTCGCTATTTTCATTTTAGTTTCCTATTTATTTGACATGGGAATTTTTGTTTTTTCATTGAAATTGAAATTACACCCGATCATTAAAATTTTGCGCGAATGACCATTATATATTCAGAAAGCTGACTCTTCGAGCTTTTCGAAACTCTATAATAACGCGTGATTATGATGATTAGAAGACCAGTTACAGCCATCTGAAAATTACTAAATTTCTGACTACGAAGAAATTACAGATGGCTGTAACTGGTCTTCTAATCATCATAATCATGCGTTATCATAGAGTTTCGAAAAGCTCGAAGAGTCAGCTTTCTGAATATATAATGGTCATTTGCAAAAAATTCTAATGATCGGGTGTAATTTCAATTTTAATGAAAAAACAAAAATTCCCATGTTAAATGAATAGGAAACTAAAATGAAAATAGCGACCTCTTAGAGTTGAGCTACAGCGCCCCTCTTTTGTGAGGATTTCCTTCTCATCAAACGGAAACATTTGGGACGGTAAGAGTTGAAAAAAAAAAAATAATACATTTTTTCGAACCACCCTAATGAATATATCGGAGAAACGCAATGATCTTTTCAATATGTTCGTATACACACCGACTCACTTTTCCTTACGACCGATGCTCGAAATCACCGAGAAGAATCTCTCGCCCCTGATATAAACTCGCGAATAAATTCGATCGAGGTTTTTTTCACTGGAGGGAATCAGCTCCGATACCGCAACCGATCGGATCAACTACTAGCCGAGCTTAGGTCCGTTCGTAACGTCGACGCCTTCTGGGTACAACGACACTCTTTTCTCAAATGGCATCCGATTGACTCCGCAAATATCCCCACCGAGTCGTCGTCTACCGGTGTACAGGTATATCCTGCGTTTCCCCCATTATTGAAACGATCAATCGAAAGGGACTTTGAACTTTTCTTCTCTCTTTCAGAGTGAACGAGTTCTTCCTTTTTTCTCCTTCTTCTTCTTCTTCCCTTTTCTATACGTACTTTTCACGGCGGTTATGCAATTATAGGTACAACCCAGACTGTGACCCAATTTTCGAATCGCATTTCCATATGCTTTCGTCGCAAGATTCGCGGTCGTAAAAAAAGCTGTACGAAATTTTATACATCGGTTAAATTTTTCAACTGCGCTCTTTGCATAACGAAACTTTACACGTTCACACGTTCATTTAACGATGTTTTATTATCAGGGTGTCCGAGTTCTCGGGATATGAAATTTACGACACCGCATATGTATGTACGATGGAATGATACTTACGATCGAGCTTGTTCTTCGCACCTGTAGCGGAGACGTGTCAAAGATCAAATGAATCTGAAAAACAGATTCCGCGAGAAACTGTGTGTGTGCATGAATATTAAGTTATACTAAAAAATGCATATTTATAATCCCATATATCTCTGGGTAGCTATGAAGGTATTACTACGTGATTAGACTTTCGATTGACAAGAACGTATCTTGCGCCGGGCGACGTAGCTCGCTGGTTTTTTATTTTCTTTGCTTTTTTCTTACCGATATTCACGTAAATAGCCAGGCATATTTTGTCGTGAAAAATGACAGAGCCGGATAGAAACAGTAAAATTTACAACTGCGCAGATAAATTCATTTGAATAAAAAAATAAGAGGGAATAATTATATTCATATATTATCGTTGGACGCGTGTGGAATCGTTTTCGTCACGAATTTTTATCTGCCAAGTAATAATTCAATTTCGAAAATATATCGGCAGTCTGTGGATAAAAAAGTGCGATTAACATCAATAGCAATAATTTATTAACGAAACTTAGTCGGCATTTTTACTGCCGATATTGCGCGACCTTCTTTGCAGATACCTGAAAATTATCACCATCCATATTTTGGTTACGGCTGATCCAACTTCCGTATATGAAAAAGAAGCACGACCGATTATCGAATATTTTAGTATAAATAAAAGCAATATCATTTCAGCAGAATCGGTATATTTTTTTATTCAGTCTTCCGACCGATAGAAAACTTTGGGACACGTTAACACGACGTATCAAAGTACAGGATATAGTTAATCAATTTTTTGAAAAAAGAAATTGGTTGATCAAATTTCTGAGTCGTTCCTGAATCAAGTAAAATTTGTTCTTTCTGCTCGCCGGATGTGATACTCGGATCTTGATAGTCCGGTTTGAGGAGCATAGGCTTCGTTGAAAAGGTAGGTGGACTTATAGCGACGGAAGATTCTCCGATCGCAGGAATCGTAGGGATGGAAAAAGATCGCGTATACGGAGTACTCGAGTCCTCGAAACTTTCGGGAATAAGAAGTCAATTCTCCGGTGGCGGAAGGTGGGAGGCTGATCGCGAACATCGGCGATATTTGAACGTCTCCGATCCGGCTGGCGATCGTTTAGAACGAGAAACGCGACACAGTTTCTTCAGGCAATGGAATCTTGAAATAACCGTTATCTGATTATCACCGGGCCATTTGAAAGCAGAGATTCGATTGGGATATTTTCAGATCGATTCGCGATTTTTTTAAATCGTTACGAGCGGTGGGGAAAAAAGGTTGAACGTATTTCGTACCGTGTTCGCCTTCCGGTGATCGGGTGCTCCTTTGACCGGTGAAAATCGGTCTCCGTTCCTTTATCGGGAGGTCTTGAAACCGGTCGATCTTCGGTATCAGGGTCTCGCCTCTTGAACTTGGATTTCAATATGGACTTTAGCCTGAAATTATAACGTTACTTCGATTCATCGACAGTTCATTGAAATGATTTCGAAATTTGTTTACTTTACCGAGTATGTATATGTATACATATCAGGGTGCTTTTTTCGGGACTATTTTTTTTTTCGCTCTCGGCCTGAAATTTTGTTGAAAATGCTAAAAAAAGAATTCCCTCAAAATATAAGCCCTTGATATTAATATTAAGTACTCTACCAGAACGTGAAATGATTTCTCATTTAAATTACATGGAAATTAGAATTTCTTTTTTTTCAAAATTCTATAACTCGGTGGCATTTTATGCTATTAGATCGCCCAAACTTGCAAATTACTCAGCATTGAGCGCTCTACAAAAGTGCCCATTGCGACTTAACTGTAACTCACGCCGGTGAGGCAGTACAAGTCACTAAAGTCAAATTTTGTAGAAATTTCTTGTATTTTTGTCGTTATTTTATTAATGGCTTCACTTGCAGGAAGAATGTAAATGAGACATATCTAGAAAATTAAATTCCCTACAAGTGTCCCATTAAGATTTTTCCTGTAGGTTAAGCCATTAATGAGATAACGACAAAAATACAAGAAATTTCTACAAAATTTGACTTTAGTGACTTGTACTGCCTCACCGGTGTGAGTTACAGTCGAGTCGCAATGGGCACTTTTGTAGAGCGTTCAATGCTAAATAATTTGCAAGTTTGGGCGGTATAATAGCATGAAATGCCACCGAGTTATAGAATTTTGAAAAAAAAAAAATTTTGAATTTCCATCTAATTTGAATGAGAAATCATTTCACGTTCTGGGAGAGTACTTAATATTATTATTAAGGGCTTATATTTTGAGGGAATTTTTTTTTCAGCATTTCCAACAAAATTTCAGGCCGGGAGCGAAAAAGAAATAGTCCCAAAAAAAAGCACCCTAATACATTTGTATACGTATTATATGTATATTCCCGTCAGCGATGCCGTAACGGACTCTCGGGTCAATAGACCGACTCCCTTTCGCTAAAAACGTTAGAAAATTCCCAAAGTCCACGTAATGTCAGATATTTTGAAATACGATTTGTTCCGGTCGCGTCGGAGTCTGGGAGGCGGTCCAGGAGATCGGCCCAGATCTGCATCCTCAAAGATCGAGTCCTGCTCCGGATTTGAATCGAAAGACGATGAATCCCCTCCGATATTTCGCGGCGATGGTTTCCTATTTCTTTCCACCCTCGACGAGGCCCTCGATATCTTCGGTTTCTGACTACACGGAGAAAAGAAAGCCCAAGTAAAGAGACGAGAGTCACAACTCGGCGTACGAGCTCCGCTCTACTCACTCGGACGTCGACGAAATTGCGGAATCAGTCGCCTCCGCGGACGTCGAGCCGGATAGAAACGATTGCGCAGGATAGTTCATCGGGCACAGAAAAATCGGATACGAAATATCGGGACAGTTTGATACCGGGTAGATTTGGGGGGTTCCCAATTCCGGCCAGTTTGTAACACGGTGAAATTTCTGAGGGCCCGAAGCCTGCAGGCTGAAGAGAATAACGAAAAATTGAAAAATAATCCACGGAAGATAAGAACCGTGCGAAGTATGGATTTTATGCAAAGAGCCTACCAAATTCTGGGCCCTTCACAGTGGGCAGGGACATTCGCTATTCGAGGGGACCTGTGGGTGTTAAATTGAAATATTACCGAGCGAACGGTCGACAGAAACTTTCACGATATTTCTCCGTTTAGATTTCGTATCGTAAATGATCGTGGTATGGCGATACTCGCGGAAAGAGGAAATCGTATATTGTGAAATTAGTTACGTTAAAGCAGCTACCGCACACCAGAGGCATGTGGTGATACATGCGCAGCTACAGAGAGCTAGAACCTCGATCATTTCTTGATCCGAGCCGGGATTCTTGAAATTTTATGTCGAACGGATAATTCGGCTCCATTTTTGCATAATACAGAGAGAACTTATCGCGAAGCAACGTTGCAGGAATTTTTATATCGTTTTCACGTATTTTTTATTACCATCGCTTTATCGCCACGGCGTCTGGGTTCACTGCGAACTCTTCTCGTCCTGAAATCAGCCGCTTTTTATAATATGGGAACAAAACATAGTCGAAGTTGATTGACAGGACAAACCGCGATGTGAAATTTCAGTCGTAAATGGAGGGCAGGAATTGAATTCTCAAAAAATGTTGTATCTTCATTACACAAAGCTATGGTAGACGGACTCTCGCTCTGCAGTTGCATATGCGTCACTTGTCTCTGGTGTTCTCTGATGGCCGTATGGTATTTCCCAATTTTTATCCCATTCGTCAAGATCGCCTTCACCCTTCGACTTATTCCCGTCCGTTTTATTGCCGCAGCTTTCCAAAGATATTTAAAAAGCTTCAAGATTCAGATTCCAGCGTTTGCTGCGCCGTTAATTCGAACACGAGAAAGGATCGTGTATCGCGGGTAATCGAGAGGTGCGAGTCTTCCGTAAGCGATACTGCGAAAACCACGTCCCGCGAACCGAGGTGTACGGTTAGAATAGTCCGGAAAACGAGGCTTCGATGTCCCAGGAAGGAATCGGAGGAAAAATTAAAAGGCGACGCAGGCCGATACCGCGACGTAGATTATACGGAAACGATTGACTCTGGAGTGCAGACTGACTTCCATCGACGACTGAGATCGACCGGAATGCGGGCCGATCCGGAGGGAAATGAACGCTTTGAGTTTAACGCGAGGCCGAATCGTCGGGAGAGCTGCTCTGGCGGAGGTCTCGTTTTTAGATTCGAAAGAGGTGAACCTGACGGACCGGAGGAGACGGGGAATGGGACGAAGACGTCGAATCTATCGGCGAAATATCGAAGACCGATTTTTTGCGACCGTGACGATGATCGGCGTTGTTATTGACGCTTTCTCCGTCGTTTGAATAACTGTAGCGTTTGTTTTTTACGAATCTCATAGATTTTTCGCGTTTTGGGTTTTCATAACGTCTTCGAGTTCTTATTTCTTTGCGAGGGAAATTTACGTGGCTCTGATTCCTAAACCGCGACATTTCCCGATCGGATCGATTTAGTTTCCTCCATCCGTAAAAGAAGGGGCGATTCCGGATCTGATTTCGGGATACGAACTTCGGGGAGAAATGAACCCTGCCCAAAAGGGTCGAGCGAAAGGTTTGACGACCCGAGTTCCGGGGATAATTTCGGGGATCTAAGGTCAGAGAGTGGGAGAGAAAAATCGCACGGAGTCTGCGGGAAAATGACGGGTAAAAAATTTTCGAAACGCCCCGGGGTTTCTCGGTAAGGCGGTAAAACAAATTCCTCGGGATTGAATACCCCGAACGATGGGCCATGAAACGTGATGCAGAAAAAAAAATAAAAATTGGTAGAACCTTCTTCGAAAATTACTCAGACGCACGAACGAATGAAACAGTGTTTTCCGTATATTTTTAAGCTCTGTTACACGCGAGTAATCGTTCGTTAATGTTTCACTCCACACTTGCAGCATTTTTCCATCTTTCGCTCGCTCTCCGCTATTATCTTGCACCGGCAATCAATCGGGCACTTTACGGATTTCCGGGATTTCCTCGACGCCTTTTTATCCGCGAGAAAAACCGCTGGACTTCTTCTAGCCGGCGTTTCCGATCTCCTGTATTTTTTCGGGGCTCGTTCTTTCCGAATTTCCTCAAAGTTCGTACAGGAGCAAGACTTGAACTTGTACGCGCAGTGTGTTTTAGAACCGTTTTTGCGACTCGTTCGCGACTTTTTCCGCTTCTTATAGCAGCAAGATTTAGGCTCTGTCCGCTCCGCAGGGACCGCGTCTCCCGTCTCTCCTTCTTCTCGCTTTTCGTACGGCAGGCAACCGCTGGACTCACTCGATTTTCCCGATCTGAAACAAAACGTCCAGCGCCTCGGTCTCCTTGATTTATCGCCGGACTTTACTCCGGTTTCTTTTTTCCCGCTCGATCCGGATCGGGCAGATTCAGTCTCGCCGATATCCAGAGCACTGCAGGCACAGCCCCCGTTCAGAGCCTCTCTCGGTATCTTGCAGCGGCAATCCGGTCTCTCATCTTTCGGGCAAAATCTGGGAACGGGGTAAACGTCGGAGCTGCCGCTGCCGTCGCTTTCGCTCAAACATTCAGACGGTGGTAAATTTCCCAGCCACTGCATATCCTCCGGAAAATGGTTCTCGACTATTTTATTTCGCAGTCTACCACCGGCTCGCGTCACACACTGAAATTTATACGCGATTCTTCTGTATCAGCATCAGACTGGTCGTTGAAAATTAAATTTTTTCCGACGCTCCCTAAAAAGCTTCCTTTCGATGAAAAAACGCGAGGAAATTTTTTCTTTTTCCAAGTCAATTTTGTGGTAAAATCATGTTTTTTTTCGGAAAAACATTACAGAAGTAAGAGTATAAAAAATACTGAAGAAAGTTTACTTGAGACTTAGAATTATTTAATGTGCTTATAAAAAATAAGTTTGTACTAATTTAGTTTTAAAATAAAATTATTAATTTAAATATCCTTCATTTTTTTATCAACTAGGCAACATCAAATGAAAAAAATTTCGAAATTTTATTCATTCGAGTTCAAAAATTGTTTATATTTCCACGTGTTGTTTTTGATGAAAAAAAAAAAAAAAAATTCCTCGAGGTTTTTCATCAAAAGGAAGCTTTTTAGGGGGCGTCAGAGAAAATTTAATTTGACGGTAAATTTTGTCATGAAAGAGGTTACGGTTAAGGGAGGTATTCAACCTTAAATCTAACCAAATTTCTCAGTCATTTATCGAGACGCAATTTTATTCTCATCAGCGAATCTGATTACAACGACGAACGCGTGTGAGTTAGCTTACGAGGCCACCGGTGATCAGGCAGCATATGCAGGATAGACAAGCGCTGCAAACGCACAGGCTGATAAACTCGATCATAATACGGCTTGATACTTGACAATTTATATCTTCACTGGCTCCGAATACCGCAGGGTTCAAGGCGCGGAGTACCTATAGTCGCATCATCCGAAATTCTCCCCTGGCAAAAATTAAAAAATTAAAAAAAATGAAGAGAATAGAATTTCGTTCCCTGAATTATCAGTTTCGGTTTGTACAGAAATCTAGTTTCCGCGCAATCACAGGAACTCTGTTCGGCTCCCGCTCCATTGGCAAGGCAATATCGATTCCGCAGTGAACCAACGGTAGGTATAATACGGCTTTTTTCACACCGGCGGATAAACCGGTGGGGAAAATCCCCGCGGCTGACACACGTCGCGAGTTACCTACCGCGCAATTTTCTTCCCTCTTTTTCATATATCGAATAGCGACAGTTTAGAATATCGAAATGTCGACGCTCCGCGATCCTACAGATTGCGAGAATAAAATTCACGACGAATCTAAAATCCTGTATCACAGGATCGTCGATCGGCATCAAATCTAGCAACGCAAAATCTTCGCCGAATCGTCGACGGCGGTACGCGAAAGTATGACACGTGGAGGTGATGGAAAAAGCTGCTGAATCAAGGCCGAGGATCATAGAGCGGATTAGACCGTAATTTCAAGTCTCATCGCGTGCTCTAGGCATAATCAAGTCACCAGAATCTTTCCTCCCGTTATTCGAGTCTCGAAAATTGGTATAAAATTAGCCGGAAGTTCGATCATCCGTTACGGTATGACGTCCTCCGTATAGGTGCACGCGAGGTATAAGGTATACGGTTCTTCGGTAGTGATTCCTTCAGCGGGGGGTTATACCCAGGTATGGCCAAGGTAAGGTATGGGTGAAAGCAACCCTCGAACAATGCCTTCCGCTTATATTATGTATATATCCATATCACGGAGGGTATGATGCAAAAGTTGGGGATGACGATGACAATAATGATAATAATAATAATAATAATAATAATAATAAGAACGAGCCCCACTGACACGGAGAACGACGATCTCCACGTAAACGTATAGGTATAGGCGCTTATACGATATAAAACGCGATTGGTGAGAATCCGTGTATTTGCGGTTATATGGTGATGCGGTCGCATGGCCATTGTCCTCTCTTGGGACCACCTCGGTTGTAGGTTTGTTACCACCTAGCGGTCCGTGGTGCTGATTTATTGAGCCTGTATTGTCGATCGTTATTAATGACGCTAGATTGATACGTGAGACCGGATAAATCGAGACGAAAATCGTCTTCGGTATAGGCGGCGGATTCCACGCGAATTTTCAGAGACAGTTCTTCGCGTGATTTGATAGGTTTGGAATATAAATATTATCCGAAAATCTCTCGTACTTATACAGAAGGGAAATGATGATATCTCAATCGACGTTTACCGAGATAATCATCTTTCAGAATCTTCCATTCGTGTCTAACTATGAGAGGCGACGCTTGTCGGACGATAAAAGAATCATCTTGAGGAATGCTCAATTTTTTATTCAGTTTTTCGCATTTTCCTTGCATTATGATATCATACGTCGACGGGGGTAAAAGTGAATAGAATTCGGTAGTCGCGATAAAACGAACGCGAAGCTCACGACTCGCGGGAGCTAGGTGGTCTGGTTTTTCTCCCGATGCGGGGAAACTCGTCAATTTGCAACGAGAAACGTCATGTTCGTCGTAGTTCTGTATTCGATCGTTATACTGAACCAGTGTGCTCGGGCTGGTGGGGGTTATTGCGATATCGGTTCGTGCGGGAATAAGCCGCACACGATGTGCCAATACCCGGTAAGAAGATGAATTAAATGATTTTCGCACACCACAGCCTGCCATTGGTTTTCCTCGATTTATAGAACAGCGGTCCGTCCGGTAACTGCAAGGATTACGAACAGGCCCCGTTGACGAGTAGCGAAAGAACGGCTCTCGTCGGGAGGCACAATAAATTTCGACAGAAAATTGCCGATGGGTTAGAAACGCGGGGTAATCCCGGACCGCAGCCCAGGGCTATAAACATGACCATGCTGGTTGGTATCGCGTCGATATCTATATCGCAATTTTGATTCTTCGCCGATAGGAATCCGGTGCCCGAAACTTTTAACGTATTTCAATTTTCTCTCAGAAATGGGACGACGAATTGGCCACTGTGGCTCAGCGATGGGCCGATCAGTGTGCATCCGGACACGACAAGTGCAGGAATGTTGGTACGCGACGGATATGGTATATTACGATACGAGTGCGCAAAGTAGGTCGTTCCCGCACGAGTGCGCGAGGAAAGCACTATTTTACCTAACAAAGTGCGCAAAGTTCGAGCACTGTTAACAAAGTATTACGTAAATCGCTCGTGTAAGAGCATACTAGACAAGTGGAAGAGGCTCCCAGGGCTCCCGCTTTCATTCCCACACGCTAAAAGAATTCATTACCCCACGCTCAATTGCGTGCGGGAAAAAGGCACTTTGCGCACGTCGTTAAGTAAAAATTATAGCATATCGCCTAGCTCGTCTCGTTTATCATGAGAAATCTGGGATATTCTACTCACGCGATTATTTCGCAGATCGTTTTCACGTCGGGCAAAATATAGCTACAGTCTGGAGCACGGGAAAGATAAATAAAAAAGTCGAGTACCTGGTCGATGATTGGTACGACGAAGTGAGATTCTTCAGCAGGTACTGGGTGGACAAATATCGGTAAGTTTTATCGATTTTCGTACGATATCAGCTCCGTTTCGCTTCAGCTACACGGTTCTTCTTCCCCCCTTCGCGTATCAGGTTCGGCATGTCCTGGGGACACTATTCCCAGGTGGTTTGGGCGAAAACGTTGACCGTTGGGTGCGGACAAGTCAAATATTGGGACGCGGCACGAAGAATGAACACTTTGCGATTAATATGCAATTACGGACCGGCCGGTAATTTTCTCAACCAACCGGTGTACATTTCTTTCGCTCATCGCACGCCCGTCGATCTCTTCCTACTCCTCGCGGCCGTATCCTGCTGTGTAAAAATTCGCGAGTATTTACCGGCATGAGTATCGCGCTTCTTTCTTCGACGAGAGGTTCAGTTCCCGAATGGCGAGGGATACGAGCCTGAATTTTGTCATCGAGCTTTATGCTCGGTGGGACAAATTTTGTACACCCAGAGATTTTTCTCTTCATATCACGGTTTTTTTTTTAAATCTATTACCACACATGTGTACATCTATGTAACTAGTTTTGAATAAATCAAAATGCGATCAGGTGGTGGCGTTTGAAAATCTGCAAATAAAATCGGTGGGAAAAATGATAGAAATTATTTTTCACCGGCTGGATTATCGGGAGAGAACGAAAATTGAGAAATCGACGGGTTCTCCTTGGGAAACTGAAACCTCATTCTTAGTTAACAGACTTTTGTTGGAATCCTGTGGTCAATTCTGCGATTATTGAAGTGAATTTCTTTGCCGTTGGCGAAGAATAGTTCGAGTTCACCCGCTGCAGCCGCATTTGTACCGTATATACTTCACCGCGTAGTCGTCACGCTTCCTGCGGTCAAAATCTACTCCCGTCTCTTTTATCTCCTGACTTTCAGGGATTTATAATTTATAGGCAACACTTCGACCGCACAACGAGGCGTCTTACATTTTTATATACTCCCGTGAGGAGCCGATGAATAGCTTATGGACTTCTTTAACGGTGTTGAAAAAGATTTCCGCATTATTTACCTGTCGCAATTATTTTTCGCTCATAATTTACACCCAGACTTTTGTTGCCTCGCGGTATACGTTTCCAGAAATCACAACCGCCTATTCAACGGAAAGCTGCTTCTCGGATTCAATTCGTTTTTGGATATTCTAGCAATTACCGGAATTTTCTCTTTTTTCAAATCGGTCCGAAGCGTTGATAAAATAAAATTTCCCGAACGAAGGGCTCGTTCCATTGATCGTGAGAAAGTATCAGACTCGTTCGAGATCATTATTCACAGCTCGTCGAGAAGAGGTAGACGATTTCGTTGTCGAAGAATGGAGATAGCGCCGAGGGTTTGAAGATTCCATGACAATAAACGATGATGATTGGTTTTTCGAAGGAAGCCTAAAATTCTTTCTCCATTCTTCGTTCGAATTCACTCGCCGTCAATGATCTCTGCTACAAGTTTAAAGCCCGTACCGATCTACCGTGAAACTATGGCTACGTTCGCGGTGAGAAATGTAAGAGATGAATGAAGACGTTGAAGGACGCGCCTCCGTTACCCTGGGGACTTCGAGAACTGCCTCTTATCGAGTCGTAGGAATGGTTGTACGCCGGTTTGCGCCGTGGGACTTCATTCAAGTACCAAACAGAAAAGTACCCACGCTTGACGAGACTCGAGAGGACCGTGCCGAAAGAATTACACTCGGTCTCGGAGTCTCATTGTCGCAGAGGTGCGACCATCGACTCGAATCTCACAAGGAGGTCGTACCTACCTAATTGCGATCGGGGTCAGGTGCGCTACCGCAAATATTCTGTGGAAATCCCGAAAACGGCGGTTCGGTAGAGCAACAAAAAGCAGCCCAGAGTCAGGATCTTCTTCAATCGTGGATTCAGGGAAATCGAATACTCGGATAATTTCAGTCTCGCAGTCGACCCGAGTCTAAAAATCTAGAATCCAGTCCTTCGGAAATACCCCTTTCCAGTTTTATAGACATTCCAAAGTACAGGCAACGCGGAATGCTCCGATGTACCGAGAGATTTTCCCTAAATTCTACTTCTTCTTCTTCTTTCCCTTTTTTCCTTTCTCCTCGCCGATTTCCTTGACCTTCTCTTTCCTCTCGGTTGTTTCCACCGGTGAATCATTCTCCACTTCAACCTCCTGCAGCACCGGTACAGCTTCGGGAGTCGGGGGTCTCGGTGTCCTTAATTCGAGTTCGATATTCCTTTCCTTGGCGTCCAAATTGTCGGCCTTCTTCTTTATACGCAACAGGAAAACGTCCTGATTTCCTTCGCTCACATGGTCGCTGTGTACCTCTTGAGATCCCGGTCCCCCCTGCATTTCGGGATGCACGGTTATGGTCCTGCACTGATCGTTGCTCCCGGGACCCCCTCTGCAAGCCCCGACTTTATAAGCTATAGTTTGCGGCTTGTAGTTTCCCTGGTCCTTGCCAATACGAGTCTTGGAATAGACCTTGAACAGAATCTGATTACTGTCGCCCCCGTTCACGATCTTCGCACTCTCCCCCTTGCTCGGTCTTCTTATCTCCGCCATCTCACAGTCGCACTGCGGGTCCCAGTTCTCCCGCATCTTCCGCATCTTTCTTTTCGGGTCCTTCGCCACACGGATTATCAACGCGTTTCCTATCATCTCCGTGCGTATCTCTTGGTAAGGTTCTTCTCCCGATTCCGACGGAGCCGCGTTCAGCATTTCACCGCCAGACATGGACGCACATTCGCAGCATCCTGACGATTATGACGAATTTTACAAACGTTTTTAAACAGATTTTCAAACTTCCAATACTCACTGCTCGCGTATGGAAAATCCTGCATTTTTATTTTTTTTTTATAAGACTGCGAATTTTTTTTAGAAAAGGTCAATCGCTGATCAAATTGATGCGGTCATCGGTTCGAATAATCGATATTTGATACCGGATCGAAAAAGCCGTATCCCTCTCTTGTTTGTCCATCAATTCAGATAATTTCACACGGCTCGTCGACCCTCAAAATTTATTAACCAAATTTACAGTGACTTTGGTCTCTTCCTCGCGTAACTCGCGCTTCAAATGATCACCGATGTTCGTGGCTGCGGATGTGCTCCGAAGAATTTACCACCTTCGCCTTATTCCGCGGCGTATGATTGTTCTTCGAAGGGTTTAAACCGTTCAGAAACAGCGGCCCGTCAACCCTTCGAAAACCCGGGAGAAAAGACACCGAGCTTTTCCAAAGAGGATGCGAAAAAGTGTCCGTGTCCCAGGCCCGGACATGAAAACTACGATTCCATGCGGGGGAAATGTTCCTCCTGCTGCGCGGGTGTCTTCCCAGAGAGTAAAGTAGTGTCCAAGATCGTGGAGGGAGGCAAACCCTACAAAGAAATCGAGGCCATCATAAATGACAATCGCATGGTCATTCGCATACAAAGGGAATCTTTGGAGAGCGATTGGGATCCGCCTTGCGATTGCGTCGAGGGTGATTTCGGGGGTGGGAAGACAGTTGGAAGATTAGGAGGCGGCGGTTGCGATACAGGTTTCAGTCGCCGCGGAGAGGACGTGCTTTTCAAAAAGGTGGATAATACCTTCGGTCCTGGTCAACCGGCGAGGGATGAAAACTGTCGCACGGTGACGTTGTTTCCGGAACCGGAGATCGTAGCCTGTGATAATCGGGAGGATGATAACGAGAGGAAAGAGAAGAAGGAGAGGAGCGAGAGGCAGGGGGCGAGGAGGGTCGTAGACCTGGAAGAAAACCCGAATATATTTGTTCTCAGAATTCGCAAGAGGAGCGAGAATTCGGACAGAAGGAACAACATCGATCTTGAATTTCGCACACCGAGGCCCTGGATCAATAGACCTGAACCTCGTGCCCCGAAATCGGTAACACCTGAACCACCATCGACGACAGAAATGACGGTGGATAAAACGCCCGCGAAGGGCAAGGCCAAGGGAAAGAAGAACAGGGGGAAAAAGTGATCCGCGATCTACGATCGGTTGGTTCAGGTTCGTCGGATGAAATTCCTTCCCTGTTCAATCAAGTAATTCAGAAGTTGCAAGATGAGTTGTAGATCTTGCGATAGACTTTACAAATACTGTCCTGTTTTCCGGAATTCGCGAGCTGAATTGAAGTTCTCAAATAATCGAAAGAAACTAGAAAAATTCAATCCCGCGTACCGTTCTGGCGAATTTTCCTAGCGTTCTCTTCTCCTCATAGCCTATGAAATCGTATGAATTCTGAGAGAAACACTTTCTTCTGAGTCCTTCTGTAATCACTTTTCGTTTTTCCATGATAATTCACACATTTTCTATGATTGAAATTGTTCCAAGCTCGAGTCGACCGTGCGTTCGAGGTTGTTGAAATACGGAGCAAATTACTTGTGAAAATTGTTGATACGTTGCGCGAACGCCTCTCGGCGGTTCTCACGGCTCGCGTAACCTGGACTCCCGAGAGTCAGGTGCCAAAGATATGAATGGAGTTCGAAGCCCATTCACCCGATTCATCCATTGAATAGGTTTCCCCTTGCACAGCCACCCGCCCACTACGAGCCCATTCTTGAAGCGAAGGAGAAAAAGAAAAAAAGATCAGAAGAAGAAGAAGAGAAAAAAAATATCCATTTCCCAGCCAAGTGCACCGTCGAGCTTTCAGAAGTCAGGAACCTTGGGTTTATTGTATCGCTTACGTTATAGCCGGACCGCGCAAGGCTTATATCTAACCGTTTACGCTCATCTATGAATTTCGTCTCGTACCATTGTACGGGCGTGAATATAATGACCCGTTTGGTCAGAGACCCTACGGGGCGGGGATAGACGATGCGTATACGTATACACATACGTACATGTACCGGGTGTGTATTTTAACTCGGCAGAGACTTCTGGGGTGTCTAGGGGCTGCTTGAACAAGCATTTTGAGGCGATACACCTATGATCGGAAACTCATCGTAACGACTCTGAGAAGCTTCGAAGGATTCGGTACCGCGCGCTTGTTCGCAGTGTAATGAATCAGACGCGACCACTTTTCACCCAATTTTTTATTCAGCCGTAGACAACGTTACAGAGTCCTTTGTGTGAAATCAGCGAAACGATGAACTTCGCGATGAAACAAAAATAAGAAAACTTTTTCCAGTGCTTCTAAACAGGATTTCAAAAGGTTTTGTTACTTTTTTTTCATTGCAAAGTCTATCGTTTCGCTGAGTTCACACAAAAAATTGGGTGAAAAGTGATCGCATCTGATTCATTACACTACGAACAAGCGCGCGGTGCCAAATCCTTCGGAGTTTTTCAGAGCCGTTACGATGAGTTTCCGACGATGGGTGTATTCCCTGCCCCTAGACACCCCAGAAGTCTCTGCAGAGTTAAAATATACACCCTGTATACGTATACATGTATGTAGAGATTTTTTTTTCTTTTTTTTTTTAATTTTAACCCCCGCGGTCAATGGGATTACGAAGGTATAGGACTGCGATCATTGTTGCGGCTGATCGTAGCGAATCGGAGTCCGTGGCGAATATCTTCTTGTATAGGTCCACCGCCGCGGCTCAAGGATTTCAATCTTCGCTCGAAAATTGAGAAAGAAATTCTGTAATAACGAAACGGAAAACAATAAAAAAAAAAGGTGAAGAATTCCGTTCTTTGCTTTCACACGTATATTTTTATCGCAACGGTATCTCGTTCCGATTATAATTACGTGTGCGTAATTGTGACTCGTGATCTTATCGGAACGGCATAACAGACTCGCGGATATCCCGGTGGCATCAGGGAACTCAGAACCCCTCATAAATTATGTAATATTTGTTCTGGAACTCACGCGGAAACTCGCGAGTGCAGTCGTACCGTATAATTACTCATCCGATACGACAGCGTTACGTCAACGCTCAAAACATCACGTATAACACGAACCAGTTCCGATAAGAGCTGGAATTTTTTCCGACTGATAATCGCGCCGTTCCGAAACTACGTACGCGAAGAGTAACGAAGAAAACGTTGCAGTCTAAAGTCTCGAAATGTCGCGTATCGTATTTTTATCCCTAATCGCGGGGGTATCAGTTCTCCGAGGATCCTGTATAGGTTCGTGGAAATATACAGTTGTACGGAATTATCGCGGGTATAGCCGCGCATAGCGGTAAAACTAGAATAACTCGCGCGATGGCTCGTGGTCAATCGGGTTTACCCATCCTCGGAGGTATAAATTGTCGCGAAAAGCTCCAACTGCTCGCAATTCGCTGAAGTTAGTCCATCTCTACCGACGTAAGTGCGCGGAGAAATCTACCCAGACGAAATGTTCGCCTTCTCACGATCCGGCGCTCTTCTCTTCTTCGCTGTCTCTTACCTCGTCATTTTAAATCGCTTTGTTCGGGGCCAGGCGAACTACTGTGAAATCAATTCCTGTGCCAAGGGTCAGCACACTCTCTGCCTCTATCAAGTAAGGGAAATTCGTACCGATCTTATACCCGATATCTTTGTTCCTCGTCGACCAGCCGATCGCGTTTTCGCCTCGCATCGAAGATCTCAACGATCGGTCATACTATACTCGTTTCAGAGCACTGCCCCGTCCGGTCAATGCACCGGGTACAATTCGTCGGGATTATTGACCAGCGACGAGCGGAACGCGATCGTCAAGACGCACAATGATTGGAGGAAGAAAGTCGCGGAAGGGCTGGAAACCCAGGGTAACCCCGGACCCCAGCCTCCGGCTGGTGACATGAAAATCATGGTAAATTGGAAGCAGAAATAGTTCGTCACGAAAGAGGTTCGATTTACGAATGAGTTTCAATTCGCTGTAGGTATGGATCGACGAGTTGGCCCGGATCGCTCAGCGCTATGCCGACCAGTGTTCGAATGGCCACGACGCGTGCAGAAATATCGGTATGAGTCGTAGACAATTTTCCTCTGCTATAGGATCGTTATTTCGGACCATCGATCGAAACGATTCACGATTTCATTCCCAGAACAATATCCTGTCGGACAGAATATCGCGACGCTATGGTCCACGGCGCAGCCGGATACAAGCGTCGAGAACCTCATGCAAGGGTGGTACGACGAAGTGCGTCTGTTCAGCAAGGATAACGTCGCAAGATATTCGTAAGTCTGGTAAAAAGTCGACGGGGAATAAATCCGCCGGAATTTTTTCATCGTTAAAATCGGTCGGACCACGATTTCAGCCTCTCGAATTTCACGGTTTTCACCATTTTATTCTATGTGTATTAGGGTGGTCGTTGATGCCCATCTGTAGCGATTTTGATCGCGACGCCCCTTAGTTTGGTTCAAAATAAATTTGAAAAAAAATGGCCAAAATTTCAGGGCTTCGTCTCAATAAGAAAACGTGCTCGATTTTTTTAGATCTTTTTTCCAAGCCTCACAAGAGCAATAAAAAATCCAAAAACTGTGCGAATTGCATGCAAAGTAGTAGTACTTTATGTACTAATTATTATTATCCCTCATCCAATATTTAACGCACTTAAAAATCAATAAAACGAACGAAGAAAATTTCAGAAAATTGCGAAACGTGGATAAGACGATTTCAGAGATTCGAAAAGACTTTTCTGGATTCTTAGATATATGACAGTGACAATATATGAAAGTTCATAATGTTTATATAATTCTTCATCATTTTTACACGTACAGCTAGTCATTTTCCCCTGATTTTTTTTATATTTCCACTAAATAAGAATGATACGTGTTTAGAAATGAATTTATAGACTTATTTTCCGGAAAACTGTCATTTTCATCGGCAGATTTTAAACTTCGGGAACTTTCATAGATTTTCACTGTAAAATATCTGAGAATCCAGAAAAGTCTATTTCAATCTCTGAAATCGATTTTTCCACATTTTTAAAATTTTCCGAAATTTTCATCGTTCGTTTTACTGATTTTTGAGTGCGTTAAATATTGGATGCGGTGTCAATAATAATTGGTACATAAAGTACTACTACTTTACATCCAATTCGCAAAGTTTTTGGACTTCTTTTTGCCTTTGTGAGGCTTGGAAAAAAATCAAAAGAAATTTGGCAAAAACGCCATGTCATTAAAAGGAAAACAGGTCGTGGCAACCGGCGCGTTTTCTTATCGAGACGGGGCCCTGGAATTTCAGCCACTTTTTCTTTCATTCATTTCGAACTAAACGAAGGGGTGCCGCGATTAAAATTGCCCCACATGGCTATCAGGGACCACCCTAAACTGTATATGTGTGTATGTCAGATTCGACGCGTCTTACGGACACTACAGTCAAGTAGCTTGGGCAAACTCGTCGGGCATTGGTTGCGGGCGAGTCCTTTTCTTCGACACCTCGCTCCAGATGAACTGCGTTCGATTAATCTGCAACTACGGTCCTGCCGGGAATTACATCGGTCAATCCGTCTACCGGATCGGTCAACCTGGCTCCGCGTGTCCCTCAGGAGTCAGCGGGTCCACGCCCAGCCTCTGCAATTAGTAACAATCTCCGAAAATGTCACCCTGTAATTAAGAACTTCTATCCAGTCCACCCTTACCCAGTCTGGGGTTTCAGACGTGAGAATAAAATCTCTTCGAGTAAGATACTCTCGTTTCTATATTCCGACACGACGCGGCCGATATCCTGGCTTGTCCTTTCAATTCAGGTGAGATACTTCGAAGGGAGCGAACCGGTAGCTGACAACATCTTTCCGAATAATTGGATCACCCCGGTCGAAAACGGGCATCGATCACCGGCAGTCATTGTGCCAGGCGTACGCCGCGGGTGGCGGGTTCCTGCCCGAATGTTTGCCTTCGTCATTGTTGTTCCGCTGACACTCGACGATTCTTCTATTTGATACCGTTTAGGGCTAATAGCTAGCTGCAGGCGAAGTCACCTACCTACGGCTACGGTTAGGTGTTCCGTATTCCGCACGGCTGCAGGCTACGCAATTCATATACCTGTAATAAAAGCTATACGAGTTGGTCCCGCAGATCGTTGGTCATCCCAGAGGAGATTTTTCGGATCTATATATCAGCCAGTCAGCGAGACTCGGCGGGAGTTCTTCCCTCCGATTCTTGAACGTTTCTAAAGATTTCTCAAATGGATGGATTCTCAGATACAAACGTGCAAACGTCAACATTCTCTTCGCATCCAACGCTCTTCGAGTTCCTTTCTTCGAAATTCAAATTCTCCGCGAACGTTACTGTATTTCGGATATCCGTTACGATTTCATCTCATTATCTCTCTCGGAAATTTTCGCTGAAACATATCCACTAGCGGTCGAAAAAGATCTCTTAATCCCGGAGCAAGCGATCGCTTAGCCACGCCGCGACTGGGTGCGGCGAATGGTCGGCTACCTTCCACCGTATAGACGGGGGATGAAAATCAGGGGAGAATATAACTGCAGGGGTAACAGAGTTAGCAGGACTGAGGACCTCCTCGTTGGCGCAGTCACAATTTCCAGTATAAATATACACACGTTTAAATCAGCGGGATCGAATTTTAACCCCGTATAGTGGATGAAGATTTTTCGTTCCATTGGAACAAGCCGGATAATTTAGTTGGCGGATTTGATCCGAGGAATCGGATCGTTTTGGAACGAAACTTTGCCGTTTATCGTCCAATTTCACGAATCTACGACCCTAAAGAGACGGAAGTGATCCGTTCATCGATTCCTTCGACTCGTTTGAGCCTGGCGAATATTTTTGGACCTTCGCGAGTCGATAGAGAGATTAAAAAGGACTTCGTATGATCGGAGCTGGCGTTGAATACGCGTCGTCCGTATACTCATAGCCACTCGAAAGTCAAGTGTCGTATAAAAGGATTACGCGCCGCGTTCCCCATCGTTCAGGGTTCTCGAATGAACCGTAACATTCGTATCCCAGTATTCATTCGCTCATCCCATTATTCACGGGGTTAAAAGGAAGGGGGAGAAAAAAAAACTGAATAGCATTAAGCTTGCGGTGGCTGTGAACAACCGCTTTTGCCTGCGGGGACTGCAGGGGTGCAACCCCTCGGTCTAGGGGACGCGCGTAATTTAACGGGGAAGACCATACCGCGTGCTTTTGCGGGGATCGCTATTTCGAGGCCATCTTGAATTAAATCGAGAGGAAAATGGCGGTTACTCCCTTCCCCCTGAACGGGGGAATTATTTGATCCAGTTTTTTGACTCGCGAATTTCGATAAACGACCTCGCCATGCCGATTCGCAATCGGAGGGAACAGCCGCTGCAGGAATCGAAAGATTTCGTTCCATTCCAGCATCCGCATATCGTATTTTTATAATTCATCATTACATGGTGGGGAGGTGGTTGGAGTAAATATTGCGCATCGTGAGGTCAGATAAATTTTATTGACTTAATTAAATAGAATCTCGTAGTCTCTCGTTTCTTCTCGTATTCGCATAAAATTAAATATCCATCTCTTATTTACAATTTGTACAATCATTACGGTTATTATTTACATATCACATACCTATATACTATTTACAGAAATTTAAGGTTCCGAATTACGGATTCGTAATAATTCTTACCACCCCTCGTTAATATTTGAAGCTAACGGTACAGAATCGTCGTCGTATACTTATAAATCTTTATCAAAAATACTATCAGGGTATCAATCTTTCCATACGAACGTTAGCTTATCGAAAAATCGATCTCCGTTCGACGTTACCGAACGTTCAAATATCAGGCACTGTGAATCGATTCTCTCGGATTGATTAATTCCCAATGATTCTAATCATTCGAAGGCTTCATCGTTCGCCCCACCAAACTCCTATCTCTCAATATCGATCATCGAGCTCCGCTCTAAGATCATTGAAAAAAGAAAGTGTTCACAATCCAAAAATGAAGGGGTGCAGCGGTGGATGGGCAACCGGAAACGGGAACGGTCCTGGCGCCGGTATGTAAATTGCCGGACCTCTCATCTCGTGCGTTCTGGCGTGTTTCTTGAGGTGATCTTTACGGCCGAAAGATTTACCGCAAACCGGACAAGCGTGGGGACGAACACCGCTGTGGATACGTTTGTGCCTGGTGAGTTCCTCGTTTCTGGTAAAAGTCTTGCCGCATCCTTCCTCGTCGCATTTGAACGGTCTTTCGCCTGCGAAAATGAAAAGAAAAAAAACGGTCTTAAAAAATCGGTGAAAATTTATCTCCTGGAGAAATCTGTCCCCCTTTCTGATCTCGCAAATTTCATATCGATTTCTCACGCACCTGTGTGAATTCTAATGTGCCCTTTGAGCTGTCCGTTGTTGCTGAACGCGACCTCGCAGTGGGGGCACAGAAATTTCTTCGGTCTAAGTTTCTTGTTCTGTTTAACGAGAGCCTCGTGATGTTGGAGCAGCCGGGCGGCTTCTTCCAGCGCGAGGTGTCCTTGCTGAGCGGCGAAGTGGTCGAAAACCGCGTGCTCCTGTCTCGCGATTATTTCCTGACGAAGCTGTAGCCTCCCCGCCGTTTCGAAGCGTTGCCGATCGACCCCGGGGTAGGAGACACCGGGGAACCCGTACGTCGACGGGTGGGTGAGCCCTGCTGGTACGAACGCCGATCTTGGCGAGTGAAGATCGTCTTCCACGGGGCTGGAAGTCGAGAAGGAAGTCTCGCTGCACGAGGAGCCGCTGTCGACGGAATTCGACTTGTCCGCATTGGGGATTCCCAGGATCGTTTGGTCCACCAGAGCGGACAGCTTGAGGAGGCTGTCCTCTTCTTCGACGTCGTTCGCGTTGCTGGAACTTTGGGAACTGGAGGCCGCCGGAGACGGCGAAAGACCTTCTCCCCCGGACGTCTCGTCCTCGTCTCGGTCAGGCCTCTCGCACTTGACGTCAATGCGGAGATAATTCAAATTCAAATTCGAATCCGCGTGTTCTCGGTCGTTCGACGCGGTCGACATCGTTTCACTATCGCGCACTTCGTCCCACGGACGGAAAAGGCCGTTCTTCGCGTTGTTCGAAGTCATTTCTGTATCGGAATGACGCTCTCCCTCGGATTCTTATCTTTATCTCGATTATTTTTCCACCGGCTCTTTCGCTCCCTCGAACCTCTGCACTATGCACTTCTTACCGGCTTTCGTTAAACTGAAGGCACCTTGTGGATCCCTCCGATATATATAGTCCCCGGAAATAGTAGGGCTGGCAAAAGGTCCCTCGTCGATACAGAGAAGGGTCCAACCGGTCTACGGCCTATTTTTCGGGGTGGGGAAAATTGCGACCGCCCTCAAAGTTCACCCTTGCCAACGGGGCGCGGGGTGGGGTTTAGAAGGGCTCGGGGAGGCTTTCGAGGGCCTGCGGTAGGCATTGCTCAAACGATACGAGATATCTTTTGTCCCGAATTAATCTCTCGCCACGCGATGATCCGCACCATCCCTTAACTCGGCCCGACTAAGGGCGGCGAGATATCGCGAGGGGGTTTTCAGATTCGAAACCTGAACCCCGGCGTAACCTCGTCAGACTCGACTCTCAATATTTCGCGAGAATATTTCACGTACGCTACTCGCATATGACCGATACGATCGTCGTGCAGCGGCCAGACCAAAGCGTTTCAGACGTTTCGAGGGTGCGTATAATGGTCGAGAGGCGAGCCTGTCGCTCGAGACGCGTAAGAATACCGTGTATGCCATTTTCGATACAGAATACGAGTGTGGGTGGGGCTTTTACAGGGTGCTGATTTATTGTAACACTCGAAGCCGAGTTTTACCCCTCGTACCGAAACTCTCTCGGGTCCCTTATGTACGCGGACCCTCCTACACGCTTTGAAATAGGTACGCGAGGCCCGTTGTCCTTTGCGGACCGCGTGCTCATACAATTCATTCAACCTCTACTCGCTCGATATGCAGCCTGACTTCAGAAACGCTATTGATAACTCCCCGGTCTTTGTCCGCTCAAAGTGATCGCCACTCGAACGGGGATGCACGAAATCTCGGATACCCTTATTGCAAAGCCTCTCCGACTTTCATATACACGCAACACCGTGTCATCCGCTCGGCGTATCGCCGCACCTTCGCGACCCGATTATTTCATCGGATCGAAAAAACGGGGAATCGTAATTTTGGGTCGATCTCCGAGTATACCGAAGAGAACGGACTGCCAATGGTTCGCGTGACGGCTCGAGCGTAAACGCTGATCCCTCGTCCCGTGAACGCTGGACCGTTTCGAATGGACCATATCCCACATCCGAGGCTACCCTGAACGCTGACGCCATTTGAAAATCTTCCATTTGGGGTCGGATTTCGAATTGAATAGTCGTTACGCGCGTCTCGCTACGTCGCCGTCGTAAGATCAGACTTTGTTTCATCGAAAAAGTACTAAAGCCTCTTGTTTACGCGATCTTTCGATCAGCATTACGTGAGCCCGGATCGTTTTCGATAAAGCCAATTAAATCGAGCGGACAATCCGATACTTAGTCGGTCGGAGCTGCGGAAAATCCAATTTAGATTCTTAACGAGCTGATAATACACCGGATCACCGACTGATTCGACTACCGGAAATAGGATATGGATAGTAAGACTCGGATAATTGCATGCTAATTGAGGCGTCGACACCCTTCACCTCACCTAACGAACCGACGCGCTCTGTCGCTCCTAATTAGCCGACTTGGGAATTTTGGGTGTAAAAACGGCTACTCGACCGCGACGACGATTCGCGTAGGTACCCATTCGAAAATATCAATCGGATGAAATTTTACGAAACGTTGGTCGATACTTGCCAAGAGAAAAAGAAACGGTAACGCGGCGGTACATTGATTACTTATTAGAGTCCTTTTTTTTCTGGGACTATTTTTTTTTCCGCTCCCGGCCTGAAATTTTGTTGGTAATGCTGAGAAAAAAAATTACCTCAAAATATAAGCCATTAATATTAAGTACTCTCCCAGAACGTGAAATGATTTCTCATTTAAATTACGTGGAAATTAGAATGTTTTTTTTTTTTAAATTCTATAACTCGGTGGCATTTTATGCTATTATATCGCCCGAAATTTCGAATTACTCAGCATTAAGCGC